>VZTY01008981.1:30815-74242 GCA_013400935.1 Turnix velox
TATTGAGAAGCTCCTCTAAGGTCCCCCCTGAGCCTTCTCTTCTCCAGGTTGAACAACCCCAACTCTTTCAGCGTGTCTTCAGAAGGGAGGTGCTCCAGCCCTCTCATCATCTTCATGGCCTCCTCTGGACCTGCTCCAAAAGATAAATATCTTTCTTCTGTAGAGGGCTCCAGAACTGGACACAGTAACTCCCAGTGGGGCAGATTCTGCTCCCTACAATGAGTGTTGACACTCATTCTTCAAAAATTGGAAGCAGTGAGAATGGCATCTGTGCTTTCCAAGTTCTACTTCCTCTCCTGTAGCTCAGTTGCAAGAGGAAAATGAAATTATAAATGGCCTTACACAATGCTCTACCTACACTTCACCTGGCTACTTGCTTACAGCTTTTCGATGGATATACAAATACTCTGCTCTTATTAATTTATGGAAACTCTGCCTTAACTTATGTTAAGAATTGGTGAAATGCCCTCTAGCTTGAGATGGTTGAGAAAGTTAATGAGTATTTCACAAATAAATAAAAATATAATACAAGCACTAATTCTACAGTTTAATCTAAGCTCATCTACTTTCAAAGGCCAAAAAAAAGGCTGCATTTCTGTATATGCTAATTCCTTCATATAAACTTACATTTGATAAGGCAAACAAGAAGACTCTGGAAAATTCAATCACAGTAATCTAAATGTCCATCTAATAGGAAAAAAAAATAATCTATCTAGTGTAGATTTTACCCCGTGGCATAAAGTTGTTGACAATACATTCCTCAATAAAGAAAAATTGAATTATAGCCTTACGGTGGTTTAATTTGGTACAAATTTTGAATAATGTTATATACATTTCCAAAGCAGATGCTAAGAGACTCTACAAGGACACTCAGCTCAATCAGAAGCCAGATTAAAGTTCCATCTGGAACAAAACAGTTCCACAGCTCTATTACAATTAGCAGAGTCACCAGTATCAGACTCAAAAGTTGGGCAATGGGAAACTCTCTTCAAATTCCAGCCCAGAAACCAAACAAGTAGTTCAAGCATTTTTTAAGCACTCACAAACTTGCACTTTTGCAGCTAGGATGAAAATTCTTCTTTGTATTATTACAGTCATGTGAAAGGTTACCCAGACACAATGATTTTCTATCACCCCTGCATAGAGCATTAAAAAAAAAATTTAAAAAAAAAATCACATGTGTTCAAATAGCTCTGGTATTCAAATCAGTAGGCTAAGAACAGCACACAAGATATTAAATAAAATTCAAGACTGAATTCAAACTGCCCTAATCTTTGCTTTCCCAATTCTCAGAGTTCTTGTTACCAAACAAAGCATTTTCCCAACGTGCCAAGCGGAAGAACTGCACCCTAGAGTGATTCATCTTTAGCCAAAACAAAAGCAGAATTACCTTTCAATCCTAATGGCTAAACCCTAAACCTAATTCTTCAGCCAAATAGTCACAGAATCACTGAATGTCAGGGATCAGAAGGGACCTTGAGTGATCATCTAGTCCAACCCCCTGCTGGAGCAGGAACACCCAGATCACACAGAAATGCATCCAAACAGGGTTTGAATGTCTCCAGAGAAAGAAACCCCACACTTTCTCTGGACAGCAAGTGCCACTGTTCTCTCACCCTCACCATGACAAAATTTTTTCTCATATTTCTGTGGAGTCTCCTGTGTTCCAGCTTGCACCCACTGCCCCTTGTCCTGTCATTGGAGGTCACTGTGAAGAGCCTGGCTCCATCCTCCTGACATTCCTTCTTTACATATAATCCATGAGACATGTTAGTTTTGTCCACTACAGTTCATTTCCCAACTCTCTTCAGAAGATCTTCCAAATCATCCAGGAAAAGCTACTTTCACCAAGAAACACCAAACACCAGACAACACTGACCAATGACGACCAGCTCCTGAACACACCCAACACTGCAAAGGTCACACTGGAGGAGGAAGATATAATCCAGGCACATATACAATTACACATTTTAAACCAGATGTCTGTAAAAACTTGAAGACATAGATAGCTGCATAAAACTTCTATGGTAACTTTTATTTAGGTAATACTACTTTAGGTGCCTAACTACAGAAAAACAGTAAGAATTTGGGCAGTGTAACAGTGTTTTCCTCGATACAAGCAAAGCCCACATTTCAACTCAAGTTCACTAAAAGAAATTATCCTTTCAAAGAACAAGCCAGCAAACAGCAGCACTGATACACAGACAGCAGCAAACACGTTCAAGACAGAAAACCAAAATGATGCCACACATTTTAAATTTACTACTTCACCATTTAAAGAAATCCTACAAATAACCAAGCCTGAATGGAGAAGCTAGAAATCAAATACCCACATCTTGCATCTCCTTCCCCTCAAATAAATCCACAATGGGTAAGTAGCAACACAGACTTTTAAAAAATTACATCTCATTACACACATTTTATCAAGAAAAGACTTGGTTAAAGAGCACATTCATGTTTTTCCAGTTGTTGGTTACATTAATCAGCCTGATTTCTACTATGAAATAGTAAGCTCTTAGGTCTGAAAAATATCTTAAATGTTAATATCCAACAAAATGAAGAAAAAAATTAACCGTAGCCAGTAAATTTCAACTTCCAAAAGGAACAGTAGCGTTCACCATTTTATAATTAGTACCTCAAATTACTCTTCAAATAGAATCACAGAATGGTTTGGGTTGGAAGGGACCTTAAAGATCCCTTTAAATCCTTCCAAATCCCCCTGCCATGGGCAGAGACACCTCCCACTACACCAGGTTGCTCAGTGCCTCATCCAGCCTGGCCTTAAACATCTCCAGTGATTGAGGGGGCATCCACAGCCTCTCTGGGCAATACTATCAAATAATCTCCATATCTGAAATTTAATCTTCAAAACCTACAGAGAGAAAAATTAACAAATCTGGAGCAATGAAGCCACTTTGTCTTTAGTCTGCCTCAACTGTTTTGGGTTTTTTTTGATTTTTTTTTTTGTGGGATTTTTTTTTTTGAGAACAACACTCAAAAGTGATTTATTACCAACACCATGGATCAGGACGGAGGCATTTAGAAAAAACTAACAGGTGAGTCTAGTGGAAAGGTAACTAGAGAACAAAGATGTCAAAATAAAGATCACTGTAACTCAACCAGTACCTTTAATAGAACATTGCTTTTGTAAAATAAGTGTCCAAGGCTGAGGGCTTCCACAAACTCCAGTACTCACAAAACCATGGTGAAATGACCACTATATTGCAGCTCCAAAGAACACAGCAACCCATCACAACAGACAGTTTCTCCACTAATACACATTTAATGAATGATTAAAAAATGAAATAGCACTTTGACAGAGCAAAGTTTTTCAATTAAAAAATATTTCTCAAAGGCTGGACTAGGCCACAACACAAGCTTAGTGAGTCTTTCCAACAGTACTAAGTATAAAATCCTTCCTCAAAGAAGAATCTACCCAATGGTGGTAAACAACACAAGTGTTGGGATACCAAGGGTCCTGGGAACCATCTAACTGCACTTCTAGAGTGAAGCATGTGACTCAAAAGTTTTCTCCAAGAATTAGCTTTCTCAGTACTGAGGACATAAAGAATTATCAAGATCAAATACAATCCTAAGATTTTTGTAACAGTAAGGAAATATTTAGCTTGGTTCCACAAGTAATAATCACCCACACTATCACCTATAACATCTTTTTTCATAAAGGTCTGGACTGTGATGTAGAGATTTCTAAATGTAATCCATGATCTATGCCTCCTCTGTCAGAGCTGTCAACTAGCAGAGTCTGACAGAAACAGTGCTGTAAATTGAAGACTCCTTCCTTCCTCATGCAAATTAATTAATCTACCAGTGAGCAAACATAACTAAAGAGTGGTAGTCCCAAAGCAAGCCATGAAGCCACTTGACAAAGGTCCACTTAAAATATGTTTAGATTCAGAGCAAGAGATGGACTGACTTTTTGTCAGTAAAGAGGAAAAACATTAATTTTTACTGTTCTATATTGGCAGGTTTTGATCAATGATGAACTCTCATCTACTTCAAAAGATGAAACACAAGTCCTGGTTTGAGGCAGATTCGAGTAATTTTGGTAGAAAACACCAGCAGTCCCCTGCCTGTGGAATTTCCCAAGTATTATTACTTTTTCTGCTCCTTCTCAAGATCTACATGCAGGTTATTAAGTGACACAAGCACAGGGTTAAGAGTTTACCAGTATACAATCACAATAGCCTCCTGTGATCATGTCACCATCCTGAAGCTCATGGAGAAAACTCCCTTGTGAACAAACAGCTGGCTTGTGTGGAACCCACTGAAGAGACTGGATAGGAGATGGTCAAAAGAAAACAACTGAAAACGTAATTTAGTAGATTTTTTTTTATTAAAATCAACAATTGGCTAATCTAGTCTGTAGCTTAGCAACACTTTCACATTCTTCATTGATGCTAACCTGGTATTTGGCAGCATCTGCAGAAAAAACACTTATCACCTCTTCCGTTAGCTGTAAAACTCTACACTCCATTCTAGCAATGACTAGAAGTTATTCAATTATTAATACCTTCATCATCACTCAGCTGCAACATATTTCAAGATCAAGGCATAACATTCCAGGTTTGAGCTCTCTCTTCTGTGCACTTGCTTGATTTCAGTTTAAATGACTACTTGGTTTCACAAGGAAGAAAATGCCCTATGATTAGAAAGGCAAAACTTTCATATAAAGGACAGAACTCAGGAGGTTGGTCCAAGACCACAAAACGCACATTGCTACCTGGTAAGAACTACCATCATCATAACATCCATGTCCAAAGTGCATTTCTTGCTCTTACTCTTTTTCTGACACAGGATTGAGAACTTGCTGCACTGCTGCAGCACTGCCCAATAACACCATGGAGAAGACAGCCTTGTACTTCAACAGTGAAGCAAGATCCCAGCCCATCTTGGTACTACATTTGTATGCCATGCTCCTACAGCCTTCCCTGCTATTGCTAGAGGAATTTTTCCACTCTTTTTATACCACACACTTCACACTTTCCTTCCAGTGGAAGCAAACACTAGAAAGCTCACAATCATCTTCACATATTAATCACTTGCCATGGGCAAATACTTTGCTGTGCTTTGTGGATAACTTTTTTAAATGAGAGAGACAGATTTAGAATCTATCCTAACATAGAAGAAGGTTTTGTGGGTTTTTTTCTTCCTTATTTAGTTCTAACTTTTTGAGTGTTCCATAGCTTGCCAGCCATAACTGCTCTGGAGAGTTGGTTGCACTGTATAAAGTGAATTGCTTCTACCTCTTATGGCACAAATGTAATAGAAAACTCCAGCAAATTTCTTATGTATAACCTTCCATGCTTAAATCAACATTAGGGATCCTTAGGAATTTTTTTTTCTAGATGTACTACTGCCACAATTCTTAAAGTAGTATTGCAAATACTTCACCCTGCAAGTGATGTAAGCCTTACTAACTCTATAATTTATCACTATTTTCAACAGCAGAGAAAAGGAGGATTCAGTATTTGGGAATAGCTCCTAAAATTAACTTAATTGGAAAAGAGAGTGCACCACTTAGATATTTATAGAAATGATAAACTGTTTTTAAATCAGTATTTTAATCACTGCATACAGTCTAGTTCAAAGAATCAACGCATGTCTTCACTCAATTTAGAATTCATACTTTCTGGTTTTTAAGGAAAACTGAGATAATCATCTTTCCTTCATAGTTTGCCTTTAGCAGCCAAATTACTTCGACCACATTATTCCATTCTCCAGCACTCAAAGACAGATCAGTAATAATTTGTTGTATAAAAGCTCTTCTACGTCAACTTTTTTCTGGAGATGCACATCATCAGATGTTTAAAAAGCAATCCTATGGAGATGTGCAATAGAAGTCACAATAGATTAAGTTCCCCTTTGTTTCAAAGCAAGAGAAAAATTTTTAAAAGGTAAAATAATCACAGCTTTGTAACAGTGAATAACAACAAAATCAGCTACAAAGTGGAATTCAGTGGCAGAGTACTATTTTCCCAATATTTTATCATTTCATAAAAACATTTTGCACAATTTCCTTACATATATTTTCCCATTTAAGGAAGCTCAACTGATCTACCTTTTCACATCCTCAAGTCAAAAAGCCAAATGCCTAAGGCTACATAATCCAAATATACATATTTGGAAATGTCATTAAATATTATTACCTCTAAAATATATTTAGAATTAAAACAGAAATCTTGGCAATTCAGGACAAAATTTATTAAAATTAAGTTGAATTTTTAAAAAAATACCTTTATTTGTTTTCTGCTGTAATTTCACAGAATAAATGAAGATAAGTGTAATTTCTAAAACAAACAAAAGGATCTTTGTCTCAGTTGAAAAAAAATCAAGCCAAAGAAGCCCGTGGCACAGTGGATACTAAAATTTTACAGAAGTTCAAAAGATGACCACTGTTTGGAGAAGACAAAAAAACATGGAAAAAAATTCAAAAGAATATTGCTAAAATTTACTAGATAAGATATATCCACTGACTGACCAAGTCCAAAGGCTTTCAGGCCACCAGAAGACCATACGTGGAAAATAACAACATATACTTCTCAAGTTCTGCCTAAAATCTCTTCAGACAGGCTGGAGAAAATGTAAAGTGTGTCTGGCCCAAGTCAATGTGGTTTTCATAAGCCTCACTTCTAGAGGTATAAAGAAATGATCATCAAAAACCTGAAAATAGTTTGTTCAAATGCTGTATCTGATTTTTCCAGATTTTATCATGGGAGTTGGGATAGTTCAATGACTTTCAAAGTTGTAAAACAGACTTGTTCTCCTATTTTCAATTCAAAACAAAAGAACTGTATGAAGACAGAATTAACTGGGGTTTTCTTTGGTTTAGGTTTTTATTTTTTTATTTAAGCATGGTTATCAGTTCACCCTGTAATAAGAGATGCCTCACAGAGGAAACCAATATTCATTTCAAAATGTGCATTTTACTCTTTGTTCTTTAATGTATATCCACCACACCTTAAAAAAATATATAATGCTATCTTTGTGTACTTCATATCAAGAGGACATAATGAATTTTTAAAGTAATAAAAATACATTAATTGGTTTTCCATTTCCATGTAAACTATAAAAAAATATTAATTTTGTACATGTTAAGGTTTGTAACTACTTAAAAAGATAAAAAATCCTAAACAAATCATTCCCATCTCATTCTTTCCTGACCTACAGGAAGGAGTACAAAGAAAAAAAATTTAAAAAGTCAAGCTTCGATCTAAACAAGATGTGGAGCAAAAAAAAAAGACCTTTTAATTCTGATGAGTTACCAAAGTTACTCCTCAGATGAGTGTTGAACATGTTATCTGGATCAAGACACCATCACTTTCCATGAAAAAGACTTAATTCATTTGAAGTTCCAAGCTTGGATCCACTAACAGAAAAAAACCCTTAAAATTTATAAAATCCTTCAATTTTTTACCTCCCAAGGATTGGTCTCATAGGTAGTACTGACCCAGAACATTTAGAATTCAATATTACATGGATTGATTAAGTTAGGAAAACAACAGAAAAGATTATGAAAATGCAATATCAAGATGTTAAGTTCAACATTTGGTAGCAAGTCTTTCAGCACTGTGTGTAAAATGCAACCTTTTAGTAGCAACAGAGACATGAAAGAATTTCAACAGCTGTAAGCTGTCTACTTTATGCATTCTTTAAAATAATTGCAATTTTCAACCTCTTTGCAATCCTTTCCTCAAGATGAGCAAAAACAGAACATGCGAGCACTGGCACAACCAGAAGCTCTCTTGGATTGATGCATGAAGAACAGTATTACATTTCATCACTTTTTCAGTTTGGGAAAACAGGTATTTTCAGGGTGAGCCTGCCTCCTACCCCAAAGAGAAGAGTGGTCAGACTGCAGCTGAGACAATGCCTAACAAGTGAAGTAGCATAATGCATGCCAGTCCTTTCTCCTTCACCATTCATCTTCTTTTCAGTGTTAACCAACAACCTCCATCTTTCTAACGTTTTTTGCACCCTCACCTTCTTGAAGATCACTACATTGCTCTTTCTTAATATTCACTCTAGTCCTCCAACCATTTTCCTTTGCCTTACTCTACCTATTCAAATACTGTGGGTCAACTGAACCTCTGTATTGCAATTTTCAACCTCTTTTGCAAGCCTTTCCTTGAGATGAGGTCTTGAGACCTCAACCTGGTGTAGTGGGAGGTGTCCCTGCCTATGGCAGGGGGATTGGAATTGTAACTTTTCTGAATAAAAGCAGAAGAAAATGTTTAAAAGTGACAGTGAAACACTGGAACAGGTTGCCCAGAAAGGTTGTGGATGCCCCTCAATCCTTGGAGGTGTTTAAGGCCAGGCTGGATGAGGCACTAAGCAAACTGATCTAGAGGGAGGTGTCCCTGCCATAGGAACTAGATGATCTTTAAAGACCCTTTCCAACCCAAACTATTCTATGATTCTATATTCAAGTTGTTTTCCTCAGCAACTTCAGACCTGACTCCAAGAAAATCCTCAAACCCATGATGAATACTCATTCCCATACCTTAGCAACAGCTGCTATTCAGGGAGATGAAACAAGACAGACTTTTAAGGGAAGGTTTACACAGACATGTAACCCTCTTCCTCAACGGCTCCATGGACCATACCTGAGTGCACATTGTATCAGTTCTACACATACCATTGATTTTATCTATTCCGTTCATGCAGTGGCAAAAGAGCTTAAAGAACAGGAGAAGGAGTGCCTGGGAAAAGTAATTCTCTTTCCAACCTGAGGAAACTTTAGACAAATTTGCCTTTGATAATCGACTGAACAGGCTGCAATGCAAGCATCAAGGGATGGTGCAGGGATATCTAGCAGGTGCTGCAGTTTATCACAAAACCGTCTAAAATAATTGGAAGTGACAAGCAGCACTACCACAAATGATTTATTAGTCTTTCACTCAGCTTTTCAGCTTCCTCAGGGCCAGAATAAATAATTTACCAACTCTGTATCTTCCAATCATTAATTCTTCCCTGTGCATCCAAACTACATTTAACTCTGCTGGGTTCAGTGGAATTAAAAACACAATATGAAGACTTTTTCCCCCCCAAGTATAGTATTATCTGACTTTTATCTAAAAGTAAAATTGTCAATCAAAATTTATATCAGTGATAGAAGGATTAGAGCTAGAGACTAATGCCGAGTTACAAAATAGCTGCAGAATAAAATGAAAGTTAAACTGGAGAGATATCAACAATGAAATTCTCCCAGGGGGTCAGGAGTGTTCTCAAGACATAAACTACTGATAGTGTCTGGAGATATTGATTAGCATTGCTTTTCTGATCCATAACTTAACATTAGTTACAGACAAACATCTTACATGTCCCAAATGGTAAATGCAGGATGAAAACACACAGAAACAGGACAGGAAACACTCAAAAAATAAATGAAAAGGAAGATGAGGGCAAAATGAAAAGATTAAGCAGGAACAGAAGGATTCTGTAAAAAGCCAATAGTTTTTGAAGAAATACACTGAAGATATGAGATTTACTAGTGCCCTTGTGCTCATCTCACAAAAAGGAATTAAAAAAAGGAAGATTATTATACATGGCAGAATTGGAAACCAGGAGCATAAAATGGCATAAAACCAAAGCACACTTTCAAATTTAAAACAGAATATATAAGGTACCATACTCCTATTAATTATGTAGAGAAAACACAGAGAAAACAAAATCACACCCTAAATCCATTTTTGATGTAAGCTAGTCTTGTCTCATTAAATCAGCATCTATGATTAAAACCAAGATCATTTTTGGTACATAATGTATTGCATTGTTCGAGCAGCATCTGTTTGTTGCACAGCAACACATTTTTCAGCTTTAAGAAACTGTACTTATGTAGAAGAAACAACCCAGACTTTGAAGATATAAAAATATTTTTACTTCCAAAAGCATTTCAGACTAAAGGGGTTAATAACATTAATGTGCTAATATTTTTGCATTCCAAGAAGAGGCTTCAAGCTGTTGGAAACACACAGAAGAAGAATTTCATGGTACTAACAGCTTTCTTTCAGTCCTATGGGACTGAGACAACTCAAACTTTAAGTGCTTAGAAGAAAAGCTCTGTAAAGCTATGAAGGCTAATCAATAGGGCTTTCACCAAATGATAATACAGTCTGAAATGAAATAAATTGGCCATAACAAAAATGCCTTACCCTTTTTCTCATCATTAATCTCAATAAAGAGAAAAGTACAGTATGAAATACAAGGCCAAAACAGCTGACACAATTATGCTTTTAACTATATAACTTTTTACTATTTAAAAAAAATTAAAAATACAGGGAAATTAAGACTAGTTACTTTAAAGTAATTAATTACCCATTGTATTTCCCAAGAATCCATTATTCTTTTTAGTAAGACTGTAAAATCTGTTTTGCAATTTTACTGTACAGTATGGTATTTCTTTTCTTCATTAAAACACAGATCATTGCAACCAACCAGCATATGATGGACTCAATCTCCCAAAATTTCCAAGAGAATTACACTGTTTCAAAGGGCTGACCACATATAATCATCGCTACAAGGGACATTCTAAACCAGGCTTGAATCTAAAAAAAATGCAGTAACACAAACAAATCAAAACCTGGAGAAACTAAATCACAGTCACAGTACTGATATCTGTGCTTCTCTCAGGAGCTGGGTCAAAAAAAGATTTCAAAGAACTTAGGTCTTAATAGACAAAGGCAGCATGCATTGGGAAACTCACCTAAGATAAAATACACTCAATACCAATATCAGATCACTAATTCAACAGTCATCTACCCTTGGAGTCAGTTATTTAAACTCCTTAACTATGGCTAACCTAAAAAAATTACAACATATGTTGCCTGTTGCTCATAAATACTGGACATGGGTCGTATTAATAAAAAGAACCAAGAAGCTGTTTTATCACTTAATATTTGATGTCAAGTTATTTTGGTATCTTTCTTGATCAAGGGCATGGGCTTTCTGCTGTGAAGAAAAATGGATTTAGACATCAGTCCCTCTAATAGGAGTTTGAATGCAAGTATACAATGAAGTTGTATTGCTGCATGGGGTTTATAGTTAAAAAAAAAAACAAAAAAAAAACAAAACACCACAAAATCTGATGTGTTCAGACTTTACTTCTTGAGTTCATTCATACTCTTACACAGAAAAATTCCAAACTGGTAGCTGCTCGCAGAAACTCATAGGTAATAAATGAGTTAAATCAAATATGGTAAGAAAAGGGGATCAATCCTTGATCTTTTTCTGATTAAGACACGGTTAGAGCTATTGATATTACCAGGGACTTCCCAAATGACCTCTCTCATATCCATGATTGAATAATGTTTTAAGTATGTAGTCCTCCTTAGCCTTTCTTCAGAGGTTAAATTAAAAAGTGAGAGAGATTAAAAAGCAGGAGTGAGAAGTACTAAGGCCAAGGAAGAGAGCAAGTCAGTGTTAATTTACCCAATTAGGAAGTTTCACTGTCTTCACTGCCTCTATAAGAATACAAAGAAAGTGTAAGATAAATCTTCATATACTTTTCTCAATGAATAAGAAACTAATTGCTATTCTCCTTGCTCCTATCAGTCTGAGTCTATTGACAGCCAATAATGCCTGCTTGTAAGAAATGTCCCTAGGGGAATACTGGGTAAATCTGTAATTGTATTTATCCAAAAAAGGAGAATCGTGTTGGCAATTGCCAGTTTTGACAAAACACACTCACTTAAGGCACAGGTTCAGAGATTTCTCATTCTTAGTTTCTCTCAGAGTGATTTTTCGTCTCCATCAATCCTTTCCTTTCCTCACATTTTTTAAATCACAGCTGTTTGTACATTCTGACAAAACCCCGAGATGAAGAAGAAGAAAGGGACACCCGGCTTTATCAGCATTTACCACTCAGTAAATCTGTCATCTCCCATTTTACAACAAGGAAGTGAGGCAGAGGAGAGCCAAGAGCACACGTGGCAGTGAACTAGAAACCGCACTCACCGTCTCCTGGTTCTCACTGTAACAGTCTCCAAGAGAAACCAACACTACATCCCTCATTAGCACTGTGGCAGAAAGCAAAGGGTCCACCAAGGCTCACTAGAGCTGCCTTTTCACCTGAGCTACCAAATGTTGTTTTTGGCCCACCAGCAAGAGAAAACAGCAAACAGAGCTAACTGCAAACAAGGGAAGCAAGATCAAACCAAGTTATTCATCCTGCCAAATACATTTTTGAACAGGAATCATAAAAAAGAAATGCACTAAAACAAACAAGAAACACTTTCACTTAGAAAAAATATTCATATGCATTCTTTTCCTTCCCAAGCTAGTGCTTCTAAATAATTATAAGCAAAAACATTCACTGTAAATTAATGTCAGTAAAAACCTACACAAGCTATTAACAGAAAATTTCACTACCAAATTCAGGCTTAAAAACCAAAGTCTGGACAGTGATTAAACACCAAATTGACTTTGGATATACCTGAATTATCACAAAGGCTTCACATCACCAGAAGACTTAAAAGGGGAAGAAAAAAACCAAACAGCTCACTTCCCAAAATTTCATCAATAAAAGTTAACTACATCAACATAGGAAAACTTGAAAAAAATTATAAAAACTGTCCTTTCCCCCCTACTGAAGGAAGCTTTTGATTGATTTATTTTATTTTTAGTTTTAATATGCAAGTCAGCTAGTCAGCCCAATTAAGTCACCAATGTTTCTTCTGATTTAGAAGAAAAAAACTTGCATTATCACAATTCTTATCTGCAGATAAGAATATCTTACCTCCTCCCATTGTATCCCCATGGAAAATGCAATGCACCAGGGGCACCTCCTGCAGCAGAGACACCAGGAGGAGCATCCCTCAGGCCCCACAAGAGGGTAAATGGTGGCTGCTGCCCTTCCCCACTGGTGTTAAATGGGAGAGGGGGCAGAGAAGGGCAATTGGGAACAGCTGGGGAGAGCAGGTGTCTCCAGTGGAGCCCAGGGGTGAGGGACTTGTGAGAAAATGGGCTAGAAATGGGTTGATGTGGGACAGAAGCAGGAGATGGGGAAAAAGAGTGGCATGTGGAATCTGCCTATAGGCAAACTTGGAGGAAAAATGGAAGGACTTGAGTGTTCCCCATGAGGGTGGTGAGACACTGGAACAGGTTGCTCAAAGAGGTGGTGGAGGCCCCAGCCCTGGAGACATCCAAGGCCAAGCTGGATGAGGATCTGAGCAACCTGGTCTAGTGGGAGGTGTCCCTGCCTATTGCAGGGGGGCTGGAACTAGAAGACCTTTAAGGTCTCTTCCAACCCAAACCATTCTATGATTTTATTACCTGTCTTACTGTAAAGTTTTCTATCTACACATAAGGATCATCCTCAAAGACTGAAATACATTAAATAAACTGAAATAAGAAAGTGACATTACGTAAGGGAGTAAAGGAGGATCACTAATTCAGTAGTAGAAGTGAGCCTCATTCATGTTACCCATATCTTGGGCACTGTATAGTCCATCCCTGAAATATAAGAGATATTTTGAGTATATATCAATACCAGCATTATCTTCTATTATCTTCTCAGTGTTCAAAGCAGAAGTGCTGCACAAACCACTTCATTTACCAGCTCTATACAGTGAATAAAAAGCATAAGAAACAACTGGTGAAAAATCCTGCTACATACAAAGAAATGGCCAGATTTAAGAGAGTACATTGTCTTGTAATCAGCATAAACAAGGCTGCACAAATAAAAGCAACTCAACTTCTAATTCCATTTTAGCTAACAGGTTGGTAGACACAATGATATGGAAGAAGTAAGGGTTCCTGTACTGAATGAATGGAATGCACTTCAGCTGTGTCTTTGCTGCCCTTAAATTATTAAGATTACGGACATGTGATCTACTTGAGAACAATGTAAGAAAGCTAGAACGTTCTAACTGCCTGAGCTCAAATACCATTCAACACAAGTTCTCTAGCATGCTCTACCTGTCCTACTCTAAAAAAATTTAAAAGAAAAAAAAAATTAAATCAACAAACTTCATCTGTTGTAGATCTAACAATAATATATTTTTAAAACCCCCCAACTGAAGGTAAGGGACTTGAAATGCCTGAGCATCAGAAAATAATCAGCAACAAAAATGAAACCTTGCATAATAGGACTTCTGGCAATTCTTCTTCCTGCTTCCATATATTTAATCATCTGTTGGCAGCAATTTTAGTGGAACTGGCTGTCAGAAAGAAATAGTGAGGATGATCATGTTTTCACAGAAGCGTTGTCAATAATGCATGAGAAAATGAAAAATATTTAGTTGCAATTTTCTAAGCTTTTTAACAAAATATCTGCTAATATCTTGCTTCACATACAATATCTGGGTAAAAATAAGATCTCTACCACAAATTCCTTTTACCTCAACAGACCGATGACCAGTTCCTACTATCAGACAAGAAAGTTTTTGTTTCTTGGGTTTTTTCCTAACATTGCATATATTCTACTTCCCTCTCTCCCCCTTTTTTTCCCTTTTATCTTTAAAAACTTAATCTAGAAGTGGACCAAACCCTTGAGTAATACTCCCTCTGACTCCACTCCCACTTGCAGCCCATGGTCCTCATGGTGGACTTCAACCATAACAGCACCTGCTTGAGGAATAACACTGCATGGAACAAGCAATCCAGAGTTTCTCTGACATGCACTGACAAAAATGTCATGACACAAACTATCAAGGATGTGTTGAGGTGGAGTGCTTCTGCTGGACCTCATGCTTGCAAACAACAAAGTGATCAAGGATTTAAAAGACAGAATTCAGTATCTTGAGAGGAGAAACGCAGAGTGGATCACAAGCCCAGGCTTCAACAGAGAAGACTATGACTTGTTCAGGGGTCTGCTTGGAATAGTCCAGTGACAGGTGGTTGTCAAGAGAAGGCTCTAAGAAAGCTGGTTGACTGTCAAGGACATCCTCCTCTAAGTTTAAGTATGGTTCAACTCAAAATCCAGAATTACATAAATAGCAGTAAGTCTCATGGATGAAGAAGCATCTAGCAAAACTTAACCACAAAAAGAAAGTTCACAGGAGATGGAAGCAGGGGCAGGAAACTCAAGAGGAACACAAAGACTGAGCTCCCGGTCTCTGTTGAGGATAGGGTTAGGAAAGCCAAAGCCCAGCTCGAGTTGAACATGTCAGAGGATTTGAAGGGCATTAGGTATTATCATCAGCAAGAGAAAGACTAGGGAATACATGAGTCTACTGCTGAATGGGAACATGGTCACAAAGGACAAATAGGAGGCCAATATCCTCAATGCTTTCTTCACCTCAGCCTTTACTGTTGACACCACCCACCTGCAGTCGCAATGTCCAGGGCACAGCAGACTTATCCAGGTGTAGCACAATCAAACAAACTGGATGTATGCAAGTCCACGTGCCCTGAGGAGATGGAATCACAAGTGTTGAGGCAGCTGGATAATCTCATTGCAAAGCTGTTCACAGTCATCTTCAAAAGGGCATGGAAAACACAGCAGGATCCTAAGGACTTGGGCAAACAAGACATCATTATCACTTTGAAGAAGAGTAAGAAGGAGGATCTGGAGAACTACAGGCTGCTCAGCCTCACATCAATCACCAAAAATGATCACCCCATGTAGGCCCCCAGGACAATAATCTGGAAAGCACCAATCCACTGGACACACCAAGTGGAACATGAGGCAGCAATGTCTCTCACAGCAACAGAGGACAATACCATTAGGAAGAGTATTACCAGGAAGTCAAGGGAGGTGATTATTCCCCATCAGACAGCACCAGTGTCACACATCTGGAATACTGTGTGCAGTTCCGGACTCCCTGGTACATGAGAGACACAGACTTACAAAGGGGAGTCCACCAGAGGGCTTGAAAGATGACTGAAACACATGAAATATGAGCATGCACTGAGAAAGTTTGGATTGATTAGCCTTGAAAAGAGAAGGCTTAAGGGATTTTACAATTTTTAGACATTTTTGATGGGAGAAATACAGAAGATGGATCCAGACTCGTCTCAGTGGTATCCACTGAACAAACAAAAAGTAATGGAGAGCAGTAGTGGAGTCACCATCTTTGGAGAGATTCGAAACCCTACCAGACAATGTTCTGAGGAATGTGCTCAGCAGATCACAAATGTGGTTTTTTTCCCCAAACTATTTGTTTTCAACAGATATTTAAGTATCACTAGAGTTAACAGCATAGAAATCAGCAGTAGAACCTTAAATAGTTTGTCTTTACAAATCGCTGTATTAATCTTATTTCTTCAGATATTTTGTCACGTGTATTTTTCTTCCTTTTTAAGACCCTGAAAGCATCATGTGTCCTTCCTGGCCTGATCTTCATGAAATAGAAACACAAAAATATTTAACATCAAAAACACATACACATGCATTGATGCATCAATGTAACTAGAGCACAGGTTTTGAACACAGAGGATTTGCACATTCATTCAGATTTGTATCAGAGGAACACAAGAAACAGAAAGAAATCATTTGTAGGGAAAGGAAGAATCTTGATAAATGCTGAGAACCAAAGGCTTAGAAGAAAGATGAACTAAAGGAGGTGTATATGAGAAAAAATACAAGATAAAATCTGAATTTCTGAACACAGGATGTCAACTAAGCCTTATAAATTAAGCATCAAATTTTGCCTTAGACAACTTTGTAACCCTGAAGAAACAAAGCATCACAGGGAATTTATTTAAGAAAAGCCCTATCATATTGAGCCACGATGCTCATTTCTTTCAGACAAAGCAGGGGTTTTCTTTGCATTAGTTTTTCTGGTGTCTAAGAAAACTGTTTTGAAAATGATGCTGTACTTTCAGAGGAAGATCAACAAAAGTAGAAATGAATAAGGCAGAGTAAGAAAAATCCAAACACGGTATAATGTGTACTCCTACTGTTGCAAAACACAGCAGGATAAACTTCGGAGACATTAAGTGCTTACTACCCTGTGCATTTTACATACCAGGCAGCAGTATCTTTTAATATCATATCCAGGCACCAGCTCAGTGTTGCTTGTTGCTTCATGACTGCCTCCCACCCCCTTCAACTATCCTTTTCTTAGTTATTCCTTAAACTAGGCCTAATGTAGACAAATGAGAGAATTAAAACTAACACAGCAAAAGAATGATTCAGCTTGCACATCCAGGCAAAGTTGTGAGGACACATGGCTAGGGAAAGAGGCTTAGCAAGCCTACTTCTTTCAGCTTCTCAAGTGATTCTCCCAGTCAATCTAACTAACCACACTTCAATTTATATTGTAGGGCAGTATTTATTCAATCAATTAGTCTACTTGTCCCAGAACAAAGACGACTGAAAAAGCACTTCATGTTGATCTATAAAGGCTAAAATGTTCATATTATGCATACCATTTGCATTTTCAGCTAAGGCAAATTCTAGTTGCTCAGAAGTAGTCAGAGGTTCCTTTTGTATTAACCACTTCCCACATGAACTATTTTGGAGTCAACACAGGAATTTTTTAGACAGCAAGGAGTACAATCTCTCCTAAAATAGAGTCACTATAAAATGTGCAAAGAACCAAGAACCTCTGGCTCATTTTAATATTTGAATATCTTAAGGAAAAACAAAAAAAACCTCTTTTGTTTCACAAAAAAAAAATAGTCTGAAAAAATTTTAATAATTTTGATTAGCAGTAGTTGTGAAAGCTGAGATGTATCTCCTCCAAAACTTACACTTACTGGTCTGCATTTAATTATTTAGTAATACTGCCTTCCCAAGGTCAGATTAACACTACTGATTAAGGTTAATAAAATTAAGAGCCTTTTATTTGCATTTAGGGCATTCTCCCATCTAATTTTTTTCATTGTTAGTTAAGAAAACACAATATCCCCCTTTTTGTTTCTGCACGTTTCCCAAGCCGCTGCCAACAGCTTCATCTTAATTCACATAAGGTAAAGGAATGTAATGAACTCAATTCAAGATGAGGTTTCCCTGTCCAAAAGAACAGCAGGTCAGACAGAGTGTTCCTTTGGAAAGTACATCTGATTTCCTCTTTTTCTATAGTGCAATCAGGTACCTTAAAGCAAGACAACCAAACCACTCCATCTTTAGCCAAGGATTTTTAAAATTGTCTCTTTAAATTTAGAGAAAGAGCGAGTCAGAAAAGTAAAAGGGAAGAGATCTTTTAAAAACAGCTGCAGCATGTAAAGGAAATTTGCATGAATGAATGCAGGGAGAGTATCAGCAACAGGCCTTGAAGAAATCTGGCTGGGGTCACTGAAAAGAAAACAGAGGCAGATGCTAGGCTGCCCAGCCCAGGTCACTGCAGGGAGAACAGCAGCTGGTTATCTGAGTCTTGCCTGGGACACAGAGCTGGTGCTTGATTCTACCGAGCAACTTTTTAATACACACTTAATCATTTAAGCACGGGAGAAAAGCTGGATGGCATTTGTTTGTGGGCAGAGCTATGACAAAATATGCCATTTATTTAGTAACATTGTTTGGTTTTTATCTGTTTTATACATAGTGGCACAACCAAGAAGAGCAAAAATGCTGACTCGCTACACAGATCTACATCTGAAATAGAAAGGGGTTTCTGCAGTGCTCTACCAAGTTATCAATATTTTAACAGCTCTTAAAAGGTGCCTTACAGTAGTGCAGATACTTTCAGGACTGTGAGGTCTGCATTCACTCCATTTTAACCATAGGATATTTTAAGACATTTTATTTTCACATTCATATAGGGGTCAGAAGAGAGAGTGTCCTCTGATTATCACATCCGTGATCGCTTTTAGCTGGGAGTTAAAGAACTCTTTTTTTATAACCCACCAACCAATGTCAGAATAGACCAACTGAGCTGCTGTTCATCCATCCAAGGCTTTTATTACAAGCTCTACCACTGTCATTTCTGGATTAGGTTACAGAAAGCTGAACTTACAGTATAGATCCTGGTAAGCAGAACAGAGTTTTTAAAGTGAATTTTTCCATGATTGCCCAGCTCCCCATGAGTCATGCATTCCTTCCAATCACATTATTCATCACTCCTTTTCATGAAGGCAAGAAATTATAAATGATTACCAGCTTGATTTGTCTGAGCACAGAAAAAAAAAATCTTTAGAATCAATGGACAACTCTACTCAACACATCAGCTACTTATTCAAAATATGTTTCACTGAAAATGCAGAATGTGCCTTCAGATGTGCCTGTAGTTTTGCTAATTGTTCCAATAATGTACTGCATGCACATGCATACAATAAAGTCTTTCTTAAAGAGCCTTAAGAGTAGCACTGCAGATTTTAGGGGATTAAAAGTTGTTACAAAATACACTTCTCACTCTCAAGTTACTTTTACATTCACTCTCAGGTATTACAGATATTTCTTAAGAACAAGTAGGCATAGCAAGGCAAATAGAACTCTAAATTATGAATGAAAATGTTATTAAAATTATCTTCTGAACCAATTAAAAAAAATAGTTCCTCCGTGGTGAGGAGTTGCACGGTACAGAAACAAAACCAGTTTTTTATAGAAACAATAAAAAGTAAATTTATCTAGTCAAATAACAGCACCTGTTTCATTGTAAATTAGGAGAAATTACAAAAAATAGCTTATACATCAAGTTTCTATCTTACTGACAAGACACCAACTCTATCTCTATCAATAGAAATTACAATCTCAAATCATATGAAATTCATCTTACTGTTCATTGTATTTAAGTTAGGGTCGGCAGCATAAATCTCAAAGCTCCCAAATTTGGTATCAAATGTCTGAATTGACATAAATACAATAAAATGGGTCAATCCCAGATGCCTAGGCTCTGAAAACTCTGGTCAACTGAAACACGGCAGTGACACACACATATATGCCACCTCCAGAAGGAATATAAACCTTCTGGGAAGAAGATTAACATAGCTCTTCAGATTCTAATTTTTTTCTGATTTTGCAACCACTATTAAGGACAAGGGGCAATGGGTGCAAGCTGGAACACAGGAGGTTCCACAGAAATACTGGAAAAACTCTCTCAGGGTGAGGGTGACAGAATAGTGGCACAGGCTGCCCGCAGAGGGTGTGGGGTCTCTTTCTCAGAAGACATTCAGGTTTCCTTCCTGTGTGACCTGATCTGGGTGTTCCTGCTCCAGCAGAGAGATTGAATTAGAAGTCTCCATGTCCCTTCCAATCCTGTGTGTGTAATTTTTGTTGATCCTCATAAATGAGTAAAGAACATTAAATCCAGCTATAACTACATGTCAAATGCAGGAGCCTGGGATAAGTAAAATAATAAAAAATTAGTATTTACTAAATATAATGTGGTAACAGAATGTATTCATCAACTTCAATGCCACTACCAGCTTGTTGCAAGTTACACTCAAATGTTTGCAGGAGCAGAATTTCAGCTGTAAGGAAAACATAGGTGTGCCACCACACTGGGCACAGGCTCTTTCACTCAACTTCTTGTATCTTCACTGTATTGGATGTTAGAGACTCCTCCTGATAGGCATCTTTAACATCTAAGGTAAGCTATTATGCCCATAAGTAGCAGAGCAAAAGTATGCTGGTGGTATTCCTCAAGTGTGCTAACTTCATGCAAGTAAGGGGAGGTTAAACAAGCAAAATCGATTTTTAGCTGCTTCCAGAACTAGAGGCAGAATGAAGAAGTGGGAGGCGCATGAAAAAGCAAAGCTAGACTGACTGTCACTTTCCTAAGACATAACAAAAAACCTCAAAATATTAGATTACAGTTTACACTAACGGACATCTGAGAACCTAAATTCTGCATAAAAACACAAACAATTAAAACGGTGCAAACAGAAAAGCTACATGTGTGTGGCCAGCAACAAAACTCCAGAGACACAGAAAAACCTAACTTTCATTGAACTGGCTGCTGGGGTTCAATAGGCAAGTTAAAATTCAGAATGTGCTGTGTGAATGTTTAACCATCCAGCCGTAGTATCTTCGAATGTTCTTTTGCATTCTTTTGGGTAAAAAAGTGACATCTGTTACAATGTGAAAGATATGTACAGAAATGTACAACTGTGTTCTCAGAAGAAGGGCATTTTAATAATAAAATGGGATGATTCAACAGTGTTATGGCTTTCCCAAGCAACACAAAATATCACAATAATACAAAAGACTATGTGTTTCTCAAAACTCCACTGCTGCTAACAACATTATGCCCATAAATTCCTACAGCCCACAATTGCTTCTCATGCTTACATTAGTTCCCCTCAAATTCACATCTTTCTATGGCTCCTGTCTCTCTATGGGATCCTTAGTTCAAACCCATGCTACAAAGATTTCTCTGCGAAACATAAAGAACTTTTGCTGTCTTGAGGGTTTCTGTTTTGTTTCATTTAGCTGAGGTATTAATATGACCCATATTTTATGTGAACTTCTACTTTAAGTAATATTTGTGACATTTCTTTTTAAAACATCATGCTTTCCCCACTGTCAATTCTGACCAATCCTACATCCTTCACCACAGATTGCCAAAACATACTGCAGAGCACCTTTGCTACAAAGTGAAACAGAATCTGAATAATCATTTCACAAAGCTAATGTACATGTTTGGCTACAAACACTGGAGTTATCTCTCTAGTACTTCCTTCAAAGGACTTTTAAAAAACCTCGTAAAGTTGGATTTGAGAGAGTGCTCATCCCTATTCTGTGAAGCAAGCTAGCATCATTAGGATGACAAAATCAAGTCTTATTGTGGCAAGAAGAAACATCATTTAGTGTCAGCAACACACTGCTATTGATTTGAACTCCTCCTTGCCTCATGGGTGAAATAACAAGCTCCAACACACAGACTCTCTAAGAATACCAATAGAGAAGAGAAGCAAGAAAAATACTAAAAATGGCTGTATTAAAGATACAACAGGAAATATATGACTCATGAGATGTAAATTCTTCTATCTGTATGGAATAAATTGATGAAGAGCTTAATATGGCTGCGATTTCTATGGAGTTAGATTAGAACAGAAATACACCTACCAATAATACACCAGATTTAGGCTTCCCAAGAAGAATCTCTGAACTGCTCAGCAACCCCTGTGGAACAAGTCAGCTTCATTTTCATTATCTAATACATTTACTATTCACATTTTTTAAATGACACCTTATTTTAGCACCCTGGTTAGCCGTTTCAGTGCAAGATGGGGAACTGAGCATAGAATGCAAATTACCATTTCACATAACTGGCAGGATCTCTTCAAAACAGAGATAAGAAAGAGTCTATCAACACAGATAGGTTCTCTGTTTTCCAACTTCTGAACAACAGACAGCATTTTTCAGAAAATAAAAAGAGTTCTCTTTCTTCTTAAAGGATATAAAAAAGAATAAAACCATAGTTAGTCATGCAACATCGATATAAATACCTCTTTGCACATTAATAGTTCTTTTTCTGGAACTTAAAGCTATGCCTTTAAGCAAATTTGGAAACAAAAAAAAAATGCAGTGAAATGAAATACTACTTACGTTGTCTAATTGCACCCAAAATCTAAGCTAATTTCAAATACTTTTGTAGCAACAAAGTTAACATGCTACAATTCTGTGGTCCCTCTCTTAAAACATGAACAAAGTAACACGTAAGGCATAAAAAAAAAATCTTTCAAGATAACTCCTTTTTAAAAATACTGAAGCGTAGGGAACAAAGCTATTTTCATACTACATCCAGAAAATGGATGAGGTGTGAAAGAAATCTCTTGTTTAATGTGACCTTTGGCTGTACTTTCACTTGTCATCATTATGAAGTAGCTACTTTCAGTGCCAGCACATAAGCTGCGTTATATTACCCTATAACAGTAGTAGCACGTCTTTCAGGAAGTGTTTCATACCCTGAGAAACTGGTGGCAGAATGCATTGACAGCACTTACCTCTGTAACTGCTTATAATAGGTCTTGTTCAACAGTAAGATTTCATTTAGGCAAGGAAATAAGAGTAACTGCACTAAATTTTGCAGAGCATGTCGCATAAACTAGTATATGTTGAGGAACTCCCTCGGAGTTCTCAGCTTCAGTGAAAGCATTCAAATAAAGAGAAATGGAAATTTCAGATTGGAACTCTGCCCCAAATAATAATATTCAGAGCTCTGTTACTGTGCACAGACCAAAAATATACTACACTGTTAAGATCTGCAACATACTTGACTTTTCTTCACCTGTGTAATTAAGAAAATGTTTCTGGAAAGCAAATGAATCTGAAATTCAAGTAAGATTAATAGAACAAATAGGACAAATTTATGTTTTATACAATGCCAGCAAGCTGCAGAATAAAAATCAGTAGCTATCATTATCTAAAGCTGTTCATCCAACACCGGAGAGAGAAAAACCATTGATACATACTGTACACACATTTTTATCCATGTATATAAATCAAAGGAAACAGCTTCCTTTAAGGCAAGCATATGAAGATACTAAAGCAAGATAGAAATTAAATATTCATACATTCAATATTTCAAAATAAGGAATTTGGATATACACATGCATAATTTAAGTTCTATAGTGAAACCTGTCTACAGAGGCCATTTCTACTGTATTTCCACAGCACTGAAACTTGAGACATACAATGCAGCCTTCCCGTGCTGTGTTAAAACTTTAAAGTATATAGTAATTCATTTCAAGCACTAAACATAGAATAAAGGCCACGTTATGCACACAGAGGAAATGCTGCTCTGCCCTACTCCTCACAGCTCAGAAACAGGGCTATCACGGCATTCTCCTGCAAGGTGGTTTCACAGCACCTGGCCAGTTCCTCACTGGGAACCGAGGTCAAACAGAGCCTCCTCGGTCCTTCAAAGCCCCATCCCTCTCAATTGACTCCAAGTCAAATTCCAACCCAGGCCCCTGTTAACCTCCACAGAGCTGCTGCTCCTGCATGAAGCCTAAGATTGGTCCCTTACTCTATTTTTATGCAGTCACTCCCAGCTCTTTGGAGAAAAAAAATGGGATTTGAGATGTCTTTACATGTTAAAAGAAACAAACACAAAAGCATCATCACAACAATACTCTGTGCACTAGGAATGATTTTTTGGCATCACAGAACCTGAGAGCAGTTTAGATACATACAACACCACGCATACTAAGCCTCCAACTTTGTAAATTCCTATGCATGCAAAAAACACTGTTTGGGAAAAATCCTGTACCTCTTTTCCCCCTTGAGACACCTATCTTCTGCTTGTGTCTAAAATATCACAATTCCTTCCCATATATTTAATAACCTTGCCACAAAAAAGGAGCTCTCCTTGTGAGTTATTAATGTAAATTATTTTCTTATTAGAACTTCAATGTATTAGTTCAAATATTGAATCTGTGTTAAAAAACATGTATTTTATATGTACAAAACCATCACAAGTTAATTTAAAGGAAAATTAAAGAGTACTTAATAAGGGAAAACTAGAACTACTCTGTTTCTACACCCTTTAAAGTAAACATTATCTTTGCTCTTTTAAAGGTCACTCCTTTGATCTTGGCAGATCTCTGAAATAATGGAAGCAAAAGCCAAATAAGTAGAAAAGTGATATTAAGCAATATAGTGCTAAACAAAATTAGTATCTACATGGTAAATTACTTCATTGAAAACCATCTATGGATTCTGCAAAGAATATACTTTTGCCTTAGAGCTAGTACTTTAATTTTGAAGAACCAAGAAAAAAAAAAAATCAAAACTAGTCAGTAACAATGCAGCGTCGAAAAGCAATAAACTCAAAATTAAGTTATAAATAATTTAAAGCATGTCATGAAGACATATTAATAATTCATCAGATAAATAATTTACTAAATAATCAAATAAATAAATAATGAAATACATAAATAAATCAGCAAATAAATAATTCTGCAAAATAACCTAAACAATAAGTCACTAAAACAAATGACAAACCTACAAAACTACAATGATTTTCTAAATTCTGATAGTTTTAAATAAACAAATGTATATAAACTAGATCAATCTTTGGTAGATAGAGAAATATTTTTCACTGCTATTGGTAAATTCCTGATTACACTGCACAAGGATACAATTTTAGATTTTACAAGAGTGCAGATCTTCCTTTGTAAATTATTAACATGATTGCTACAATACATCCTGCTCTGCATTTTACACACAATCCCTTTATGTTGCTCATTTTTCCCCCCAAAAATGAAAACCTCTTTACAACACTCTTAAATCACATATTTTCTTTCCTGCATGCAGTACTTACAATACTGCAGTAGCTGTCTCGGTGGTTCTCTTACTGTCTTCTGCAAACCTTCAGAAGTTTTGCTGCAGGGGGAAAACAAGTAGAATAACCTTAATTATTACAGATGGTATCTCATTCATTAGCGGATGACAACATTTTATTTGAAAGCACAAGAAAAGCTGTTTTATAATTCTACAAAGCAACTTAATGTGATACAACTATTACAGTTTGCAGACAACCAAAAGTTTTTAGAAGTCTTTGGTGGAACGAGTTCAAGCAGACTGAGGCCTGTTTCTTGTATTTGAGCTGACATACAATCTGTGCAAACTGGCACTAATTCAGATGTAAAGACAAACCACGAGAAGGACAAAATACTTGGCTGACATCTAATGTTATCCTTGATTTTGGAAGTTCATAGTCCTTGAAAGAATACAGTGAGATCATTTAATATCCACTATCTAAGTACATTCACAATTTAATTAGAACACTGCACTCCAAAGCCAACACTGGCACTATAAAGCTCAAAATCCACTCATCTCCTGAATCAGTTTTCATTCTCCATTTATTTTAACAAACATTATTGACAGTCACCATAGTTTTCTTCAAAGTGCTATTCTGTAAATATAGCACTTAAACAAATGTGCCAGAAGTGTAATCATGTTATCAATTTTTATCCATCCTGTCAAAAAAGTTTATCTGCTGTATCCTTTAATACACACTAGAGGAAAGGGGGAGACATGGTTTGATAAACCATCCCACTGTCACGGATTCCTGATCTCTGTAAAACCGAATGAATGCACCTGAGGTTATAGATTGGACATATTTAGGGGGGGGTTGCTACTTGTTTCAAAGGAAAAACATCAAGCAGTGTTGGTAAAATCGCAAATCATAGAATCATAGAGTGGTTTCATTTGGAAAGGGACCTTAAGGAGCATCTAGTTCCAGCCCAGCCCATCATGGGCAAGGGCACCTCCCACTAGATCAGGTTGCTCAGTGCCTCATCCAGCCTGGCCTTAAACACCTCCAGGGAGGAGGCACCCACAACCTCTCTGGGCAACCCCTTCCAGTGTTTCACCACCCTCATTAAAGAAATTCTTTCTTATATCAAGCCTAAACCTTATTGTTGGTGGTGCTGTACTTCAGCATTTGAAAGCATAAAGGATAATTCACTCTTTAAACTACCTGGGCACATTGTATCTAACAAGTCTCAAAATCTCTTTAGGGATTATAATAAGGAAACACTTTGCTTAATCATAAATTTTATATTTATCTTGGCTAAAAACCCTCCTTTGGATAGACTGCCATGTTTTGTCAAGAAAAATCAACACAGTGGAAATGAAGTACTTGTTCTGTTGTGTGGTCATTCAAAAGAGTATGTAGAAGTAATGTAAATGTGCACCAGCGCTGCCGGTAATTTCACGCTCTCATACACTGATTTCAATTTGCTTTAAAAAGGACTATTTCTCCTGGCTAAATATAGTCATCATGCAAAAACCCTGCCTCCCCTTTGAGCTAATAACACTGCAACTCAACAGAACAAACCCTCAACCCTACAGAACAAAAAAAACCTCGATGTCTGAAGGAATCTGAGGCACACTTTTCTCACAATATATGTTTCTGAAGTGAGACAAATGAGACCGGGGTTTTTTTGCTAAGGTTTTCTTCTTCTAGTGGCCAGATGTCTGTCTGAGAATGACAGTTCTCCAGTTCTGGAGCCCTCAACATCAGAATGACGTTGAGCTGCTGGAGCGGGTCCAGAGTAGGGACATTATGTTCTGCCTGGAGAAGAGAAGGCTGAGGGGGGACCTCAGAGGGGCTTCTCAGTACCTGAAGGGGGCAACAGAAAGGCTGGGGTAAGGACTTTTAAATAGGATATGTGATGGCAGGACTAGGAATAATGAATGTAAATTGGAAGAGGGAGATTCTGGCTGGAGATAGGAAAGAAGTTCTTCACAATGAGACACTGGAACAGGCTGCCCAGAGAGGTTGTGGATGCCCCCTCAATCCCTGGAGGTGTTTAAGGCCAGGCTGGATGAGGCACTGAGGAACCTGGTGTGGTGGGAGGTGTCCCTGACCATGGCAGGGGGGTTGGAACTAGATGATCTTTAAGGTCCCTTCCAACCCAAACTATTCTATGATTCTAATTCATTACCACATGACATCTGCAAATCCCATCTATGTCAAAAACAAATAATACATGTCCCAAATCCCCAGGTTTTTAAAGTAATGGATCCCTGTTAAAAGGAATGTGTAACTTCACACATTGAAAGATTTTGAGGATTACTGGAGATACAATGGCACAGGAATCATCCTGAGCTCCTGGAATCACACCTTCCCTAGGAAGTACCACTTAGTTACAAATCATCTTCATTCATCTGTAACTTGGGAGGTCTCTGTAAGCATAGTGATTTCTCACCAATAGGTTACACTGCAGCTAAAACTGTAATTACATGCCTTAAATCCACAGGTTTTTTCTTCCCTTTAAAATTTGCTCAGTTCCTAATTACTTTCACATTTAATTTGGCCTTCTGATCCACAGCCTCCTCAAACCACCGTTTCCAACTAAGTAAGAGGATCATAATTCCCTCCTCAAAAAGACATGGAAATCACTCACAGAAAGAACACAAAACAACCCAGGACCTCTTCCTTTCTCCCACTTGCAATCAATGCAAATTCTATCCTCCACAAGAGGTGAAAGTTGGAAACTGCATTTGATTCCATGCTCTTGCCCTCAAACAACATATAGGTGTCTTTACTCGGGATGATGCAAAAGACTGATCATTGTAACATCAAAGCAAAAGGCAGCACTATTCAGGTGTCATTTACAGAGCAAGAATGATGGAAATAGAACAAGTCTATACATTCTCTGCCCATGCAGAGAAGCTGAATACTACTATATGGTGGTACAAGGATAATACAAGGAACCAGATTGTACCACAGACCTAAGAACAAATTTCACATATCTCTAAAGGCAAAATTATAAATAGAGTTACAGCAAAGGACTTGGGTGTGTCAGTTGATGCCAAACTCAACATGAGCCAGCAGTGTGCACTTGCAGCCAAGAAGGCACCAACCAGATCCTGAGTTGCATCAGGAGGAGTGTGACCAGCAGGTCCAGAGAGGGGATTTTACCCCTCTACTCGGCACTGGTGAGACCCCACCTGGAGTATTGCATCCAGTTCTGGAGCCCTCAACACAGGAAGGACATTGAGCTGTTGGAGAGGGTCCAGAGAAGGGCCACGAAGATGGTCAAAGGGCTGGAGCAACTGCCCTATGAGGACAGGCTGAAGGAGTTGGGGNAGCACTGGAAGAGGTTGCCCAAAGAGGTTGTGGATGCCCCCTCTCTCGAGGAGTTCAAGACCAGGCTGGACAAGACACTGAGCAGCCTGATCTAGTGGGAGGAGTCCCTGCCTATGGCAGGGGGGTTGGAACTCGATGATCTTTAAAGTCCCTTCCAACCCAAACTATTCTATGATCCTATGATCTTGGTATTCACTACTCTTTGATGCTGCCCTTCCCTTTTGGGAATTCATGAACATAGGAAAGTTTAGAAAGAGATATCGTATAATTTCAGAATTTTACTGTTCAACAGTACATGCAGGGAAGTAAGAAAAAGGCTGGAAAGACACACTGAGCCAAATTACAGATAACAAAAGGTATGACCACTATACTCTGACTTACATTTCAAATATTCTGTGAATTGTTATGAATTACAGAGAATATTCTGCATCGTCAACAGAAAAAACTAAACCAATAAGCAAAACTTGCAATTTATTATTAGATTCAGGAACTCAAATAATATGCAAATCCTTTACTGGCCAGACACCTCACTCCTCTACCACCATTTCCTCCCTCTATTACTGAAATTAATTAATCAATTAAATAAAAAATTATCTATTTGACCCACTTCACAAAGAAAGAGATCTACTTCATAAAGACAGATACTTCTGTGAATCAGCATAATATTTAAAATTTGTGGTATATATCTTGTTTTTTTATAAAAAATGTGGAGTTCTTGTTACATATATCGTATAAGTTTAAATAAAACCTGTAAAAGTAACCCCCTCTACAATCACTTCTAGGATAATTTTGAGTATGTTCCTAGTAAGAACTTTGAGTATTTCTTAAATAACTTTTTAGCCAGCTTCTCCCTATTGTCTTAGTAAAAAATACATTTCAAAACATTAAAACATACAGTAAAATGTTGAATCCCAAACTACCAACCCAACTGCTCTCAACACAACAAATAGCTCATTGACTGTTCTGACCCACGTCTCCTAGTTGATTTTTAGATAAAAACAAGCAGATTACTAGCAAAGGTTTATCTCAAATTCCCACATGTACAGCATGCCACATTAAATATATGCAAATCAACCTCCTTCTCCTCTAGTTTTTTTGAGCTGACAACTCATATGACCTGAAGCCATGGTTAACGATTACAATTATTTGACTTTCATATTTATACAATCAGTCATCAGATATGCATGTTAATTGATTTTAACAGATAGTCTTGTATTCTAATGATCAACAGTAAGCACACATTTTACCAACCTCCTGATTTATAAGAAAATAAAACTTGTATAAATTTTCACAATTAACCTTTCATTGTATTAATTTGCAGCATTCACTGTGGACTTCTCCATTATATGTTGAAGTGAAAGTACTCCAAACCTTTATTTTCATAGTAAAATTTGATTTTCCCAGTTAAAGATGCTCTTGGACTTTGTTTAAAAAAAACCCCACAATTATTTAAACAATGCATTTTTTATTAATTAGAAATTACGAAATAAAATAAGTGCTTAAATAAATGGACTGTGGAAAAATAAATTTACAGTTACTTTATATTAACATTTTGCTACCTAAATTTCTTTTCTTCTAAAAGCCTCATTCATGCACTTCTTTATTCTAATAAGTTCTAAAATGTCATATACATGACAGAGTACAAACCTTCATTTAAGATGCTTATTTTCCCAAGTAATACCTAAGGCCAAAAAACTCCTCTGTTGCCATCACAAAACTTAATAGAGAATCAGTTACTTTTTTTACATGTCTGAAAATTAGTTCTTTTATTTCAGGTGCCCTATTTATTGAAGCATCAAATCCAAATTTACAAATAGCACAGATCTGCAACTGAAAGACTGGCTACTTTATAAGTTTATACAGGGTGCAATCATCACCTTACACAATTAACAGTATTTGTTCTTTAAGGATATTCATATGAAAGACAATGATTATTGCATCTTACTCTCAAAAAGATGAGACCATGTCTTATTCCACAGAATAACTCTCCCAATTTAGATTTGAATCATTGCTCACCTAAAGGTTTATGCTCCAATTTTGGTAAAGCAAGAGCTGCTAAATCTCTTTCTTGGTTTATTTTAATACCAATACAGATATTTAAATCTCTGCAAAACACTGAATCTTTCTGCTTTCTATACATTACTGAACAAGGTGCTGAGTATATTCATCTTTTACCCAGGTAAGCATCCAAGTTCAGCTACCATTCTCTTTTGGGCTGTCTGCTCCAATTAATTTCAAGTGGAATTTAACCATTATAACACTCCGAGATACGTTCTCCAGACCTAAAGCAGTACAGAGATATTAGAGCACTCATCTCAGCTATGCAATGCTGATTCAAGTTCCTATGATGTATCGTGGACAGCAGAAACTTCAAGCCACAGCACCACAAACATGAACAAGCACCTTAACCTCTGAAACATTGATTAATGGAATTTTCAAAAGGTCACGATTTCACAATGAACGTAAGAAATAGGTACTGAATACATGACAGGGTTCCGTTGCTTTCTTAATAGCTATTTTCTTTAAACTAAGATCAGGCATCATGGCAAATACTTGTAATGCAAATAAATTCCTCCTTTATTGGGAAATACCTTCTCAGTGTTCAACAGATCTTGATTTCATCCTGAACGCAGTAAGACAGTCTGGGGTTCTGCAGACTTACTCAACTTTTAACACCACAGACAACAAACAAAGCAGAATGCCCCTGGTTTCTTTTGCATAATGCAGTACTACAAGTTTAAACCACACTGAAGACTGACTATAAAATTTATATTTCTGTAGCCAAGGCAGATCTTAATATAATTGGAAAGGTGTAGAAGAGATTTTTAAAGTTATATGTGAAGCTTCAGCAAGAACTGTGAAATGAAAATAAAGTGTGAAATAAAAGGAATGATATGTTCAATGAGAAGATAATCTACATATATACTTTATGGGTAAAGATCTAGTAAACTTGGAAAGTAAATATAATTCCTCGATATCCTCCACTTCCTTTTAGATTGACAGTGCTACAAAATTACAGGCCTGGTCATGTCAGCTATGGAGGAAGAGAAGAAGAACTGCAAAAATGCTTAAGTACAGGCTGACTAAGCCAAAGCAGTCCTGGTCTGATTATGAATACAGCACATTCATTCAAGTTAGTATCATTATCAACATTTTCACAAGATGCCTGAACTCAAGACCAGGGAAAACACAAGCAAAAAAGAAAATATTGTTTACAACACTCTGTTTTTAAAAAGTATTTTAACTGTCCCTCTTTAAGACCAATAATTAGAAGTAAATATGATTAACAATACTCAGTACATTTATTAAATATTTCAGAGAAATTTAGAAGTAGATAGCAATCTGTGACACCTTCTGATGACAACCTCTAAGGAAAGAATCGTATCCTCAATAAATTCCATAATTAAAGGTTAACTTGAAGCTACTGAATAGAAAGAAATCAGTAAAATGCATTCTAAGCAATAAGAAAGTAACATAGGGAGAAAATGTTCAGCTGTAAGACAAACATTCTTAGTGCAGAGAGAAAATGCCACTATCCAGACCACTATGCCCAGCACATACTATGAAGACTCTTAAGGGATGGATAACTGGGGGAAAAAAAAGAAACACAGATTACTAACAATTACTAACAATTACTATCCTGGCCCTGTTGCAAGTAAGATGTTCTTTTGTAAGAGATAAATATGGAAACAGCTAAGAAGTTCCATACAACTAGGTAGAGAAATTCAACTACTTGATCCAAAAGGTCATCTGATTCAGTTAGAAATCATCATAGGTAAGGGTTCTCTTTTGTCCTTGATGTAGAAAGTGTAGCTGTTATGTTTAGCTTACTCCATACCAAGAACATTTAACTACTTTGGAACTTAATGTGTAATTTCAACAAAGAAAAAAAAATACCGAAAAGGAACAGCAGGGGGGACAAAAGACATATTACTCATTTTGACGGCAAAACATCTATAGCCACACATAGATAACCTAAATGTGATTGAAAACATATTCCTCAAAACTCAAAATTGTCATTCTGTGAAGCAGAAACTTTACACAATCTCCAAGATGTTTTATTTCTACTAACTTCAGTAACATTCGCCCTCCCAAAATCTCACTGCATTTTATAATGAATGGTGACTTAATTTCACAGGGCTTATTAACATTAATAAGAAACAGATTAATAAGGCATCCAATAGTTTGCTTGCATAAAAGTGACCCACTACTTTGACACTCTCTGCCTCTAGAAAAATGGAGACAAATACTGCATAAACAGCCAAAAGCCTCTAGTGACATGAAAATTCCTTCTGAGACAGCCAGCATCACTGGGAGAACTGCTGCTCATCACATCCAAGGAGATAAGACATGTAAACTTCAGTGCTAAAATAACTCAAAATGCTGCACAGCTTCCCTTAAAACAAGTGAATATTTCAGAGAATCATCAAGTTAGCAAATGCAACCACAGCAGAAAACTGCTACAAATTTCAACTCTTAGATGAATCTAAGGAAGAGGACGTAAGCATCATCAGTGTAGTACAAAATTGCTGGGTTTTATTTTAAACATGTTTAAACTCAATGTTTAACTTAGGGTTTTAAGAATTACTTTAATCTGCACATTTTACATCTCTCACCACCTGAAGCCAGGGATCCAAATATCACATTTGGAAGACTGAGTTATAGTAACATCATCCTAACTATAGCCATTAAATCTCAACAAATTTCTCAGGCTTTTTGCATATCACTAAAAAAAAAATTAGCGTACTTTTATTGGAGGCATTATATGAGATTATTTCTCAGTCTCCTCCTCTTTGATTTAGTATACCTCTTAAGATAATTTATTAATGTTTTGGATATCTCATTCATCATCCATTATTACTGGTGTCATAAATTAGAGGAATGGAACAAAGCACTGGACTATACACTTTTTCCATACTCATCAATAAAATGGCCACCTCTGTTGGCAAGCACTGTACAAAAGAAGTTGGTTTAAGCACTGGAGTGAGACTAGGAGCACTTTTTAAACTCAAATTCCCAAACAGACCATTAGATTTATAGTACAATGTGTTATTAGTGAAATAAACAAAAAAATAAAAATCACCTTTTAATTTAAAAGGATAGAAACATCTGGTCTACAAAAGACAGAAGTACTTGCCACAAATTGCTCTGTCCTGTAAGTTACTCAGATGAATTAGAAGGCTAATTACTACTAGCCTTGCATGAAAAAAAAAAAGATAATTGTTGCAAATGCTGCAATTTTGCCAGCATACTATAAAACACTAAAAAGAAGATGAAAGATTCAACTAACAGAAACTTCAATGGCAGCATTTCAGCCTTTGATATTATTTATCAGAAAACAAGTTACCTAAACTTGTTCAGGTAAGTAGAGACAAAGCCCTTGGCCATCACAGGTTTTGTTAGGTTTGGGTAGGGATTTTTTGCTTGGTTTGTTGTTTGTTTGGTTTTGGTTTGGTTTTGTTTTTTTCAAAACATAAGACAACCTAAACACAAAGGAGATTAGAAAATACAATTGTGAAGATTCCAAAAGATCTCAAGACAATACTCATTCATGGGAATTGTATTTGTATTAAGTTACATAGCAGTACGCTCTACTGTATAAAATACAGGTATGAAGACAGAATTAATACTATTAAGAGAACTCAAATTCCTGACTTCAGAGACTCTTCAATTACATCTTTGAATTAAGTCTGAATATCCCAAAATTCTTTTTTTTGTTATTTTGCGCCAGAATCCAGTTATTTTTTTTTACATATTCACTGTTTACATTCTATTATCTAGAAGTGAATCTCTCATTAAGGCAAATTAACATTTTATGTGATATAACAGTACTACACTCACCTCGTCCTTAACTGTTAACATTAAAAAGCTTGAGCCAGGTTTAGCAATTCATTAATAGACTCAGACACAGAAGAATTTCCCTTCTTTTAAGGGAAGAAAAAAAGGACTCCACATTAGATTTAAATTGGGTGAAATGTTTCAGAGTAGCAACTGTGTATCTAATTTCTACAAAGATAATAAACAATTGTTATTTTTTACTTCTTTAGGCATTACATTACAAATAAAGTATTTTGGTATCCAATGTGAACTGAAAATAACAAAATAACTTTTTCCAACTAAGTAAATAAAACCACTTTTCATTATGTCACCTCTATAACAGGACCCTTATTATTATTTTTCATAGAGAGCCTTCACTACCTATTGTAATTGATGGTCAACAGTTCATTATTGTACTGTTTAAAGCTTTTTAAAGCTATTTCACCTAAGCACATATATACAGATACATGTTTCCCTTCATGAGGCACAAAATAAATCTCTAGTGGACTACAGATTTAACAAATCTTCAGAAGGACTTTATTGAACCTGGTCTCCCATGATGTGAGAGAGTGCTTCGCAACTGAGGTAGTAGCCAATAAATATAAAGTATTGGCAACGGCCCAACCAGTCTATCCTGCAGGAGTTTTGTTGAGCTAAGGGTTTCCAAACCAACTGACATTTTTTCCTTCTTGGTCTTTTCTTTAACTGAGCGCAAAAATCAGGTCTCCATGCAATTGTCCACAGAATTTCAAATAAAGGAATTTGCGCTGCTGATTTGTCTAAGACCAACTCAAACATATTAATAAGAGGATGCATGGAATAAGGTTTGGGGACTCTGTATCTCCTCATCCTAAAGATATTACTTTCTTATCTAAAACTCTACAAAAAATGGTATCTAGAATTAACCAATATTCATTATTTTCCAAGTAAATAATCAGGTGAGCGGTTCTGTATTCAGAACACCTAATTTCACTTGTTACCCCCGGATTTCAACATTAATTAGTGACTGTGTGTAAATACTGAAAAATCCCTGAAATCATGCTTTAGTTTACCCTGATCAACGGAATTTTTACAAGAGGCAAATTTCCTCAAATAATTTTGCCATCATAACTTTCCATTAACTCTTGGTACCTAATTACCATAACTTTGAGGCTTGCTGAAAATGAGCAACAAACTGCACAGTGAAGAGTCCACAACTACTAAGAAGTGAACACAAGATAACATTTTTTCATTTAGAATACAAAATTGGAAAAAAAAATCAACGGAATTTTTAATTAAACATTATTTTTTTTAAACTTATTTTTTATTAAAAGTTTCTGCAAGATAACATCCTGGGGTTTTTTAAGATGAGAGATCCAGGAAGCTGCAGATGCTCATATACCAGGACTTGTAGATGTTGATTCTCAGAGTGGTTTTAAGGGACATCAGTGTTGTGTTCTCTCATCACAGACAGTACATGAATTTTCAACCTCAGCAACATCCTGTTTAAATCTCCCAGTGACATCCTCTCTTCTAAACCTGCTGTATACCTGTCCTCAGCCAGACACAAATTTTTAAACCCTATCATGTAGTCAATCTGCAATCACCAAACACAATCCTCAGTGGGGAAAAAAAAGGCCAATAGGACATCTGGAATCCAGTGACCACAACACAATGGTTAAATGCAGGAGGAGAATGGAGGAGATAGCATTCTCAAGCAAGCAGACAGGAGCAGTGAGGGTTGAAGCTGACACCATCAGGACAGAAGATAAACAGAGGTTTATCTGGGTAATACTCGACACAATTATTATCATTAGCAAAGAAGATTACTACAGCTACATGACTTAACAACTGTATAAACCAATACTGCTCAATTCAGAATCCACTAGAAACATCTGTAAATTGCCTCGGAGAAACAGGGCTTGTTTACTCCTTATTACAGTGTCAGTGAGTCAAAGAGTTGATCTTAAACAACAAAAGCCTGACAAAAAAAAATGTAGCTCTGTCACGCTCCTAGAAGAGAAAGCCAAGGCTCAAATGATTGTGTTGATCTTTGACTGAGACAGTAAAACAAGTAATTCTCTTCAAAGCCAAACATTACACCACAGCCAACACTAAAGAACCTTTTGCCTTTTCACAGTATAATATAAGCATAGAATGGTTTCGGTTGGAAGGGACCTTAAAGATCATCTAATTCAAACCCCACTGACATGGGAAGGGAAATTCTGCACTAGACCAGGTTGCTCAGAGCTTCATTCAGCCTGGCCTTGGATGTCTCCAGGGATGGAGCCTCCACCACCTCTCTGGGCAACCTGTTCCAGTGTCTCACCACCCTCATGGGGAACACTTCCATTTTTTTCCCCCAGTTTACCTCTAGGTTCCACATAACCCTATTTTCCCCCCATCTCCTGCCTCTGCCCCACACCAACACTTTTCCAGCCCATATTCTCTAAAACCCCACACCTGGGCTCCACTAGAGACTCCTCCTCCCCCCAGCTGTTCCAAATCAGCCCCCTCTGCCCCCTTCTCCTATTTTAACACCAGTGGGAATGGACAGCAGCCACCATTTGCCCTTCCCTGTGGGGCTTGAGGGATGCTCCTCCTGGTGTCTCTGGTGCAGGACATCACCTGCCTACTGGCCCCCCAGCCTGGTTAGGCAGAGGGTGGCAAGGTGATGACTTTGCGTTTCCATTTCGGTGAGGTTTGCCTGAGGTCAGATGAAGCTTTAGCTGGAAAGCAGCAGCTTTGTGTTTCAGATCAAGGTGCTGTGGGTGCAGTTTGCATAGGTTCAGCCCAGGGATGTGACAGCAGCAGCAGCAGTTCCATGATATAAAGGCAAAGGCAGAGTGGATCCCACACAGAGGATTTTTTGATGTCATAAACTCTAAAAATTTTTAATCACACTAAAAAGGCGTTAGCAAGGCAAGTGACCCAGGCCTATAAACATCCATGAGACTGGTATTCCTGATTAATCTTAATTTTCCTGCTGTCATCTGTGTGTCAGTATCAAGACTTCTTGTTAATAGATATTTTAATATTTTAACCAGCTTTTTACCAATGGGATTTTTTTTTCTTTCACTATCTATACCTCAACAGTTCACACTTATTCAGTGACTAAACTCCAAAGAATTCATGTTTTATCAGTAACATGGAAATTGCATTGCTATCCACAAGACTTCAAGGTAAAACTATTCACTGACAGATAAGAATCTAAAATTCATCCTCTTCAAAGACTACCAGTCTTAAGATCCACTCCTTTATGCTTTTAATTAAAATAAAGGTTTTCTGTTTTCTGTTCAGAAGTTAGTTATCCTTCTGAACCTGACTCTTAGCATCATCTCCAATGTCCTATATCATTCTGCCCATTCTTACTTCACAAACAATTTTAATTTCGAAAAAACCCTCCTTTCAGTAAATGTCTTTCAAAGTATCTTCCTGCCTAGATGTAGAGTATATATATATATATATCTTTTCCTACTTATTAAAAATCAAATTAAGCAATGTATACTTTTTAGTTATTATTATTTGAAAGAAAATTTTAATGAATACTCAGAAATTAAGATATTGCAGTCACCACAACCAGCAGGGAAGAGTAACAACAGAAGCAAACAGCTAATGGCAGAAAATGGAGACAAAACCTCTCACTTGCAGTAAATATATCTTGATTAGAACTATATTGGTCAGCTAAGTTTGTTTAGCTGCAGGTCTTCCCATCACTGAAGTCGACAATGAAGTAACTCAGGACATTACACGTAAAATTTTTCCTTCCTAGAATGAATCTTAAGCATCCAGAAGCCCAGGACTTCAGCATTTGGCTTCATGAATCAAGTGCTTACTCAGCAGGCATCCAGAATGTAATGCATTCTTTCACTTAGCCACTCCAGCACTTTATTATCCATTTTACGTAAGAATTCATAACGATAAGCAAAAACATATGGGCAGCCAACAAATACTTCCTCTGACCCCCTCCAGACCAATTAATTTCCTTAACAGAGATAAATGCCTTCAGAACAGCAATGCAGGCAGCAGAAGAAATCCTCTCAAATGCTAGAAAGCACCAAAGAACACATGCTGTGAGGAACTGAACTAGGTTAAAAAAATAAACTCCACTGAAGTAATTCTCAATACTATAGTTGAAGCCATTTTCAGTGATGTAAAGTACCACACGCAATGCTTCACAGAAAACAAATTTCATGAGATTTGCTGGCCAGAAAAGAGACAGCACAAGCCACGTATCCAGAGTGCTTCACATTGTAAACAGCCATTTCATTTTAACCTTAAATTTACACCCATAATGCAAGCAATCCCCTCAGGAGGTGTTTACGGCCAGGCTGGACAAGGCACTGGGCAGCCTGATCTAGGGGGATGTGTCCCTGTCTATGGCAGTGGGGTGGGAACTAGATGATCTTTAAAGTCCTTTCCAACCCAAACTATTCTATGGAGAAAAAAAAAGCTTGATTAATGAAGTTCAAGCTCAAAATCTAAATACAAAGTCAAGTCAATCATAAAAAGAAGGCATAAACTCCATGTAATTTTTATACCCTGTACTTGGCTTTGCTTTTGCTAGTGCAAAATACACTAATGTAGAAAATGCATCCTAAACTTTGTTAACATGTTAACATGTGAGTGATTACCTTTGGGATCAAAAGGGGTTCACTATGAATATAAATTTCACATGTTTCTAAGTCTAAAAAGAAATCTGCTGCATTCCTATCTTCTAGACATATGACAAGATCATAGAATCATAGAGTTCGAAGGGATCTTTCAAGTCCAACTCCCCTGCAGTGACAGGGACATCCTGCACTAGATCAGGTTGCTCAGAGCCTCAGAAAACCTGCCCTTGAATGTCTCCAGGGATAGGGCCTCCACCACCTCTCTGGGCACCCTGTTCCAGTGCCTTCCCACCCGCATTCGGAAAAACTTTTTCCTAATGTCTTATCCAACCCTGCCCTAGTTTCAAACCACTGCCCCTCATCCTATTGCTCCATGCCCTGGCAGTAATGATGTGAAGATTACATCACAAAAGGATTACCAAGGCAGTTGTGGGTTTAATTGTTTGTCTGGGTCACCATTCAAAGTCCCAGTTAGCCATTTGCCCTCCTTTACTCCCCATGTTGCACTGGAGATTCCTCTAACAAAGATTCTCAATTTACTGAGCATATACCCGATCAAGAGAGTAAAATGAAGAGCTAAAAAGTAAGACACAAAGCAAAAGGTCTTAATAAGTTTAAGTCTAATTTACTTTTCCTCATGCATATTTCAAAACTTTGTTACACTCTCACGGACCAAGTTGAAGAACAAACCATTCCACTAGCTGTGATACAAGACTTGCTGATGCAACATCATCTTCATTCTCAAACTGGTCACTGAGAGTAACAATGCCTAATAAGTAGAATTTAGTAAATAAAGCCTACCTGTAGGACTGTGGAAAAACTCTGCTGGTCTAAGGCAGCACTAATAAAGTGTGAGAAAATTTTTCCCAGCTTTTTTCCCCATGTATGCACACTCCAGTGCTGTTCTAGGAACAGCAGGTGTTTTCTGGACAGAATGGTCCAGATACTTCGTCTGTCTATTCATGGCTTGAAAACAGAGGCAGNAATGTCCTTCTTTTGTTGAGGACTCCAGAACTGGACACAGTAACTCCAGGTGGGGCCTCCCCAAAGCCATTTCACTAAAATAAAGATGATCTTAGCAAAAACCCTGTGTGTTCCATTACTCCAACAAATGCAGTTAGCCAATACAATCTGCTTAAGTGTCTAGAACTGTATCATATCTGTGATGCATTTGCTCCTCCTCACATGCCTTTCCCAGCAAGCAGTGAAGGGGTCCCTACCTGTCTAGTGTGGCTAATCCACAACAGTAAAGTTACTTCTTTTGCAGCTCTGTCTACTCATGGCTTGAAAACAGAGGCAGTGTACCTTGATATGCTTTAAAACAAAACCCCCAAAAATTTTTACCCGTCCACTCCTCTTATCAAGCTCATATAGCTTGAGTTTGTTCGATCCAACTGGATGGTGTGAGTCTGAATTTTCTGAGCATAACAGAAAATGAGAGTCTTACTCATAACTAACTTGAAACACTGGCAAAAGACTGACTATCTGTATTAGAAGATGTCTAACATACTCATGGACTGTATGATAAATAACAGCAGCTCTAGAAAATGAAGCACTCCAGTCAACCTACGAAAATTATGTCTATCAACATACTTTTATCCCAATCTGGATAAGCTGTTACAGAGAGTAAAATTATGTTCTCTCAGCCCACACTTGCCCTCTTCCCAGATAAAATTACTCATGCTAGAAATTCTAACCATGACTGATCATACACTATTACCACTAATTAATGTAAAAATTTAGCCTCACCCAACAGCTATGAAACAGTAAAAGCATGCTCTAATTCCTGGCATATGTCAGTTTTTAATATTGACTTATAGGTAGAGGTACATCTTCTTCTAACACATCAGAATGTTGTCAGTTTATCTAAAATGCCTAAAGACCAGAACAAAAATGTATAGCATACTAAAAAACAAATTAGGAGTTTCTCCAGTCATAGAGGCTGCAGAATGTACAGGTGTGCTATGGAAGTAATACAGCATCTCAACTGAGAGCAACACTTGTTCACACTGAATGTGTACCTCAGCTGCAGCAAGATGGAGCTACCTCTAGTGACAGCAGCAGCCACTGTCCTCTTCTCCTTCCCACTCAGTTATAAAAGGACTGAACCTTGAATAAATGGATTCCACAGCTGCAGGTAAAGGCAGCATGAGGTCACCAAGTATACAAGAACTGAAGCCAGCAGATAGAGAGAGATGATTATGATTCTGCCCCTGTCCCCTGCTCTTGTGAGACTCCACATGAAGTACTGCATCTTTTCTACACGTACAGGCTGAGGCACAGAATTCTCATTTCATCTTAAGTCGAGAGAGAGAGAAAACTGGGGAAGCTTTTCCACCTCTTCAACCTGTAGTTGTGAAGATTTGTCAAATCAACAAACCACTGATCAAAGGTGTGAAACAAAAGCAACCAGTGAACTGCTTGGGTCTATACCCACTTCTTAACAATTTGTTTTAAGGAGCCATAAAAAGTTGGCAATCAGCTACAAATGGAGCATGTATATCCTGCTCTACACTTCACGCTGTCTATCCCTTAAACCTATTACAGACAATCCTTAACTGTCACTTTGCACTGAGTCAAGTAATCTTCAAATCAAGAATCATGGTTAGTATAATAAATGAAATTGGGGAATTCAAAAACTTTCAACTAGGTAAAATTCACTCTGCCTACAAAAGGGAACCTTGTGAAAAAGCGACACTAAAGTTCTAACTATAAAATATTTATACTGCCTTACACAATGCCAGACAGGGGAAAAAGGTAATTCAGTCTATTAGATTTTTCACAAATGTTATTATATAGGAACAAATTTTTAATTTCAAAGCAGAACTGTTCAAAATGAACATATTTAAAGTAATATAAGAAGTACCAACATAAAATTCCAAAGGACATGCTGACGAAAGTACTTCTGCAGAAAATCATGATTTCACAAAAAGCTGAAGTTTACCTTCATTCATAAAACGTTCACAGTTCTCCTAACTCAATGCCTTTGTTGAAAAGTACATTGGAAAAACAAAAAAACAACCAAACAACTTCCATGTGTCCTAACACTAACACACACACTCCATCAATGTATAATGCTAACTTTTTCGTTTATTTTTTCAGTTTTAAAGACACTGACTTCTGATTGAACACTTCCTATCCATAAACGTGTACCACTGATGCATTTAGAAGAAACTTTGCCACTGATGTGGACATAACCTTCCTCTGATTACAGGAATCAGAAACATTCTGCTTATTATCTTTTCCTCTATTTATGCTCTTCCACTGTTCTCCCACCCAGCACAAGAATTAAATTTATAGGAGTCCAGATTTCTGCTTACTTCAGAAGAAAATCTTTTCTATATTACCTACTACATATTTTCATGAAGCAGTAAAACTTGCAGGGCACAGCCAGAGTAAGTTTTCTGAATAAATGAGATCTACAACAAAAACCAAAGAAGGTGAAATGTTTGGCTTGTTAGCCTTGACTGCCTGATGTATTGTATGTAAAGACTATAGGGTACAACAAACTTTAAAAGGTATCATACAGGTTTAGTTTTCAGTCTCTAAAAATACACACAAATATATAACAGAATTGCCTGGTTGTGTATTTGAATTTATTAACTTTTTGCCAAACCATTTATATTTTATTAGCACTAGTGGCATACATGTAAATGATGCAAATTTTAAAAGAATCAGGCATAAAGGAGGAAACTTCTGACTCGGGAAAAATGGAAAGACAAGCAAGACTCCCACATATTTCTTTAAAATACATGGTTTCAATAGAAATAACAGGCTGCATATGCTGCAGACATTCAAGCCATTGTTGTTAAAATACAGATGAGTTTGACAGGAAGCAGGACATGCAAGACAAGCACGAGTATCAGCTGAGAGCCACTCTTCTCTCTGAAGAAATCAGTAAAGCCATTAATCTCTTCAGCACAATTAAATAACCTAGCATATTTGCATTAAGAAAAGTATACTAAATGTTTACTTATATTTGTCCCATAGTATTAGAGCTATTCTTATTATAGACACTCTTCCATTTCTGACATTTCTTTTACATCTACAATGCAAATTTCTTTTTCATTCCAACATGTTTAAATTGATCTTCATTTTTCCCATGTAATGAACATCCAAATTGTGTGATTTATTAAATACTTTATAGTGCATTTCTGTATTAGCTGTAATAGGTTATTACAAAATCTAACTGAAGCTTCCTCTTCTAGTTGTTTGGCCTTGAATATGTCACATCCCCCTCTCTGAAAATTACTAATGCTGTTTGCATTTAAAGAGGAAAGGCCCTACAAAACTATTAAATGTCAATCATGAACACTCCAGATAAAAGTACAAAAAATATCAAAGCACCTCAACACAACATCTCCATTCTCTTATTCAGATTTACAGTACAGGGAGCATGCTGATCTGAGAATTATTATGAAATAAGCATGAAACATGCAATTATGGGGCTTAAAGGTCTCCATTATTTAAAAGAGGTCAAACTTACTTCTGAGAGGTCAGTGGGAAAACTGACAGACCCTTTATAAGTAGAGATGATAAAAAAGCTAATCACAGCTTAAGAAAATAATCTTTATTTTGAAAAAGAATCTGTTTGCTAGCTTCTATCATTGAAATATAGAATCATAGA
>VZTY01008982.1:0-18973 GCA_013400935.1 Turnix velox
CTAAAAAGTAGGATGCTATGCTAGATGGCTAGTATCATTTGAATCTAAAACAGAGCATTTGGAAAAAAGAAGGGGGATAGATTTGTTGACTATTGGATGAGCATCTGATACTGAAAGGTCCCACTGGTGAAGAGAGGGGTGTCAGTTTTGGGGTTTTATGGCAGTTTTGCAGCTCTGTGGGACCTCATTTGTAATCATGCTAAATATTCTACAAGTTCAGCATCTAATTTCAGCAGAGCTGGACTGAAACAAAGCAGGGCTACAAAGGCTGCATTGTTCCTTCAAAAAATTGTAAGAAGAGTATGGCTCCAACTGCTGGATCCGGTTGACAGGCTATAGGAGTACTTGGAGAAAATCCTTACACCAGTAGGAACAACTGTTGAAGCTCTAGAAGGGTCTTGCCCTGAGTGGAGGCAGTGAACATATTAAAAGAAAATAGCTACGAATGATTTTATTGTAGGTGTTGAAAGGTTTCTGACTGTTTGAGGAGTTGCACTGTTTTGGTTGACTTCTCTTTTTTCAATGGATTAAGAGTTCTCTCCCATTTCTCAGTAGTCTGTCAGTAATCAGTCCTTAATTCTAGAGCCCTGTCTTTCTAAAAATATTAACATTACTAACACTTCCTTCATGCACAACTACATATTGGAAAGGAGAGGGAGGAAAGCAGTGTGATTCCTCTATGTTAAGAATTAACAGAAGGGTATAGTACTAAGAAAACAGAATATTAAATTACATGCTGATAATTTTGCTCAAAAACTACTCGTAATTGTTAATAGTGTTATTAATTAAAAGGGATTAATTAAAGTAGGATTGGGTTTCTGATTTGAAGATATTTCCCTTAATTTAGGATATTCATTGGAATAATCACAAATTAACTTCATTAAATAGTACTGAAAATGGAAGAATAATCCCAAGTTCACACCAGGAGAGCAGACTCTTCTCCATCTTTCAAATATTTCATCTGGGTCAAGACTATGGTCCTCTGGGCAATGTCCACATTTTGAATAAATAAGATGGGTCTTATGATAAGTTTTCATTATTTCTACGTGAAAGTCATAGTTTTTGGCTAGAATCCTCTGGGAATGTGGGCACCAGTAAATATTTACTTTTTTTTTAGGACACAAGATGGTTTTTATAATCCAAAGTCTTTCTTTCTGCATCACTTGACTTTTCAAACATGTTCAACTTCTTGTTGATCTCTTACAAAGCAATTGTGTGCTCTAAATTTCGAAGCATTTTTTAATTGTTATTTAAAACTGTGTCATTTGGAGGCTATTATCTTTTAAAAACTTTTTTTCTTCCCAGACAAAAGTTAGTGTTTATGGAAGGGCTGGAATTCCCAAGCTGCAAAACATGAAGTGTAAAGGTCTTCATACTACAGCAGAGGTGGAGGGAGGCTCTCAGCTTATCTCCTCAGAGGAAGCAAATTTAAGATAAAGACAAGGTTGAATTATTTCAGTCAAACTTAAAAGCTTTGTACCTGCTTACTAGTTCTCTTGGAGGGGAATTATTGAGCTTTCATTTCTTCAGTCAAAATTGATATTTTTATCTATAAATGTAGATAGAAGGCTAATTATTTTAAATGCTTGATGTTACTGATTAAAAATAAAATATAATCTCTGTGGTTTTTTTTCTAGCATGTGCAGAGTTTTCCCAGAGGTCTTGTGAGGAATGTCTAAGGAATGTTTCGGTAAGATTTTTAACATCCTTTTTGATTGCTGAGAATTTGAGTCATTTTTCCCTCTTAATATAAAAAGAGTCTGGGTTTTTGATAGGGATTTTGTTTTGTTTTTAGTGTTGGATCTGGTCAAACTATCCCTAAGTGAGGATCAGTCAGTTCTCATGTCTGTTACCACTTAAAAACTGATACATTGATTCCCTTCTGACACACTCGGTGCCAGTGTGCTTTGCCAGGGTTTGCTCCATCTTTTGGCTTCATTTTGCCAGTAGCATTTAGTTAAATTTCTGTCTTATGAAAGGGTTTGATAAACTGAATCTTTTTTGGCATGTAAGAACTAAAAATATTCTGATATGTGTCACTTTTTTCCTTTTTGGAAGCAAAATAAAGAGCTGAAATAAGATTGGAAGTGTATTTTATTCTCAAAATTACCAAAAGTTATAAAATTCTGAACAGCTGACTTAGTGGTTTTATTTCTTGTTAGCTTCAGTATTTCTAAGGACAAACCTTTTTTATCTTCAAGTATAGAAGGACCTCAGTTTGTTTCCCGTATAGTTAATCTAGTGTAAATATTTACTATCTGTAAGTATGAAATGTGGTTATTCACAGTTTGGTTCAGGCTTACTTACGAATGGTACCTTACTCTGTAGGTTTTATGCTACAGAGTAAGTTACGAATTTTGTCTGTTGAAAGAAATGCTAAATTATAAACTATTCTTGAAGATGAGTAATTTATTTGTTTTGTTTGTGCAGTGCCTTTGGTGTTACACCAACAACACTTGCATTGACTACCCTGTCAGAAGCATTCTTCCATCATCTTCATTATGTTCCCTCTCAAATGCTCGATGGGGAGTTTGCTGGAGTAAGTTCTAATTTTACTTGTCCTGTAGATAATTATTTTAGTATGCTTGAAGTAGAACTGCTGCTTACTAGAGCTCTTTTCATATTTATTTTGTGAGGTCAGGGAGGGAGGCAGTAGTTAGAATTTGAGCCTGTGTTCCCTAATCTTCTGAGTTCACAAAAAATTTCATTCCTAAAGGTTCTTTGTATGGTTATACTGATCTGATAGCTTTAAAAAATTCACTGTGTAGTCAAGTTCTGTTGATGCTGAAATCTAGACTGGGAGCTAGTGATGTTAGAATGCTCTGAGTATTTATGGATTTGTTCATAAACACTAGGAGGATAAAGGAGAAAAAAANAACTGGAGGGGAAGAATTAGTGGAATGACAAATGATAATGCTGGGGTCTAACCAGTTGAATGTGTTGATGTTTTTCAGTGAACTTTGAGGCTTTAATTATTGCCATAGCTGTAGTAGCTGGACTCATTCTGTTGTCTGTAACAGTTTGCTGCTGTTACTGCTGTTACTGCAGGAAGCGTTCCAGGAGGTAAGTGTGGATATTTATTTCCTTTATTAACTTTGGATCCTGGTCTTCTCCACTTACCTTCAGTTTTTACTCCTCAATAGAATTAGGTCTTTTCATTTGGAAGCAATTTTGGTGACTTTATTTGTTTGAGAGCCAACCAAAAATGATTCTTGGTGACAGGTAGTACAGTAGAAATGATGCTGTAGTGACACTGAGGTGCTGTTATTAGTGGTAGCTTCACAGTGTGTTCTCCAAGTAAATGCTGCTCTAGGTGAGGGTCTCATGAGAGCAGAGTAGAGAGCAAGGGGTTGCAACTACATCACTGATGCCCCTTCCAACTCATACCATTCTATGAACTAGAAAATTTATATATAAACCATCACATGGCTTCTGAATTTTTGAGCTGTATTTCAGTAACCAAGATATTCAAAGAAATTTGTGGACTAATTGAGCAGATGGAAGAACTGAATTCAGATTTCCAGTTCTAGCATGTGATTTTTGTGCTAAAACATTGACAAGCTGTAGGTAAACCACTGGGTGTCACTCTTGCTTAAATTGAATGCTAGTTGCTGTGGATGTGTGGTGCTCTAAACTGTTTCTTTATTAGCAGGTGTGCTGATATAATTACAATTTTTAATACCTTCAGTCAATGCATTCAATTTTGAAAAATTATTAGCAATTGGGAAAGCACAGGAGGTGTCCATTGACTAATCCTGAAGAACTGTCATTAATACTGCTGGAAAAAAAATGCCTCAATTATTGTGTGATCAATTTAATGGTTAAGTAAAGCTGAACTTCCTTCAAGGCAGGTCAGAGAGCCGAAGTTAGACGCATTCAGTACAGCAGATCTGCACATCAACAGCTCAGATGTGCTCTGAACACTCAGCATTTTCTAGAGTCCCACAGCTGATGCACTCAGGTAAATCCTTGCTCCTTCTGTCACAGAGAAGGCAGCTGCCAGGGTGGCTGAAGCAGAGCCCTTTGGTGAGGGCAGCTTGAGATTGGATAGTGATGACTGTTTGGAAGATAAATTGTCCTGACTCAAAGGCTTATGAACCATCAATCTTCTTAGAGGGCACAACTACAGACTTAGCTGTGCATGTGCAGTATATCTAGTCTGTGTGACACAGGGGGAAAGTGTCAGGTAGGAGTCCTAGAACAGTCTGCAACCTGTTGCTAACATGCTTTGAACTGTCCTGTGGAGTCTAAAGGGCATGTTGTTACAGCAGCTGTAACAACATTTGTGTATGATAAAGCATGAAAGGATATTTCTACAAATTTGTCAGTTATATTTAAGCAGTGATATTTTACATGGCTGTGAAATAGCATCTCGAGTCAGAATATAAATACCATTTCAAAATAATTACTAAAGGGTGATTGCTTAGTACAGCAATTGCATTTTTCCTTCTTTTACATTTTACTCTCCTCTTTATTTTTGTAGTGGACCAGATGAAGAAGAGGAACGACTAGCTAGAAAGAAAGAGGAAAGAAGGTTGCAGTCTCTTCAGAGGTAATTCCTGTCAGGTTGATGGATTTACATCCTGCTGATATTTTCCCCTTCATGGGGAACTAAACAAAGACACATGTGGAGACATTACTTCCACATAGAAAAACCTTTTTTCTTCATACTTGTAAATATATCTTATTTTCACCCTTTTAGTTTGTGAGAAGTTATAGGGAATCTTATAGACAGATAAAGGGCATACAAAAATAAGATATAAAACTCATAAATGTAATATCTTGAAATTTGTTTGCATACTAATTTAAAAACTGCTGTTGTCTCTGATTTGATTATCATATTCTGCTTACAACTCAAAAACTGTCTGAATATTGTTCTGATGCCTTTATTTGTTGCAGGAAACACGAAAGAAAAATGAAGCACGATGAAATACGCAAGAAGTATGGTATGTAGTCATCTTGTTCTCATACTCTGATTGATTCCTTTTCCCTTAATTATTATTAAAATTCACAGCAGGAACAAGCTGCTTGATGAGCAGCAGACGGAATCAGGCCCAGTTTCCTACTGATGTGTGGTCTTTTGTCACCTGAACACTTGATCTCATCACTATTATGCTCCTGTTCTCTTCCTGCACTGAGTCTCCCAGTGGGTAATAGGCAATGTGCTGGGTGGGATGTTTGATAAATTGGTTAAAATAAGGAGTTATTTCTGTTGATTCCTAAATAAGAGCACTGATTTTTTTATTTCTTATTTAGGCATGTGGGGGGGGAGGTTTGTTCTTCAACTCGATAAACCAATCTAATTGAAATTCCTGGGTACTGGAGAATAGAGTGACTAGCTTGTTAGATACCAAGCTTCTAAATCAAGCTTAAAGAAGAGGGATGAAGCATGCAGCCTAACATAGGGATTAAATTTGGGTTTTTTTTGTTTTTAAATGTATCTGTTGTAAAGTAGGAGAACCATATCGCAAGAGTGTAGGAGCTGCTGTGTTGTGTAGGAGGCTTTTATTATCTAGGTTTGTCAGTCCTTGCACTTTCCATTTGATTGTTGCTGGAGTTAATAGTACTGTGTATTCAGAGACAGATATGCTAAAACTGCCCTGCACCTTTTATTATGCAAATTGCTCTAATGTCAGAGAAGGTGATTCCAGGAGTCTGAACAGTCAGTCAGAACTGATAATTTTCATTCTTTTGTTAAACTGATTGGCTGAGTCTGGGAATGCCATCGTGAAACTGCAGCTGATGAAGTGATACAGACAGTCTCTGTAGGGATTGCTTTGCCTGGGGAACACTTGCAAAAGCAGGCTCCTTTGCTGGCATGGAGGAGAAATTCAGTGTGCAGCTTGGGCTGCAGGAGGAAATGTGTTGTAGAAACTAGAAATTTTTGTTAATCATCAGTCACAGACTTCAGTCTTGTGATATTTTTATAGAAGAACAAACAAAATACAAACAATAGCATAAAACACACTTTTTGTTTCTTCTTGGAAGACCCTTAAGAGCCAATCATTGGGATGGAACCAATGAAGTTAAGGTGGTGTCTGTGTCTCCAAAACAATATGCACCAGATGTACAGTTATATATGTTATATATATATGTTATATAAGTTATATATGTACAGGTATAACTTCACATCTCTTGAGGTGGTGTAGCTAAGAGAGGTTGAACCAGGTCTTGAATTCAATATAACAATTAGGATATCAAAGCTCTACGTTTGGGTTAAAACATGTTTCAGAGGGTTGAGTTCAGTGGCTTATGAAACTTGTTCACTTCTCTCTAGATGACCATATCTATTAAGGATGACAAATCTGTCTCTTTAGTGCTTAACTTTATGACTTCTTTGTTGGATCTTGTTGGAGTACTCAAGTTACTTGAATATAACTGTAGTTTTGTGCTTGTAACATAGATACACCCAGTTTAACTAGTCTTACTTGTACACACAACCATGTGTCATTTTGCCTCAAGTTAAAGTGTGTTCATCTGTCAATGACTTAATTAGAAACAAGTTCTTACATTCATTGTGTTAAAGGAAGACTTGCCATATTATAATTTTATATTAATTTTTTCATTCAGCTGTTTTGCAATGCAATCTATTTACAAAAGATTGTGATCAACTATAAAATTTCATTAGGAAACTTCTGCATGAAATTTATTTATTGACAGGTTTGCTTCATTGCACACTCCAAGTTCACATTATTTTATATATATCTTAGATATATATATACACACACATCTAATATATATATATTACATATATAATATATATAAGTTGGAGCCTGGGTTCCCGTAGTTCATTTTTATCCCAAAATGAAACATGACTCTTCCATGAATAGCTGGCACATGCTGAGAAGATGTAGGTAACTGAGGAAAAAATCAAATCTAGAATATGTATAAATTCTGAAATCCCTAAATATTGTTGCTGATGTGCAGAGTTTGTTTTGAAAACATGCAGACAAATGGTTGTCAGAATAATTCGGTGAGACGAGTTAACTCTTGCTATAGCCTTGAATTTCCTGTCTTTTCACTGTCTAGTAAATACATATGTTACCATATTAAGTATAATCTTGTAAAAACTGCTGGAAATAATTCTGGGGACACTAGATTATTTTACAGTCTTAAGCACTAGAGAGAGGATTGTGAGTTAAGTAGGCATGGATGAGTGGCAGAGTGACAATAACTTTGTTAACCTGACGGGGTAGATTAAGCTTGAAATTTCAGTATTTGGTTGGCTTTAAGGGAATGCCTTTTTCCCATTTCATCCACCAGCTTTCCTTACCCCATTTAAATGGTAATTACACATTTATAATGCATTGCAGGTGTCACTCCAGCCACAGTCCTTTGGGAGCACTGGAAGCAATAGAGAGCTTTAGCAGCCAGGAATACACGCTTTGAGTTGTCTTTGTTGCACAATTTTATAGTATTTCTCATTTACTTACACAAATGAATGCAATATGATTGCACAAATTATATGTTGACTGTTAGAAAATTTTAAAGCAGAACTTAGAGTACTTTTGCAGCTTGTGTAGTATACAAAGGAACTTCAATTTAATTGCTGCTGCATTTGCTGCTATTGTATATTCAGTATAGCAACAGTGAGAAGTTCCTTGATGTATTTATTTCAGGATTTTGCCTGATATTAGGGGAAGGATTCTATCTCTTCATTTTACAAAATCACTGCCTTTCATGAATTTGGATTTCCCCAACACTTGCTTTAGTTCTGCCAAGGTTTTCATCAGATAATTTAATATGTAATGCTATCCCCTTTATTTGATTTTTATTTTCAGTAATTTATCATGATAAATGTTCATTCTGTCCAAGATAAAGTATTATTTGATCATCTTTAGTGTTCTGAAGGCAGACCAGGAAGTCCTGTATTCCTGTACAGTTAAAGCTATTTAGTTTACATGTTAAGAATAATGTTGTTTGGGGGTTAAAAATAAAAAGTGTAAAAGATGTGAAGACCTGCAGGAAGCTAGTTTATCTTTTTGTGCAATGTATACATCCTGTTGTAAGTATTTACTTTTTAAATTCTATTTTTGGCAGTGCTGATATGGGCTGAGAGTCAGATAACAATGACTGAGAAGCTGCATAATCCATAATATAAATGAATATGCTGGAAAGAAGTATTTAATTTCTTAAAATTGCTTTAACACCTCATACCTATTAAGAGGCCTCATTACTTAAAAGCTGATGAAAGATACTTGACTGCCTTTCAAACTTGGGAGTGTGCAGGTTCTCATGAAGAAGAGGATTGTTATGAAAAGGTCTGAAAGGAGTTTTTTTTGGCAGTGCTGAGTGTAATCTTTGTCTTCCACTGTTGTTAATCTGAACACTTGTGAACTGAGGTTGGTAGGCTTAGTTGTTTTCTTTCACTTCACCCTAAACCAGTGAACTCGAGAGAAGTCCAGGCTTGCCAGGCATCAGTATCAAAATCTTGGTAGAAGAGATAGTGGTGATGCTGCTGTTCTTTCCCAACAAGAGATCAGCCTCTGGACTCATGTGGGTCTGCCATTGTTTTCCATATGCTCTCCTGTCTAACCCAAATCTGATTTGTGATTTAGAGTCTCTGAATTACTTGCTGTATGGAACAGAGATTGCTCAGCCAGCCCTTAGAGAAGATGTTACACTTGGTATATTTGGATGGCTTTGCAATACTTTGTTACAGTATTCTGGTAAAATCATTAAGAATCTTCATGAAATGTACAGCAACCTGGGGCAAGTGATGCTCCTGTGGTCCCTGAAGGTTTTTGGTGCATGTAGCAGTCATTTTCATTTGTTCTTGGAACTCAATGATCTTTAAGATCCCTTCCAACCCAAATTATTCTATGATTATTGCCCTGTTGCAGGAGTGCTGTAAGTGGCTGAATATAACAGATAATTGCCTATAACTGAAGTAGAATTTAGTCAAAGTAGCAGCATCTTTCATTTTAAAAGGATGACTTGTAAACATGACCAGTCTGAATCTGTTCTTCCTGAGCTATCTCTGTGATTAGGTTTTTTTTCTGTAGATTTGACTCTCAAATGCATTTTGTAGGGTATAACTCCAATGAGGTAGGGCATTTTTCAGTGAGGTTTTTTCATAGAGAAATATTTTCTCCCCGCTAAATCATGAATTTAATATTTATTATAATTAATGCAAGAAATAAGAGTGCTTAAGGAGACTATCAATTTATTATTGCACTTGAGCATTTGGGTAATAAAACAACTATTACAAGACAAGACTTGTCTTTTGGTCTTATGTGGAATATTTATTACAGTGAGGTCACTAACTCGAAGCTTTTATGTGATACTTGTAAGAAAATAATAAAAGCAATCCTGTTTTGTTTTACAGGTCTTCTCCAGGATTCTGATAATCCATACAGCAGATTTGAAAATGAATAAATCTGAGGACCTTCCACTACAGACCTAATTCCAAAATATGGGAAGATAGTTTGTCTTCATTTGCCTTTTTGCTCTCTTTTCCCAAAGGTTTTTTTTCCTGGTGGTAGAACTAGGAGTGCTAGAGAAAGATTTCACAAGGCAGGTGTTTCTATCTTCTACCTATACAGAACTTTTTTTTATAAATGTTGGTTTTGGTCTTTGAAACATCAGCTGATTTTGGGGTTTTATGATGGCATTTAAGTATGAAGTAGTACCTTTCATTTCTCAAAACTGTATTTTGTTACTTGATGTAGATAGCGAGTCACAATCATGTGCTGAATTCAGTCTTAACTGCCACTTAAACACTTATTCCCCATGTTCCTACATAAAGTTTTTTCCCTACTGTATCTTTCTTTCATAAAAATAGAAAGCAACAGCTTTGCAGGGCTGAAATAACTGATGTATTTTCCCATCACTACCAACATCAGGCACATTTTTATGTGAGAACAAGGTGGAAGAAAGTGTAAATGTCTAAGGTGCAGAGTAGTCTTTTGAAATAATTCAATGTTAATATGTAATTTGGATGTATCACTGAGGGCAGAAAATTTAGTTACCAAAATTGAAACTAATTTTTTTAAATTCAGTGAGATGTGCTTAAATTTAGGAAGAGACATCAGTCACCAAATAAACATTGCCAAGGCTCTGCAGTTTGTTCTCCTTTTCCAGGAGCTCAGCAGCAAATTGCTGTTTGCTTGCTCTCTCCCTGCATTGGCTGGGATAATAGGGAACAGCAAAGGCAAAAAAACTCTTGAGTTGATACAAAGAGTATTTAATAAGGGGAGAAAAGCAGAGTTGGAGGAGCAAGTTGAGTAGTGCAAGTCATCACCTCCTGGTATCAAACCTCTGTTGACCCCCCCCTTCAGTTTTTGTTGCTGAGCATCATCTTGTATGGCCCTGAGGTGAGTCTCTCTCCCTTCCCTCTTTCTTGACCACACCCCCCACCTCTTGCTGGAGTGTCGAGACCTGAAAGTTTGATGTTGCACAAGCAACACTCAGCAAAAGCCAAAGCACTGGTGTGGTTCTATTGCTATTCTAGCCACAAACCCAAAGCAATGCACCTTGTGAGCTGCCATGAAGGAAGCTCCCTCTGTGCCAGACAGACCCAGCACAGTAAGAAAGCAGTATTTTTTTTTTTCAAATCTTTTATTATTATTTTGATACTTCCATAGTGTGATTTATTTCTTCTTCCTTTTCATAGAGATGTTTCTTTGAATGTTTTCAGTAGCTTGGCAGTATGCAACGAAGAGCTCTCCTTCCCCATCCCTGCAATGTGAGTTCCAGTTTATTCTGGACAGTTTAAATAACCTCCCTTGCTGTATATTATCCACTAAACAAATGTACAGTATTGAAGATGTTTATGTTATTTTTCTGTGTTTCAGAATAAACACTTTAACATCTTTAATATGATTCTGTTTTGTACAATATTTAATTTGATGTAGAGGATGTGATCAACCTGGGTTTGTCAGAATGGAAAGAAAGCATTTTAGCTTTTGCTGTCTTTCTTACAGGAGAATAAAACCTTAATGGCAGGTGCTTGTGGTGGGAATTGCATCACGTCTGAGGGTGATGAGGTGAATTGCCATTCCTTCCAGTGCCAAAGCAACTGCCTTTACCTGGGCTTTAGTAGCAAATACTTTATCACTAATTTTTGTACAGTGTTCTCTTCCATTCTTGCCTTGTTTTTACTTCTTGTATACAGTTTCTCAGGAATTTATGTAAAAAATGCTTCCTTAATCTCCTTAATCATTCCTTAATCTCTATTGTAAAGTGTTAATGGTCCAGTTTCCTTCTCCCCTTTTTTCCCTAGCTTCTATTTAGTACTTTGTACTGTGTTTGATGTAACGTTTCTTCTTCTGCCCAGCTGTTGTCAGGTGTGAAGTATTCAAATGGCTGTCTTTGAAGAATGATGGTCCGTGATAAGAGTGAGTTGATAGTGTGGAAATAAAACATGCTGATGGTTTTCCCTGGAGAGAACTTGTGCAAAAATGATGAAGCTGTGCCTGCTGCCACAGCCCAAGCAGTGACATTCCTGGCTTAATAGAAAAGCATTTTTCTTCAGCGTCTGAAGGGCTGTCATGTGCTCTAACAAAAGAGAGAGGAGGAACAACCTTTCTTCCAGTTACAAAGATGGTGAAGTACTTAGATATTTCTGAGATTATGGAATGGTTGCTGTGTTGCTGGAGGATTGTTGTGTTAGTTTTTAAAGAAGTGGGGATGTGAAATCAGTGCAGCCTCATCCCCTGTGTTGGCTTGTCACTCCCAAGCCATGCTTGTGGGCATGAAAAGGCAGCAGCTTTGCTCAGATTTATCTTAACCACACTTACCATAAAACCTTAACTTTATAGTGTAGGCTGTAATTTATATGAAATGTCAACCTGGACCTTAAATACTGTATAATTTTTCTTGCAAGGTTAAAAGCATGACTGTTAACTTAATCAGACTTCTGGGCAGCAGGCTTAAAGCTTAATAGAAAATACATAAAATCCCCAGTGTTTTCAGATTATTTGACCTTTTTTGGTCATGTTTATTGGAGCAATTAATTGGAGGGAAAGTATCCTTATTTCAGTATATTTATTGCAGCATTCTCTGCTTTCCTGTGTGTCAGTATTTCTCACCTTTGCAGAAATACTGGATTTATCAGTAGAAAGGTGTTTCAGTGTAGTCACAGGTAATTGGGAAGAGGGCTGTCAAAAGAGGTAACATCACATCTTTGGTTCTCAGGTGTGTGAACAAAAAGGCATTTATAATACCCAGTAAGATCTTCCCCCTCCTCCTCACTTTGCCAACGAAAGAAGTGGAAGGAATGGAACATAAAAACAAAGTAAAAGTAGGAAAACAGCATAACCTAAGCCTGGGAACCACATCTCTGCTCATTGCTTCTCTTTTTTTCCTCCTCTTCCTCACACTCTGTTCTCTCTTTCATCCATCTTTTACACTTTTTAGTTTAGTGGGTTTAGCTTGTTAATTTAAATAAGCAAACTACCATCTGAAAGAAAGAGGAATATTGTAAATGATAACGTTTAAACATTTTTATCTTTCCATGGAACTTCCATCACTGAAAACTGAAGTGGGTTAGCTTGAAAGAGTAATCTTGCTGGGTGTAATTTATTTATGGAAACAGAAGTTTAGTAGATTGAAACTTACTTTTTAAATGTGATGCTAGAATGTGCTTTTGGCCACTTCTGAAGTCTTGGATTTGCTTCTATTAAGTTGTCTGCACCATAGAATCATAGAATTCATTACTTGGTGATGGTAGAAAGGAAGAGAAAATAACTTGGGCAAAAACCATATCTGGCTTAATTGTTGTTTGATTATTAAGAAGGTACATGGAAATAATTTTGGAAAAAAGAAGTCGAATTTATGGGTTTTTTTTTCCTTACGGTATCTTTTTCATCATCTAATCTTTGAAAAAAAAATTGTAGGCCAAACTGCAGTTTCTTATTACACCCAGTACATGCCTGAGGAGCACCTGCTACAGCTGATGTTTCTTCTCATTGCAGAGAGGTTGAAGCAGGTGACCTTTAAAGGTCCTTTCTAACCCAAATGATCTTATGATTCCATAAGTGGCTCTGATCTGCATACCAATGTCTTGCAGTCCTGGGATGCCCCCAGCTGAACTCCTGAACATGCAGTTCTGTAGTCTGTAAGTTGGACCAGAAAGAAGTAGGAGAAAATAACCAAGTGTGTTCTTCTTCCCCTCCTCCTTTGAGTGTCGTGGGCTAAATGGGAACAGAACGAAGGGGAAAAAAGGCACTTTGAGAGGGATGGGAAGATAATCAGGGCAGGATGTTGGTAGTCTGGGGAGATGGTGAGGTTGGCAGCAATTCCTGCCTGTCTCTGAGCTTCATCACCTTTGGAATTTGGGCTCTAGTCAGCTGGTGCTTGTGACTGCCCTGTGCTTCAGTCTAAAAGGAGATGTGAGTGGATGCTTTTCAGGGCTCATGTGTGCTCTCTTCTTTCTTGACACAGTGAGGCTGAACTTGCTGCTGATTGCCTGGTCTGGCCATTCTGTTGGCCTGGCCCTAGGACAGCTACTTGGAGATCAGAAAGGAAGGAAAGCTTGTCCAAGGATGTAGAGAGTGCTGCTTCACCCAGAACTTTATAAAGAAAGGGTTGTGATTCCCATACTTCAAACAAACCCCAAAATCTGTAGATAATTTTTGATTTTAATGGCTTCACAGGTTTATATTTAATCTCAGAGTTCACTTTTAGTCTTTGCTGTGGCATCATTAAGGCTTAGGGCTTGTCATGAGAAGTTCAAATGTTTAAATATGTAAATATGTGCATCAGAACTTAAGCCCACAACTTTATTTTCCACCTCATCTTCATGTCCAGGTGGTTCACATGACACATGGTTATGTGTGAGTTCAACTGCATTTGTCCCCAAAACATACCTGAGTTACCAAAAAAAAACCAAAACCTGCTTTTTCCTCTAATACTGATGTTTCTGCAACAGATTCTGAAGGTCAGAAATTAAAAAATTCTTTGTTCTGCTCTGACTCTTTGCTGCTGCTTTAAGCCAGGTTGAAGTGGTGAAGGCTGGGCAATGTGCAAGCAGTGAATGAGCCAAACCAGCCATGGAGGGGAAAAGTTATGAAAGGAATTGAAAGAGAATTAGATAATAAAAAAAAAAAGATGTTTCTTTTTGCATATCTTTGGTAGAGATTTGTTTTTGTATTTTATATCCTCTCATTTTAAGTAGAAATTAAGATAACAGAAATAGAAATTTTCATATAAATAGAAATTAAGCTGCATCATATTGTCATACTATTTTATGTCAGTCACCTTAAATAGAAATTAATATCAATAGAAATAAAATTTCATAGAAATAGAAATTAAACTACATCATATTGCCATACAAAATGTTCCCAGGTAGATTAATTTGATGTTTTTTTGTGTTTTATGTCCTGTCATCTTAAGTAGAAATTAATAGAAATAGAAGAAAAATTTCATATAAATAGAAATTAAACTGTGTCATATTGCCATATGAAAAATTCCCAGGTAGATTAATTTTCTGTATCAATAACCATCCTTACTCTTTATAGGAAGAGTGCATGAAAATCCCAAATTTTGACTTTTCTTACACATTTTATAAAGAAGCTATTTAATGTTTTCTGTGAGCTTCCACAAAGCAGGAAGGGCAGAAGGAAAGTCTGAACCTGGAGAGAGCTGCCTGTGGATTTCAGCGGTGTAACAAGTTTATCAGTCTCCTGACAGAATGTCTGAACTATCAGTATGTATTATTAATCAAATGGAGTGGCTTTTCTCTTGCTGATAGAGCAATTGCTTCTAAATAAGAAAAAAGTAATAGAGGGCAGAGCTTTGGAGCTGTCGCTTTGAGTCAAGTGCTTGCATGGCAGATAAATGGGTAATAGAGTAGGGAAAGTCACTTTGGGAACCATGTAAGCCCCAATCTGTTTGTGTATTTAACATGATGAAGTAAGATGCAGGATGAAGATAAAGGTATTTTTTGCAGTCAGTTCAGAAATGTGATTTTTTTTTCTTTCTTTTTTTTTTTTTATCTTTGACCTTCAGTCCTATCCATGCCAGGAGCTGTCATGCAGGAGCACAGCAAAAAGGATTAGGAAATGTTTAATTACCATAAGGTGAGGTGGATTTTCATTGCAGTTTTGTCACAGTTCCTGAGCTAACTACATCTGTGACCTGCTTCTCAAGGGCAACCTTTTCTTATATTGCTGCTTTTCACCTGGCTTGAAGTAAAATCAAGCACTTGGTGTTCTCAGACCAGCCCTAGTTACTTATTTCCCATGCACTGCTTCAGGAATCACACACACACTCCTGCTCTTGCCCTCCATCCCTCAAGATCCCATTACTTCTTCTCATTATTTCTTTTTTCCTTTGTATGAACTTGGCACTTCTTGCAGCCAGATGACCTGTGAAGCCCTCAGCCCTGGCAGAATAGTTTGCAACCTTCCAAGGTGGGAATCTCCAAGTTACCAATTTTGTCTGTTGTATTGTACAAGTACCAAAAGTTTCTTTTAATGCTGCCATCTTGCATCTTCTTGAATTTCCATGAATCTACATCCCTATGGAGTGAATTCAGTGCTGGGCAAATGAGATGGGTGTGAGAAAGGGTCAGTGTGGCACATGCAAAGGAAAATCTTGCCTCCCTGACCTGGATTCTAGGAAGCCATGAGATGAAACTTACCTAGTGAGGATGATCCAGCTAGATTTTCAAAAAGTCTTTGTTAATATTAAAATCCATTTGAGAGCCACCTGCAGCAAAGAGAGATTAAATTCGATGTCCTGTTCTTCTACAGTGTGTCTTGGGAGTGCATTGTGAGGCTGAGACATTGCTTTTAAATTCCTGGCCCTGTTGACTTGACATTTTGAGGTTCTGTTCCTGTGGAGGATTAAAAACCACAGAATTTGGGCAGCGAGGCTGAATGTTCAACATTAACATTGGCTTTCATCACTCTGTGTGTAAAAAATGTGACTCTTTTAGCTTATTCCCTTTTAAATAACTTGCAGTAGTTACACTGCATTTCTATAAGTGGCATGAAAACCCTAATCACCCAATTAGAGTGCCTAATGACATAGTAAAAATCCCTATTAAACAGAGCAAAAGAATATTTTAAAAAGCTTTTAATAGTAGTCACTAGACCTGATAGTAAAAAGAGGGAGAATATATACATGGAGGTTTATTACATGCAGATAACATGGTACTTTCTAATTTGAGCTTCAAAGGACTATGCCCAGTTTATTAGTGTAATTACTTCTATGAAAAAATTATCAGAATATAATGAATAAATTAAAAATTTTATCTAAGTGGTATGTTATCACAGTAGTTCTAGGACTGGAATTAAAAAGAACACAAAGAATTACAAGAATTTAGGCTCTGACTTATTTTTCACATTCAAACAGCCTATGAAATACTTCTAGACCTTTTTGTTACAGTTTTGGATAATGGAAGGTAGAAATTTCTTTGCTTCCTTTGGAAGAGAACAGGAATTCAGTCATGTTTTCAGACATTTTATCCTGAAGGATGTTCAGAATTTACTCTCTTTTCTCCTCCTTTTTCCTCTGCTGTTGGTCTGATATGAAGGAGGTTTTTGTGAGGCCATGGCTTATTCTGATTTTCTGGCTTTTCATGTTTCCCCTTCTTGTTCTCCCTAACAACTGAGAAATAAAAGTGTTAAATTTTCCTACAATATAAAGTTTTTTCTATGGCAAAGTAGTTGTCATATGAAGCAGAGGAACTAGGTGAAAAGGTGAGTCCAAGGCAATAGAGATTTTGTTTCATTTAATTGGGATGGGGGATCAGGGCTTGGTGTCACCTCCTTTGGGATGCTTGGTGCACAACATGTAATTATGAGAACCTTGTTTGGTGAACTCAGGAAGCTGGAATTGTCAGGGGCTTTCCTTAGGATCCTATAACTAACTTTCTTTTTTTTTTGAGGTATTTTTCTTAGCAGAGATTCTGTCAAGTGAAGCTTTCACCAGAAAAAAAATTACCTTGCAGGCAATTTGTCTTTGGAGATGTCTCCTCAGGGACTTTATTCCCTGGGTACATGCACTTGTTTATGTTGTGTATCACCTTTCAGAAATCTTAGGGATACATCTATTGTGGATGATGGTAACTACAAGCAGAATTTCAGAAATATTTCAAATATTTTAGCAAGTAATATGGGATCGCTGACTATCTATGGGCAAAACTGAATCAGGCTGAAATTTCTGTGCATTTTGTGTCGAGTTATAAAGGAGATGGCTCAAAAAAAAATTCTGGAAAATTCTATACAAATAAATGAGCTACCTTGCAGCTGGTGAATTTTTCTTAGAGAAAATCAGAAAGAAAAGGGGATTAGTCCTGAATTACCTACTTAATTTTTATCAGCCAGAGCATGGAGCAAGAGTTCAGGTAGTTAATCTCTGAGGTTAGCTGACGTGAATGTGTACTGAGCTTGAAATTTATAGGTTTGAATTTGGTCTTTAAATTCCCAGTAAGATAAATAATCAAAGGTTATAAACTTTTAATGTGGTTAATTGGAATAATGCATGTGTTTTGGGAACAATTAATTACTGATACAAACATATCTATCTTTTAATGTTTACATATAGAACAAGAGTAATGAATTTGAGAGGTGAGCTAGGTACTGAGATCTCTCAGCACCATTTAAATTCTGAAGCTGCCATGCACTTTTGGCCAGGAGCTTTACAGGGATGACTCACAGGTCTTCCTCTCTGTGCCCACCTGATTTCCATGTGCTGAGATCTCCACCTGCATTGCTATTCACTTCTCTTGCATGTTTAGCTGATGGTTTCAAGTCCTCTGCCTTCCTCTTTGTGTTGTTTTCTCTGACTTCCTCCAGCTCTGGCACCTCAAAAATGTACTTTTTGAACAGCCTGGTGCTTTGAGAGCACTTCCTTTACCCTCCTCCTCTCTTTTCACCACCTATGGACAACTGTATGTCTTAAGAACTTCCTCCAAAGGGCAGTGGGATCCCAGTGAGGGCTGTTACTGGTCAGCCAGTGCTCAGGCAATGGATGAAATGGGCTCAGGATGGCAGAGGCTACCAGCAGTGAAATGAACTAAGAGATGACCATTAGGTGTAATGCAGATGCTCTCTGCTGTCACTTGTTTCTTGCTAGTTTGCAGGAAAAGCACTTCATTAAAATAACTTGTGTGCTCACCTGGATTAGAGGTCACCCACCTCGAGTTCTCATGGCCCTGTCCTGATACGACTGTCACAAATGCCATAATGAGTTGTGGATTCCTGGAATGGGTCACAAATTTAATACACTAACCTGAGCCTTTCTCCTCCTAATTTTGCAGGAGGTCTCACCTTTTAGCATTTACTCTGTGCATTATTTTAAAAAATACTGAAGGAATTGTCACTTGTTATTTTTCAGAAAGGTCCAGGCTCTTAAAATCTGGCAGCTTTTCTTGTCCAGTCTGTCTTTTCCTCTTCCCTCTCACTGACTGCCACCAGCACCTAAGCTTTCAGTTTTGAAAAAGATTCTTTACCCTGCTTCCAAAACTTGTTTTATAGGTCATCTTCCTGAGTGTATCACCCTGAGTATTCCTTTCCTGCTTTGTTTCTTTCTGCCGCTTCTCTATTTTCTACTGCATTAAACACCCACGCCTTTTCTTTCATTTTAAAGCTCCAAATTGCCTAAATCCAGGCACATCTAAAAGTTCTGCTGTGGCACCAACTCCTGCTTCTAATTAGTCTTGCTAGCTCCTCTATAAAGACATTCTAAGGAAAATTCCACTATACTTTCTTCTCCCTAACTCCTGCAAGCAGGGCTTTAAACGAGCACAAAGCCTTCTTTTCATCTTCCTCAAAAACTTGGCTTTGCTGGGAAATACACTCCACAGTGGCCAATTTGCCCTGCCTTTTGCTTCTGATTTATGTTCAGAGGATTGGTTCTACCCTTCTCTAACTACCACATGGCCTGTGACAGTCTTTAATTGTCACTTTGGATGGCAACACATTTGCAGCAGAGCCCCTGAGTGTGTCAGCTGCACGGATATCACTTCTATAAGGTTCCTTATCACTGGCCCTAAAAACAGCAAAGGGGAGGCTGTGCTGCT
>VZTY01008983.1:0-12396 GCA_013400935.1 Turnix velox
TTATTCCTATTGTTAATTACTTAATGGTTATGGGGTGCTTTGAAGATGAAAAGTGAAGAGTTACTAAGCCACAAATACCCCTGTAAGGTCAGCAGCAGTTATTGGCTATGGGTCAGCAGAGAGACTCCCTGCTGCAGTAGCTCTCCTGATTTTCCTTGGGGCCAGTAACAAAGAGGAGAGGTCCTTTGATGTGACAATTGCATTTAGGTATTTAAATCTCCATGAGCTTCTTGAATTCGAAGAAGGTGATGAGCAGCATGTAGCTGATTCTGCCTTGGGGCATAGAGATGGTTCTTCTGGCCCTGTTTTCCCTGATTCTGAGGTCCAGGCATAGTTTTAATGAACTAAAGCCCATCTTTCCTTCTGAGCTGAGGTTCCCTGTGATGGCATCTTCTCCTGTCTGTGTTCCCTAATTGCTAATATAGCAAAGCCTAGTGTTGGGATGATGTGATCTCACTCCACTGCCCCACAGTTGGCCTCAGAGGCTGCTTGAGAAGATGTAATTTAAGCTAAAAGAAAAGCCATCCAGGATGTGCATGACAAAGACTAACCTGATACAGACCTGGAAGTAACAAACTGCACTTAAAATTGCACCTACATGAAGAGTTTCTGGGCTACAAGCTTTGCTTTTTCTCTTAAGCATCAACATGAAAGAGATCTGCAGGAAGGATGAACTTGAAACTCATTTCCTCCTCCTTATTTGTGATGTGCTTCTCCTCCTCCTTCTCCTTTTCTAATAAAATATGTCTGGGGATGCTTTGGAGGCTCCTTCTGCAGAGCTCCTGCCACCACACCTGTTGGGAAGGGGAAATTCCTTCCAGCCTGCCATGATGGGGGAGTGCTGCTGCTGGAATGTTTTATTGATGACAAAGCTGGCAAAAAAGAAAAAAAGAAAAAAGAAAAAAAAGAAAAAAGCACCAAAACATCCTTTCCATGAAAATTGAATTATTTTTTTCTGCTTTTGGATTGAGTCTCTGTGGGCCAGACCTGCAGCTGTGGTTAATTAGCTCAGCTCCAGATGTACCCTATATATTTTTGAGATGTCATTTCCCTCTGTCTGTATGGAGCTCTGTACATCTTCCTGCTGCCCTGGTTTTTGGCATTGTGTCAGCTTAGAGTCTGTTCTGTCCCCTCAGTCATTCTGGGGACAGGAGGATATGCTAGTGGCAGGAGACTTGAATGGCATCCATCTACTGTCACCATTTGCACAAGATCAATAAGAAAAATGAGACTTTGCATTTGTGGGCTGGTTTTTGTGCTGTGTTTTGTCCTTTTTATACAGAGTTTTCAGGATGCAGTAAATGTAGGGTGTATATAAGGTTTGATAAACTCTATGTATGTCTCTTCCAGCTCTACTACTTGTCCTAGTATAGACACAAATCCAGGTTTTATTCTTGCATGAAGCTAACATTAAAAGATTTCACTTAAGTTTGTGAGCAGTAATCATAGAATGGGTTTGGGTTAGAAGGGACCTTCAAGATCATCTAGTTCCAACCCCGCTGCCATGAGCAGGGACACCTCCCACTAGACCAGGTTGCTCAATGCCTTTTCCACCCTGCTCTTAAACACTTCCAGGGATTGAGGAGGCATCCACAACCTCTCTGGGCAACCTGTTCCTGTGTGTCCCAACCCTGACTGTAAAGAATTTCTTCTCTCCAGCCTAAATCTCCTCTTTTCCAAATTGCATCCATTACTCCTAGTCCTGCCATCCTGGACCCTATTAAAAACCCCTATCCCAGCCTCTTAAGATGGTTTTAGCTTTTATCAATGCCACATCCCTAAAGGCACCTGACAGCATTAGTGTTGTCATGGCAGGACTGGTTTTGGAGTGGAGTGTGGTGTGAACACAGGATATTTCCCACACAGGACTCTGTAAAACTTCCCTGAACCTTTTACTACAACTTTATTTGCTGAGTGGGGCAAAGAAAGCTTAGTTCTGCTGTTTTCCCAAAGAATATTACTTATCTGCCATCAGGGGTGGTGTGCACACCACCATCCCTGCAAAGAGCTGTCTTCCCTGCCCTGAGGAGGTGCTTCAAGCCATAAAAATACCTCTAGTTCCACCCTGCTGCAGGGGCAGTTTTCTATAGGGTTTTTTTGTGGTGTGTGACAAGGCTTGTGCTGTCAGACCTGGTAACGCCACCAAAACCCCATAAAAGAAAGATTTGTAAAGAAAAACTCACAAGGGAGAGAAAAAGCGAGAGGCGGGTGGGTTTGGGGGAGGAGAAAGGGGATGTCACGGTGAGTTTGTGTAGATGATGACAAAAGAGGGGGGTGGCTGCCGAGGGGATGCGGGGAGGGGACTGGGGGTGGCACCAATAGAGCGGAGCACAAACACAGACACACTTCTTGTTCTTCTCTTTCCTTGCCACAGGGGCAAATCGAGGTGGAGAGTGAGACCATCTTCAAGTTGGCAGCCCTGATTTTGCAGGTAAGCTGATCTTTTCCTGTATTAATCGTATTTTCTTTTAACTCAGACTTGTTTTAGCTCAGCTGCTTTTCTGGGGTTCCCTCTTCATCACGACAAACCCCCGCAGCGTTGTTTATAGTCGCTGCAGCTGGGGGAAGGAGCTGAAAAAAGTTGGGAGCTGATTTTCTTTCTAGTAAAGCCAGAGAAATGTCTGTTGGAGGAATCTTAAAGTGAAAGAGAAGAGGAAAAACTCATGAAGGGAAGCCCTTGCCATCTTTGCATCCCTTTTATCACTTCTCCATGTCTCTGAATATTTACGAAGTGAATAGTATAATGCTGTAGCAAAAAATGCTATATTTTGCTTGTGAATTTTTTAAGAACAATATGTTTTGATGCCTGTTAGGATGGGGTATACTAGGTTTTCTTCCTCTTAATCAAGGTCTGTTGCATTTCTGCTTATTTGCTACTTGCTGTGAGGCTTTGCCAGTGGCAGTTTCTCAGTGACAAAATGCTCCAGTGAAGCTGCTTGTGAATCTTTAAGAACATTTGGTTTTGATGCCTCTGTTAGGATGGGGTAGGCTAGATTTTCCTTCTCTTAACCAAGATCTGTTGCATTTCTGGTCATTTGCCACTTTAAATTGTTGTGAGGCTTTGCCAGTGGCATTTTCTCGGTGACAAAATGCCCCAGTGAAGCTGCAGTGGTGTGATCTGCCAGGGCTGTTGTTTCCATCCCCATCGTAGCACAATTCCTCTCAAGTGCTGACCTGTTTGGAAATCCAACCTTTAGCTGGATGTGCTTGGCCGGAGAGAGGGAATTGTATTTCACTTCTCCTGCAGTAAAAAGTGATATTTGATTTGCAATGTGAAATTCATTCCTCCATCCATCCTGGAAGCAGTTTTATTGATGGTGGAGGAGAACAAATCTGCAGCTGGAGATGTAAAAGGGTTGTGGATGTATGCAGAGAGTGTAGCTGGGGTCAGGATCAGGCTGTGGGAGTGGGGAAGTGAACAATGCTGGGAAAACTGAGGGCTTTTGAAGAGATCATGTTTTAATTCTGTCACTCTTTTTCAATTGTAGGAAGCAAAAGGGGACTATTCCAGGTAATAACATTTTTCCTTTCTAATCCTGGTGTGCTTGATGGATGTGTTGTTTTTCTGGGTTGGCATTGTGTTGCAAACAATCAGAAAGGGGGGCAAAGTCCAGCCCTGAGCAGTGGCTGAAGAAAGTGATATGTGCTGCTGGGCTGGATAAAATCTGAGTCTGCAGGGTGAGTAATGCCTTTTGTTGAGCAGGCTCTGAGTCAAAACAGGGTTGTTTCTTTTCGAGACCTCCCCCTTTGCTCCCCTCCCCTGATGCTGAAGTGGGACAGGGAGAAAGTTCCCACTTTTCCTACTAGAAATCCTGTGCATGGTGGTTTGAATCCCTCAGGGTGACCTTGTCCCCAACCCCAAACGTGCAGTGGCAGCACATTTGGAGGGATGTGGAGCCTGTCAGCTGCCTGTGCTGGACATCAATGAGCTGCTTTCTTCTGCAGCTGCCCCCAGGGGCCTCCCCCTTCCTACACTTGACCCCACAGTTGTGTTGTAGCTCGTGTGTGACCCACTTGCTGGGGTTTTAACAGTCTGTAGCTGTGTCAGATGGGCTTCCCCAATGGAAATAATACTTCACCATGCAGTGGGTTGTGATAACTGGCCGTGGGGAGGAGGTGGGGTTGCACTTGGACCTGTTAGAGCCAGGGGAAAAGACCTTCAATTAGAAACAGCTCGCTGAGCAAATAGAGATTCAGAAGGTTGTCTCTGTTTGTGTTAATATTTTACTTCTTGCTGAGTTTCCACATGGGAAGAGAGGTGTATTTACACTTCAGCTTTCAGGAACCATGCACTCAGGAAATCATAGAGTCGTGGAATAGTTTGGGGTGGAAGGGATCATAGAGTTCCAATCACCCTGCCATAGGCAGGGACACCTCCCACTAGATCAGGCTGCTCAGTGCCATGTCCAGCCTGGCCTTAAACACCTCCACAACCTCTCTGGTCAACCTGTTCCAGTGTTTCACTGCCCTCACTGTAAAGCATTTCTTTCCTATATCTAGCCTGAATCTACCCCCTTACAATTTACATCCATTATTTCTAGTTCTCCTATCACATATCTTATTATAAAGTCCTACCCCTGGTAAAGTCCTACTTGCTTGGTGAAGAGCTGTCTACTCAAAATCTGGGAGAAAGTCACATCTGACTGTCTGACACCACCTGCAGAGGTGACATTCTTTTCCTTCAGTGTGTAATGGGCAAATTAATGCCAATGCTGCTGCCCAGGCTTCCTTCTCCAAATGTCAGTCCCTTCTGTGTTGAAGGATGTGCTCTGTGAAGTCCATCACAACCAGTTTTTGTTGGTGTGCTGTCATACCCACAGGGAGATGTCCTTGAGACCAAGATCAACTGGATGAGCTGGCTGGACAGACAGTTTCTGTTCCTGTTCATGCTGTAGACCTGCTTTGTGACCCATGGTATATTCCCTATAGCTGTAGTGTTTTGCTGCTTCACTGGAAAGACCACTCATCTTGCTTGATCTTAGAGGGACACTAGACACCCTATACTTAGTTTAGGCACAAATAATCAGAGAACCTCCATTCTCTTGATAAGAAGTAACTTATTAAGTTGGAGAAACTGGTGACTTGTGCTCTCAGCCCTCAAGAAAGAGGTTGAGGCTAAAAACTACCTTTTTGTGGTGAAAGCCTCTTGTGTGTGGTTTAAACTTTACACCGATTCCTTATCATTTGCCATAAATAGGCTTGTAAGTATTGCTCCACATGCCCAAGAACTGCATCTGTGGTTATTTTCCATGCCTCTGTGGACACATTGCGAGGAGTTAAACCTGGATTTAAATACTCTGGTTACCTTCCAAAGTTTTTAAAGAGAGTTGGAGGGAAGGATACTGCTCTTCAAGACTGATTTCCCAAGTGCAGCTTTTTCTCCCCAGCAGTTGCATAGAAATAGCTGCAGCAATTGTTTCCTCTGTTCAACAAAACACATGTTGTGCCTGCACAGCAGATGAGCCAGGACAGCTGTCCCAGGCCCATGAGCCCACCAAAAGTGAAGGAATTTCATTGCACATATCACAGGTGGCCATTGGGACCACCACTGATAACACACTTGCTCAATTATATCTCAAAGATAGTTTTGGGACTGCTCTCCCCTGCCCAACTGGGGTACAAAGAGTGTGTCCTTGTGGTGTTGCCCTCATTTGCAGAGTCTTGATTTTGACATGTTTGACCTAATTTGGCAACTCCACCTTGAATCACTTTGTGGAATGTGCCTCTTACACCATTTCTGCTTCCGTGAGAACATGCCAGTTAATTTTTGAAAATTTTTTTTTTATATATAGGATTAGTGCTGAATGAATGCAGGTAAATACAGGAATTGCCTCCAGTTCTAGAGATTAGCTTTCTGTAAGGAAAAATGGGCCAGTCTAGGCAATGCTGGTGATCTCTGCCTGGCTGAGTTGTTCATACTTCCCCAAGGGATCTTTTCTCTGGGGTAACATCCCCTTGTGGTGTCACCATGTGTCATTCCTGCTGACTTCAGCTGGGAACAGGCAAACCAGTGCCAGGTTATGAATGCTTCAAACTCCTTATTCTCAGGTGAAGTCTTGCAGCAAGAAGCAGTCTCCTAAGAAACACCCTTCCCTGCCCTGTGCTGAGGGTCTGAGCACGTTCTTCTGAGATCTGTTTAGTTTCAGGGAGCAAATTTGACATGCAAACACTTAGAGGAAGTAAAATCTTTTGGTTTCTCCACCAGAAAGGTCATTCTGAAAGGAATTTGCAGTCCAGTAGCACTGACAGCATGAAAATAGCAAGGTCTTTGAGGTTTGGCCATTGCAGGTGGTTTGCAACAGGAACTTAAGGTCTTGGACTGGACTGTTAGGACAAGGGTATGTGCCTTATTGTTTGTGAAGAGGCTTTATGTGAGGCAAGCCAGCCAAGCCCCACTTTGAGAGGAGCTTGGCTCTTAAGACATCTTGATAAAACCTAAATGCATGCTTCAAAACTGTACCCACAGTTGCTTGAAGTTGGTCTACAAGGGCTGCAGGAGGAACTATTAAGGAAGGTGACAGTGGACCATGGTTGATGTAGCTCACCTCCATGCCCAGTTCCTTTTCCTGTTTACCCAACTGGTGGTCCCAGTGATCTCTTCTGGTGATCCCAGCTAGGATAAATGTAATGAAGAACATGCTGCAGGGATGCTTGGTGAACTGTTCCTTTTCTGTGAGACAATGTCAGGGCTGCAGCAGTGATGCTCCCAGCAATTCTGATGCTGGAGATCCCTTTTTCTCTTCCATTCTACCCATGGATTGGGCACATTTTTCTCAAGAGGAGGGGTGTAACACACTGTTCAGTTTCCATGAGTCATCTGAGGTTTGCAGTTGACAGCTTCTCTGTTTCAACTGAGTTTCCATCAGTTTTACTGCAGCAAGAACCCAAAGAAAAGAATTAGTCATTAATAGAAGTTTTGAAACTCTGCATTAGTTAATTGTCCTCCTCCACTCTCATATTTGCCAATGAAACAGAGAAAGCCACAAGCCTGATTTTTTTTTTACACAACCTTGGTGTTTAAACCAGATGCAAGGATTTAAAAAAGATTATTTTATTCAAGTCACAGCTTCTGGCATGGTTCACTTTTGGGAGGGGAAAATGTCCATATCCTATTTTAGAAGTTTAAATTGTAGAGGAAGCCAATGTGTTGGCAGGCAAGCTAAATAATAGATCCATCTGGTAATTATTCAGCATGTAAATATGTAACACATAAAGCCTTAACCTCCTTGGGAAATAAATGATGTAGTTTACAGACTAAACATCTGTCCTGAAAAATGCTGTACAAGAGTATGTAGCATTATTTTCCTCTGCAGCTTGATGAAAAGAGACAGTTCACAACTAGAAAAACGTTCATTAAAAACAGATTAGCTACAGGGACTATATAAGGAAAGGCAAGTTTATAAAAAAGAAAGTTTGTTTTGTGACTGATAATCTTGGATCACACTTTCCCCAGTAACTTTTCCAGGACTGAGACCCCACTGTGCTCCCTGGAAGTTAATTAAATAGCTGGAGGAGGGCTTCCATTTGCTTTAAATAGCTGACACATTGGGTTTTGATTCTGGCCTGTGGGCAGCAAAGATAACTCCCCACTGGTATAACATAACACAGACAAAATAATGAATTCCTGATAGCTGACATGTGCAAGGCACTGGGGTTTATCATTACATGGGTGATAAACACAGTTTGCATAAGGGAAAAGGTTGGTGTGAAAGATACTCTGCAAACCGTAGCTGGGGAGTAATTGCTTCAGAAACTCACAGATCTGAAAACTTTCCTGAGGGAGGGGAATAAAATAATGAAGTGTTTGGTCTAAGTGCAGAAAACTAGTATTAATAATCTGCTCCTAATGAATAGGGGTAGGACTTTTTAATAAGATATGTGAGGGGAGGACTAGGAATAATGAATGTAAATTGGAAGGGGGTAGATAAATTCAGGCTAGATATAAAAAAGAAATTCTTTACAGTGAGGGTAGTGAAACACTGGAACAGGTTGCCCAGAGAGGTTGTGGATTACCCCTCAATCCCTGGAGGTGTTTAAGGCCAGGCTGGACATGGCACTGAGCAACCTGATCTAGTGGGAAGTGTCCCTGCCTATGGCAGGGGGGTTGGAACTCGATGATCTTTAAGGTTTCCTCCAACCCAAACTATTCTATGATAAGAGTGAGGGCTCACTATTAGGTTTTTTTGGGTAGCATTTGCTTGGGTGCTTGTCTGTTTTTCCAGACAAACAAAAAAATATCTTGATAGAACTGGAATAGGTTGCCCAGAGAGGTTGTGGATTACCCCTCAATCCCTGGAGGTGTTTAAGGCCAGGCTGGATGAGGCACTGAGCAACCTGGTCTAGTGGAAGGTGTCCCCTGTGGTTAGAACTAGATGGTCTTTAAGGTCCCTTCCAACTCAAACCATTCTCTGAAAAGAATGTGGAAAGGATAATTTGGGCAGTGCTAGAAACTGGCTGCTTGAGAAAAGTTAATAATTGTCTGATAGCAAAGCACCTGCTCACTGTGGTGCTTGGCCCAAGGTTAAGGCAGCTTCAGAAATGGGACACACCTGAGGTTTGTTACAGGCAGCTTGTCCAGCCTGTTTTTGGAAATCTCACTGGGTTTATGTGGCCAAAACTCCAGGTGTGGCCCTGTGCAGGACTAGGGTTGGAGTAGAAACTTAAATTTGGAGCAAATCTCACAGTTGTTCCCAGTCTCCTCTCCCAGGTTTGCAAGCTGGAATGGTCTCAGAGCGTCAAAGTGGGTCTGTGTCACTTGGATGGAAGAAAACATGTGCCAGCAACTTACAGGCTATGGTGCCATGCTAGAGCTGGCCTAAAGAGAGCACAGGAATGGGTGTGATGTAGCTGTTTGGTCTCCAGCACAAACCCTGTTGCACCTCAAACCTGCTCCTGGGGATAGAGACCTGTTGTGAGCCTTTCACTGGAAGCTCTTTGGGATTATGGATGATTTGAAAGGGAGCACTTGCCACAGATCTCATACACAGGACAAGGACCTGGGCACAGTCTGGTTGTCTCTTTCAGCCCCTGAGAATTTCCTTCCATGGTGATTCCTTCCAAGAGCTGGTGGATCACCGTAGGGTTCAGTCTGCAGGCATTCCTCTGGTGCCTTTCACAGGCAGGGCTGTGTTTAACTTGTGATTTTTCTTTTCCATGCAAGTGAACTCTTTAAAAGCCCATACACTGTTATTTGCAGTGGCTTTCTCCAGCTCTGCTCCCCCTGGGCTGTGGGTTTCTTGCTGGAAATCACTGCTGAGCACTGCCTCTGAAGTTTTGCTCCTCCTGCTTGTTTGCTGAGTTGAGTCACTGTGTATTTTGCCTTTCAGCTGCCACTCTGCACACTTCTCCTCTAAATACCTTGCTGGGCACTTGCTCATGAACCATTAACTCTGTCCAGGTCAATCCCAGCTCTGTGTTTTCCTGATCTGGCTCTGTTGCAGTTACTAATTTGAAGCAAGATGCTAAGTATTAACTTGGAGCTGATTTGCTGGGAGGGATTGTTTGTTTTCCTTTGTTCAGGAACATCTGATGAACCAAGGTAGTTAATAAGCAAGTTTAGGGAAAATCATGTTTGATTTGTACTTAATACTTGGGCCATGAAGATGATCAAAGGGCTAGAGCAACTCCATTATGAGGACAGGCTGAAGGAGTTGGGTTGTTCAGCCTGGAGAAGAGAAGGCTCAGGAGGACCTCAGAGTAGTTTCTCAATACCTGAAGGGGCTACAGAAAGGCTGAGGGAGGACTTGTTAATAGGATACATGATGGAAGGACTAGGAGTAATGGAAGAAAATTGGAAGAAGGGAGATTCAGACTAGAGATAAGAAAGAAATTCTTTACAGTGAGGGTGGTGAGACACTGGAAGAGGTTGTGGATGCCCCCTCAGTCCTGAAGGTGTTTAAGACCAGGCTGGATGAGCCATTGAGCAACCTGGTGTAGTGGGAGCTATCTCTGCTCATGGCAGGGGAGTTAGATGACCTTTAAGGTTCCCTCCAACCCAAACCATTCTATGATTCTATATAATGTCCCTAGAAATACACTCAAGTTCATTAAAGGATGCCTCATTCTCCTGATGTACAATTAAATTTCCTGACTTTTGCACTCTAAATCTGTTGCTTATCAGGAAAACATTGTGAGCCCTACAGAGAACTTTGCACCATAAGCTCTGAGAAGGAGTTTGGGCTCTGATCTGACTCAGAATAACATCCATTAAAAATCTATCTCTCTTTCTTTCTCTCCTTGTGGTGGTTGGGATGTATCATGTGGGGTGTGTTTCATGCTTTGAGGAAATGGAGTGACAGATTCTCAGCCTCAGCTTTTTTTTGTGTTTCTTTTGCAGATTTGTCAGGGCTTTGTTGTTACTTGGATACTTTATTTTTCTTGTGGTTGCACATATCCCTGTATCAGCACTCAGGGCTGTGATAGCACACTTTAAACCTTGCTGCTCTACACAGACACGCTAAACCCTGCATCTAATAGGGGCTAATCTGACTTTTGTCTGAGCAGGAAGAAAGAGTGAAGGGTAGAAATAACAGTCTCTTGTTGCGAGGGAAGAGTTTTGGGCTCCTTCAAACCTTGTTTCAGCTGTGAATAGGCATCTTTGGCTCTGCACTAAATCCCCTGATAGAGCAGAGCCATTCTACCTTCAAAATGGATTGGGAGGAGTACTGGGAACTCATGATGGTCCACGTGGCAGAAGAGCACTCTCAACATGGATGTCCTGACCTGGGCTTACCCCTCTCTGGAGGTGTTTAAGGCCAGGCTGGACAAGGCACTGAGCAGCTTGATCTAGTGGGAGGTGTCCCTGCCTATGGTTGGGGGGTTGGTCAGCAGTGGTAGGTATGGTGTTGAAGGACCCAAAGGGTTTTGTCTTCAAAAGATTCCTTTTCCACACAAAGGGCTGTAAAAGAACAACTGAGAATTTAGGGCAGGTTTAGGTTGTAGATTTTTCTCAGCTGTGGAGCACTACTTCCTCAACATTCCATTCATTGCCTGTGAAAGTGAAATAGGAATGATGCCTCATCCACCAAGGTGGCTCTGGGATGAGCTCTGTCTCTCATTTGCCATGTCCCCATGTCATCACATGGATGTTCAGCTTGGTGAAGAGAAGGCTCGGGGGGGACCTCATAGTATCTTCTCAATACCTGAAGGGGGTGGCTGGGGTAGGACTTTTGAATAGGATATGTCATGGCAGGACTAAGAGTAATGGATGTAAATTGGAAGAGGGGAGATTCAGACTGGAGTTAAGAAAGAAGTTCCTTCCGGTGAGGGTGGTGAGACTCTGGAACAGGTTGCCCAGAGAGGTTGTGGGTGCCCCCTCTCTGGAGGTGTTTAAGGCCAGGCTGGATGAGGCATTGAGCAACCTGGTCTAGTGGGAGGTGTGGCTGCCTATGTCAGGGGGTTTGGAACTTGATGATCTTTAAGGTCCCTTCCATCCCAAACTACCCTATGATTCTGTGTTTGCAGTGTTGCTTTTTCTGTGGTACTCGTGATCAATCTTCCAAACCTCAGTAAATAGGGTCACCAAACCCGTGTGAGATCTGTGGGTGCTACTGTTGCTCTTACAGAGTTGGGCAGAGCTGGGGAAGCAGAGGAATTAACCTAAAGGAGCAGAAGATCAGGTCTTCAGGTCCAAGGCTGTGCCCCAGCATTTTCTAAGTGTGAGAAAGAATTGTCCATCATGGCTGCAGTGTAGATGTACAGCAAGCTGGGTGTTGAAAAAAGCCATCTGCACCCCTTATCGTGTCCTTTCTCATGTAGAGAGCTTGGAAGGCTCTTAGAAAATCTCCTTCAAATAACTTTCTGAGGCCAGCTCCTATCTGGTGTTCAAGTGGCTGGCTTTGTAGCCCCACCCCAGGCTCAGCTCCCTGCTGGCCAGGGGTTAAATTTGGGTTCTGGATGTCCTCTGCCAACGGGAGCCCCTTGTTCATGGCCTTTCCAGATCCTGATCTCCCTTCAATAGAAGAATAACTTTTCTTGAGTGCACCAGCAGACCATAAACTGTGAGGCTGGGAAGTGATGGGAAAAGTCTGGCATTTGTCACAAAAGGGGATTTGTCAGAGAGTGCATTTTGGAATCAATGCTGCCAAGATCCTGCTGCTCTGACATACTCTGCTAAATCCATCCACTCTCCCCTACCTTCCCTGCTCTTTATTTTTCACCCTCCTTTTTTTTCTTGCACTTTTAACCCTACTCTTTTTATTTTTAATTTTCTCCTCCATTTTACTGCTGCTCCCTCCTCACACCTGTTCCTTGTGGTACCTTGAAAGGCCAGAGCAGCCTCCATGAGGTTGCCCTCCCATTTGTTTTGGAACAGAAGAAAAAAGCCCTACAGAGAAGGCACCTGTTAGTAGAGAGTTCCAGCTGCAGGGCAATGTTCTGTGTTGCCAGCACTCATCT
>VZTY01008984.1:0-25199 GCA_013400935.1 Turnix velox
CTTCAAAACTAGTTTAAAGCCCTGCTAATAAGCGCAGCTAGCTTCTGTCCCAACTCCTTCAGCCTGTCTTCATAGGGCAGTTGCTCCAGCCCTTTAACCATTTTCGTGGCCCTCCTCTGGACCTGCTCCAATAGCTCAATGTCCTTGTGTTGAGGGCTCCAGAACTGGATGCAATAGTCCAGGTGGGGTCTCACCAGTGCCGGGGACAGGGGCAAAATGACCTCTCTTGACCTGCTGGTCATGCTTCTCTGGATGCAATCCAAGATTTGGTTGACCTTCTTGGCTGCGAGTAATGTAATAAAAAATTCTTCCTTCAAAGTATTTTGTTCTCACCTGTGATTAACCCATTGAATGAGTTCATGATCATTTCATTACAAATGTGTATGTTTTGTGGCAGGAAATACCTAATTTAATTTTACAACAGAAGCCCTTAGGTTGTATAAATCCGTATGTTTCACTCCTTAGTATTTTAGGAGTGCATGACCATCTTTTTCTGAATATTAGTAGAAATAACAGAAGAGAACTTTCTGCTGTTTCATTCAGTAGTCAGTCTTTTCTCTTACACAGAGTAGTCAACTGTGGGATAAAGCAATTAGTTTGAAAGTGAATAGGTTGCTGCTAATCACCACAGTAGCATTTTGTAGAAATGTTTTGTGTGTGTGCATGCGTGTGTGTAGGAGCTACTTGTTGGATACAAAATTAGGGTCAGCTACTATCTGAGCAATGCGCTGTCTAGCTATTTAAAACTATCTTGTCAGGCTGGAGTTATCTTCCTGGCTGCTTTCTAGGGGGACGTTTGCTGGGCTATGGTATCGCTGCTTTACTGTAAACCTTCCTAATTAAAAAAAAAATTACACTGAAACTGGGGTGTTTCTGTGCTGTTTTCTCAGGGGGGAAAAGAACCCAGATACTAAGTATTTTAGCTTTTGTGGTATGTGCACAAGCTTTTTTTTACACTAAGTCTTCTGTTAATGACTTCGTGGCATTCCTTTCAACTTCATAGATTAGTAAGTGCATGGTGCACGAACACCACTGATTTGCTGGTATGCAGGAGATAAGGAATTTGAAGAGTATATGTGTTATTTATTGATTGACATAAAGCAAAAATGGATCACGTGTTCCAGCATGTATCCCACTTTATCCTTATCTTAATCTTAGCTTGCTAAACTAAGAATGTAAACTTCTGCTTAGAAGAAAGTTGAAGAACTAATAATTTTTGAGATGATTTTCCTTTGTGTCTTTCTTTTTAAGGAAACAATTTCTTGAATAAGCTTAATTTAGCTATTAGAAAAAATAGTATAATGATGGTGGATAGTAGCTATAACAAAGTAATTTTATTTGTGTGCTGATATTGCCGAAATTTGTAATTGTGTGGAATGGAATCTTATGAAGAACTTATGAAGGAAGAAACTTATGTGTTTAAGATTGTTTGCTTTATAAACATTTCCTTGTTTGTTTTAATCAGCTGCAGTATTATACACAAATGGACAAATTTTACAGAAACCTTTTTTTCTTGTGCCGGTGTCATGTACTATTCTCAAATTGTCAGTTTTAAATGTGTGTCCTCCACTCATTTTGTCCTCCACTTTCTGTCCTCCACTCATTTTGATGATGTCTGTGTAGAGCTAGAAAGGACTTCTGAAAGCACTAGGAAGACACATTTACGAATTGTGTGGAACAAGCAGACCAGGACTTTTCTGTCTGCAAAAGAGAGGGCTAAGTAGGTGTATGGTAGAGGTCTGTGAGACTTCATGCAGAAAAGGTTCTCTGAGGAAATCGCCTGATTGCTCCAAGCAAGTTTGCAATGGAGTATTAAATCACTTGGTTACAGGTTCAAAATGAACTTACAGAGATGGTGCTTCATGTGTGTAGTTAACCTGAGGAATTCCTATGTAGAAGATGTTGTGGTTGCTAAAAATTTTACAGAGATGCTTGACAATTAAATCATAAAAAAGAACCACAGCAAGAAAAGGAAAAACCACCAAGAGTTTTATGTGTATAAATTATCTTTGGCTGAGGAAGCTGGAACCACAGATGGTTGGAGAGCAGAAAAGTGTCCACAGAAAAGCACTGGTTTCAGTTCTTGTACTCATCCCTAGATACCTAATTGAGCATAGATGATAATGGTAGATAGTAAACTTTTGGGCTTGATTCAGCATAGAAATGGTTCAGATTGATGTGTGGCAATTCTGCAGGTTTGCAAAGTGCAAAGTCACTTTTTCTTCTGTTCCCATATTCTCTAACTCTTCATTCTTCTGGCGTGCTGAGAGTATTCTGTAAATGTGCTTGGTGACAGGGAATTTTTTCCTATCAAAATGAAAGGAGGGAAAATATTTTTAGATTTGACTTAATCATCACAACAAAGAGCCTTTCAAATTCTCTGCTGTATTAAAGCAAAGTAGCATGTCATTTTGCAAATATCTGATTATAGTGCAGCTTGTATCCTTGGTATCTATTTTAAATTTTTTGTTAGTTATGTATTCTGTCCCTGAAAACCTGTAACCAGAATTGCATGTCTAAATATTTTCTTCTTTTAGAAGCTTAGCACAGTTGGCACAGGTTATATTTTGAATTCTCATTGCCAGAATTAGTAAGAATGTTAGTTTTTTCTAAAACATTAGTATAGAACAGACACAGTAGGTCACACTCTGTTTAGTTTTGCTGTAGTTGGTTCTACATTGTTCCTGTGTTGTGATGTAATAAAAACTTAGTTTTAACAGAATTTATTGTCTTTTAAACATGACTTTAGAGCTGAAAGTTTTCAGCATGTGCTTCTAGAACTGCTTGCTTCTCACTTTATTGTGACAAATTAGACAACAGTGATTTGAACAGCTAAATGTAACTTCAGTGTTTGCTTTGATAATAAGGAATACCTAGAATATGAACTTTCTATACTTAGCCTCCTTATCTCTTCATAAGGCTTAAGCCTCTATCACTGTTGTCTGCTGGGAAGAGAACTGGATTTAAGTTCCCAGAGCAGAGCCCACGGCTCTTGAGTTGCTGTGTGGTTGGATAAGCACAAACATAGGGTGTTGCCTCTCCTTCCCGCCTGCCTTTCCTTTTGCTTTTGACTGTACTTAGGCCTGTTTTTGCCTTTGTCTAATGTAAACCTTTCACTGTTAAAGTATACGTTTTGAAATAAAGCACATGTGTTGCTGCAGATGGATTTAGGTCTGGAGGCTCTAAAAACTGGATTTTCTAAAGAACAGGCTCTTCATTTTATAGGCTGGACCCATCTGAGTTAGCGTATTGCATACTTTTCTCGTGCATGTTGTGTGAGTTTATTTTGGGGGAAGAAATGTGAATCTGTTGAATGATTCTTTCCATGTGTGTAGCAGAGTGAAGATCCTGTGTTTATGAATGGATTTCAGTGGAAACAAAATCCCACCACCTGCCTGGGTAATAAGTATTGAGTTCTCCGAAATTATTTCCAGATAATAAATACATAAGTTGGATAAGTGATGGCTAATGTGAATATAGTCAATTGAGAGAGATGTTGGGGTTTTCTCCTGCTCTCCAGCACAAAACGGTCTAACAGTTGCATTGTTGAAGGAAGCAAAATGATTTAAATATATTGTTCATTGTTTTAAGTAATGATGGATGGAGTAGTAGCAGGAACATTAATCAAAATCAACTTTAAGTGTAGTTCCCATGTCCTAGTTTCTGTAACAGAAATGAATAAATGGTGCATTGGTACTTTAAGTGTAAAGAACTGCAAAGAAATGAAGAAATGTTTGAGGGCTTATAAGTCAAGGGCAGTAATTAGTTTTTTGCATGATGTCCATTGTTTGCTTTTGTGTTCCATATGCTAATTGATTGTAAGAAGGTCTTTTCCTTTGGACTTGTTATGAGATTTAATGAGATACTGACAAGTTATTTGTTCTCCTTCGGAAGCAGATAATATTTTTGATAGAGGAACTGCTGATTGCAAATTAGTCTGGGAAATTATATTTTTTGGTAAACTTTACCATTGCATTGTAAGCCATATGTAGGCAACATTTGAAAGTACTGTTAAAGCTGTAATTTCTATGTTGCAATTATAAACTGGTGTTATTGGTGGGAGGAATTAGTTCTGTGTTCTTGTGTATTTGAGGGTTGATCTAATTTTAAAACTAACCTAACCAAAAAATTAAAAAGGGAGAAGACAGCATGGTGGCCAGAGAACAATGGGTTTTTTGATGACTTATTCTGCTGTAAGGTGATTAGTTTTTTGGCAACTAATGTGCAAAGAATTGGTTTGGAGAGCTGATTCAACAGTGAACTGATAATTTTGTTTTCTGATTGTGGGTTTGTCCTTGCTCACTGGCATGTGCAAAACTGCAGAAAAGAGCAGAACTTGTGATCACTGGAGAGGAACACCTTGATTGCTGTGGTTCTAATTTAATGGGTTTAGGTCACTGTAGGATTGCACTCTCAGAGCTTGGGTCCTATACTGTATTGCAATGTAAAGCCTGGTTTGCTCACTTAGCTTTTAGTCACTGTTTAGAAGTATCAGAAATTTATGAATACCTGATAGTCATTCATAGTTGCTTTATGACTATTCTGTGTTAGTAGACAATCCCTTCTAATTATAGCTGCATTTTGGTTTTGGCTGCTGAGAGAAGTAATATTATTAGCATGAAGGTTTAAGAACACATTAGTGATCGAGCTGTGTTGAGGAGAATATCCCCTCGTATTGGCTTCTCACATTAATGACCATCATGTGTGAAATTATGTGACTGAGTTACAGTGGTCTTTCAGTGGCAAGTAGTCACTGCCTCATATTTTGAGTTACTTCTTCATAATGATCTTTTATGCCTTTGAATTTAGTGTTTTGTATATCCCCACTGGTTTGGTACTTCACTTTTTGTTTTCATTAGAATGCTTTTTGTTGCATTTGTTGATTAAACTTAGTTTAATTTTTAGTTCTGGCAGAAAGCGTAGACATAGTCTTGAGAACTTTCAGGAATTCACCTGAATTTCAAATTCAGGATTGATTTCCAAAGTGAACTGGTGTGTAAAAAAAAGATCTTGCTGGCTAATAATCTACAACTGCACATGGAACTTCTGGAGCAATTTGATTTTTTTTTTTTAATTTTTTTTTTTTTTTAAGAAATTCTGACATGGTTACATGCTATTATTGCTGGTTTTACACACAAGTTTATTATGCCTGTGCTATTATGGCACCTTACCATACCTCTCACTTGCTAAAACTTCATCTTCTGCTTAATGCCAACGTTATTCTTTCAAGGTTTAGTATTTGGGAGTAAAAAATATTTGTACTTTTATGCTAGCTATTTGAGCTAATGGCTCTATACCTATTGTCCTCCTCACTCAAGAATGTTTCTACTTGATTGTTTCTGTGATTTGCAGCTCCCAGTCGATCTCGTACCTGAGCTTTACAAGAACTTGTTGATCTGTGTTCTGTGCATCATTAGCAAATGGTGCTTAATGCCTTTATTGGTAGCTGTTGGAAACAAACTATTATATAGGTGACCCCTACAGTGTCCTCAAGTAAATTTGTTTAGCTGTTCTTACTCTTCAATATTATTTATTGGGCAGAAAGATGGTTGAGAGTGCATTGAGTTCTGAGCATCTGAGAGCTTCACAAATGATGTATTTTAGGTGGATGAAGTAGAAGAGCAGTAGGACAGGTGAGCTGAGCAAGGAGGTTCAGAGGCCAGGTTGCATTCAGGTGGGTACAGCAGGATCTGGGCACTGCTGTTTATGGCAGAGGAAGGAGTACACCTTCACACATGGATCTGGTGAAGAATGGCAACTGCAGAGTTGCATCTATTACCCCTTTCCTGAACTTGACCTCTGTTTCCAACCGATTGTGAAAAGAGAGCAGAGGGGGAAATGTAGATATAGTAGGCCTGATTTAGTGTTAGACCTCATTTCTTCTGTGTTCTTTTCCTACCAAAATACTGTGTTGCTGCATGGGAATCCTTCCTCTGTATGATTTCATGGCTCCCCCTATAGCTCACAGTTGTATAAGATGGTATAGAGTATGGGTAAAGTCTTCCATGAAAATGTGAGTAAAGCTGTCCTGCTATTTTGATACTTCTAAGAACAAGTTAGTAGACATTTTAAGGGTCCAGAAATAGTTTTTGAAGCTTGGATGGTAAACTAGGGCCAGAGAGAGAAAAGAAGTCATTGAAACAGGAATTCCTGAAATTCTACCGTGTCCTGGTGCTACTGTTCTGATTCAGTTTAGGTGGTCCTCTGAAAATAAGGAGTAATTTTAATCTGAGTTTGAATGACCAGCCTGGTTAATTTTGATATTTGGACAAGCATTGTTTTGGTGACTTAGACTTCTGACTTTGTGCCCTGATAAACTTGTAGTTGCTTAGTGGCTAATAAGTATCGTGTAGCTTTTGTTCTCAGTCAGAAGCTCTTGACCTCCACCTGATCCTGTAATATGAAATAATATTCATTTAGCCCCATGGGGTGTCTAGGACCATGCAACTGTTTGCTCATACCACACATCTGCCTCCTCCTCCTTCCCCATTGAGTAGGGAGAGGAGTAAGAAAAGGATAGAGGAGAAAAAGAACCTTGTGGAATGAGATAAAGACAGTTTAGTAAAGCAGAAAGAGGTAGAGGAAAATAATAGTGGCAAAAGAATAAGGCAATACAACACAAGTCACTCTCACTGCTACACTCTCATGACTAGTTGCCTCACCTGTCTTGAGATTACACCCAGACAACTCCCATTTATATACTGAGCATGATGTCTGTGGTGTGGAATATTCCCCTGGCCATCTTGTCCTATCTCTTCTACCTTTCAACTTCTATTGAAAGCTGAAAGCTGTCCTTGACTAATGTAAGCATTAGTAACAAGTAAACCAGTATGTGTTACCAGTTTTCTTCATACACTAAATCCAAAACGCAGTAGCTAATAGAAAGAAAATCCTCTCTATCCCAGCTGAAACAACAATCTGGAAGAGCCTCAGGTACTGAGGTCCTTAAAAAACAGATGGAGGTGAGGGGAGGAAGGCCTAAGTAGAAATATTCCTCATGTAAAAATTAGCTTTTAACAATTTGTGTAGATGTGTGCTTTATAGATGGTTAAATAACACCAAAATACTCATACCCTGCAATACACACAATAAACCCATTCACTACATCAAGAAGCGTGTCAGCTGAGGCTTCTAACCAAAATTGGAGGCAACAATAATTTATTGTTGTTAAAATAGAAACTAATATTCTTGTGGGTGATAACAAGGAAGTTGTTGGAGTAATTTGAATTGAATGATTTTTGTGTCAGTAACTATGATTAGGGAGAAGGAGAAGGAATGTGTGTCGCAGGTTGGCACACGAGCATAGGGTTGGACAGGTGGGCTGAATCAGAGAGGGAAACAAATGGAGTATTTGAACTTTCTCCTCACAGACAAGGAATGACAGAATTCCTTGAGAGAACAAGGGATGCTGAATTCTAGGGCATCTTACGTAAGAGTCGAAAGTAGAGACAAAATTTTGAACAAAAGCAGTCTTATGTGGAATGGGTCTTAAGATGAGTCCTGTTCTTGGCACTTGGAGCTACTTGGTACAAAAAAGGCAGCAAGTAATCACAGGACCTACTGAAACACATACTCTTAGGTGAACTGTGGCTTACTTGCGTGTTAGGGAAATAATTTGTGAGGAAATTTGTGAAGAATATTATATTTAACTTTGGTAGGTTTTTTTCCTCAACCATAGCATTTTCTGTTGCAACAGATTAGTGATTGGCGGCTCCTCTGCTGTTGCTGTTAAATGGTGTTTTCTCTCCTAGGGTTTGGACGTGGCAGAGGGAGAGGAGCGGGGAGGTTTTCAGCCCAAGGCATGGGGTAAGAAACATGCAGAGCACCGATTTTGGCAAGGTTCAAACACAGTGGCAATAATAGTGGACAATATTGCCACTATGTATTCATATTGCTGTATGTTTGATAAACCAATACAGATGCAAAGCCTCAAATATCTGTTAGATGATTAATGGATTATTTTTGTCTTAAACTAGTATTTTTAACTAGGTACAACTATATAAACCTAGTTGAAGATCACTCAGTGTTATCTCAAACTTGATAGAAGCCATTTCTACCTGTCAGTCAGTAACAGCCACTTAATACCTAGAAGGCTGAAATCTCTGTGTGGTGCATATATAGTCCTTGATCTATCTTAAAATGAATTTGCTTCAGTGTGATGCAGAACATGCAAATTCTACATAAAACCAGAATGTCTAGTGACTTTAAACTTCATTCTGTTTTTGAGGTTTCTTGATTTGCCTGTTTAGACATTTATGAACCATAAAACAGAATCAGAAAAAGTTAATCTCTGCAATGTTTTTCTGAGTTTACTTGGAACAGCTTGCTTCAAAGAAGTGTGAAGCACTCCACCATTTACTCTCAGTGTTTATCTTTAATGACATTTCATTTAATAAGTGATGAAAAGTAGAATCGTTCTACTTCTTTAATAATTGTTGTACCTCTAGTTGATAAAATGAAAAAAGTTTTTTCTTCAGTAACCATTTTTCACCTTATAGCTGCATCTGTACATTTTGGCCTAGGTGTCAGGAGTGCCTTCTGAAATAGTCTCACTTACGTTCTGACTCCTGTCCTGCACAAGTCTGGTGCTCTGTGACTTGTTTCTCATCAGTCAGCCATCTGCTGAGATAAACTGTCAGCTAAGAGGGGCTTATTTTTGTACATATATACTAGTGCTTTATGAAACTGGGAGGATTAGGCATACTGCTAATTACTTTCTTGAGAACTGCTATTTTGATTCAGTTTCTCTACAGTTTGTTTTTTTTTTTCTCAGTCTCCTCACTTTTTTTCTCTTCTTTTCTCCCCTTTTTATGTCTGTGTCTGCTCATAAAGGAAAAGTTCCTTTTTAAAGCAAAGCTCTCAAGATAAATTATGTGGAAACCAAGATGTTTAATACAACTTCAGCTAAAAACTGTGACACTTATGTCCGTTGAATGACCCATGTATTCTCTTCCATTTCTTGACTTTTAAAACTCCAGGACATTTAACCCTGCAGAGTATACGGAATCTTCTGCCACTGATGGCTTTGGAGCAAAGTCAGAGATTTGGGAGACTGGTCAGAATGATGCAGATGATGGAACTGGTAAGATGCTTCAAGAAGTTGAAGGATTTGAATGAAGACCTGTATCAAATTGCAGTTAAAGTAACTATTCTGTTAGTGTTCAGTTAACATGTGAGTACATCTCACGTGACCCAAATACTTTTTCTTTTTTGTCGATGAGCTGCTACTAATGTGCACTGCACATACTGTAGCCTGAGTAACTCCCTTGCTAGAATGAAGGGAAGGCAATATGCAATTTTTTTTGTTTTAGTACTAGCAATCTCTTGAGAGACAAATTGATTTGAAGAGTTATTGGAAGATTCCTATATGTGAAGGGCTGTTTATGTATCTTAAGTGACCTCTTAAGCAGTGCATAACACAGTCAGAGACTCAAAATTCTACTACAAGTGATTGATCCACAGGCAGTAGGTTTTGAATATCTAAGCAGCAGAGGAAAAAAGAAAAGCTGTTTTCAAGTACAAACTTAAGTAACACTGGGATGGCTTTGGAAACCCCACCTGTAGAGCACAGCAATGTAAGGATGTGAGTTTCTGGTATACACGAGAGTTCCAAGATGTGCCACCTTTGAAGAGAAGAATTATTAACTAAAATACATGTAGATGCTTCAGTAGAAGCCAAAAGAGGAGTCTGCCTGTCTGAAAACAGAGGCAGGTGCATGTTATGGTGTGAAGCTTCAAGTGTGGATTAAGAACCACTTGGTAAGAGCGAGACACAGACATAGTTTGAAAAGGAACCACTTAACAGTGGTCTTGTGGGGATTCAGAAATGAAGAATGTGACCTGCTTGTCTTTGAGTGGGAAAACTGGATACCTTGCTGCTTCCCTCATTCAGTGTGGAAAACCCTGTTTCAGGATGGAGAAATTAATGTGTGTTCTTGCATACACCTGGGAACCCCAGAGTGGTGTATTTTTATATTTTCAAACTCCAGCAAGAGTAACTCTTCAGAACTCTTAATTATTAAAGCTTGTGCAGATGACTTTTCATGGATCTTATCAGATGTAGAAGGAAAAGACTGATTCTGGAGGCCAGCACATGCTCCATTGAACTTTGCTGTCACCTACTTGAGATGCAGCTTTCTAAATTTTGTAGAAGCCATTTTCCACTTAACCAGAGAAGACGGAAACATACTCAAAGTTTAGAAGGATTTATTAGGCATCTGCCTGGTCATTCTGAGTAATTCCTAGTCTGTTGAAGAAGAGTGGCAATGAATATATTAATGATTATTGAAAAGGAGCTCTTTTGCTGAATGTGATATCTTTCCAAGGAATTAATTTTGAAAGTACTGCCGTAGCCTAGACAGGTCTTTGTCTTTTTACTTTCACTCATATTGGTTTTTCAAATAATTTTATCAGATGATGAGCTAGACACCTAATGACTTGAAAATTTGCCTGCTGGTACTGTTGTTTGCCATGTGGTAGGAAACAGGAGGCAGGGTATGATGCCACGAGTACAGCAGAAGCAATAATATTAACTGGCTAAAAAAGGAAGATGGACAAGAAGGGCATGAGGAGACTGGATCAGTGGTAGAAAAATCACTAGTTAGCTGTTAATTAATTGAACTGTAAGAGTGTGGCTTACAAACAACTTTGACTTCTGCTTTGCATCCCAAATGAGCACAAATGGTTTTTGACCCTCCCTACTAAACTCTGGGTAGTTTTCACCTCCTTTCCCTATGGCAACCTGTGTTACTTTTTGTTGGTATCTACTCAGTCTTCAGCAATGGAAGAATCCTGCCTGGGAGCAAGAACAGCTTGGTGTGGCTGAACAGATCCCTGTAAGAGCATGTATGTGCCTACATGAGAAGTTTAATGCTGAGCAAATAGATTGGTGGAATTTTGAAGTATACTGGTTGATTTTTGAAAGTTCTATTTGGATGCCACGTGCATGTTTGGTGCTAGGTGATGTGTGCACACATCACCAACTACAGCACTGCACTTCAGTAGCACAACTTAAGGCATGTATGTGAAAGTTGGGGAGCATGGTATGGAGAAGAAGGGCAGAGAAGGCTTTTGAGAATTTTCCATGGCCCTGTTAGGTCAGTGATTGTTAGAGATATGAATGATGTACATTAATGTGGGGAGTTACTGTACAATCACTTGGTTTTTAGAAATTTTTTCTGCTAGTCTTAAGTTACTTTTGGTGCAAATGGAAAATGCACCTTAGCTGTCAAAACTAAAATGTCTTTCTATGTATGACTATACAATGGATATTTTGTTTTACAGTGAGTCTTCTTTAACTTCTATAAGCAAATCTTCATTAAGCAAGCAAGGAAAGTCAGTGCTCTAGAGCCTCTTATCAGGAGTTGTTGAAGATTGAAGTGGAATTGCAGTAGCCTGAATGAAAGGTGTTTCTAGGTGCATCAACTTGTAATCCTGTAAAGTTGATTCTGTGGAGGTAAAGCAGTGCTGTTGGCTGAAATAAAAGGAGAGTAAAGGGTGAATCCATGATATTTCATAACATTTATATGTTAATCATATTCCAAATAATTCAGCATTGATTTTCTTGCCTCCTATTTTTTATAGAAATAATATACAGCTGAAACACAAAGAGAAGGGACAGGTGTATGGGAACAAAATGACCAATCCTCATCTAAATGGGAATAAACTTGTACAGTACGATTGGTGTTTTCTTTTGGAATGTTGAATGATTAGTCTCTTAATTTTTTTGTAATGTACAAGGAAGGAGATCTTGAGTGACAAATCAGAGTAGTTACTATAAATAAATTATGTTGGAGATGATAATTCCTCAGAGGGTTATGAAAATGGTATTGTGTTCTGGTAATTTGCCCCTACTTCAATAGAGTTTCAGAAGTTTCACAGGAAGAACCTCATTATCTTGGTTATGGGCAACTGTAAATGACTCAGAAACTTAAGAACAAAAAGGAAAGCAAAATAAATTACTATTTAACTGTCAAGAGAATGGTGTACTTTGGAAGAGGCAAGTAAATGTATTTATGCTTTTTTGTGTGGTTTTTTTTTTTCTTAGAACTGCTATAAAAATTGCAAGGAACATTTTAAGGTCATTCAAAATAGTGAATGTAATCCAGGAGGATTAGTGCACAGTATTTTATAGACCAAACTAGGATAATTTTGAGTCTAATAACAATGGCTGATTATTCAAAAAAGTTTAAAACTGAAAAAGACAAAAATTGAGTGTGACATGAAGTGATGAGTTAGAGTGAAATATCTGAAGACTTGCCAAAATCATACTGTGTACTTTTTATTGGCTTTTTGACTTTCTAAAACTGAATCTTTTACAAAGGAAATGGGAGAGAGTCATCAAGCTATCTAGTTTGAAGTTGATATGACAAGAATCATTGAAAACACAAGCTTAAGCTGAGTGGAAAACAGAAGTTCTAAATTGTGATGTTCTGCAAGGATGAAAGTTGGGTAGTGGATGTATGGAGCTGCAGTAATGCTGTGGTGGGTTTTGGACTAAAAAGCAATTGATAGATTTGTGGCAAGACTGGACTTGAGTCCCATCAAAAGCAGGCAGGTGTCAGCAAACTGGATTTGATGCAGAGAAGGAGCAGTGAAATAACTGAGGAAGGGCTGGGTTGGGGAAGGCAGAGTGTTAACAAGTGGCAGTATTAAAGTCCAGAGGTTGCGTAAACTAATAAGAGTGTTATGTTCTCTATTAAAAAGAGAAAATGCACACAACCATGGCTATAAGTAGGAAGAACAGATAAACGGTTAAACTGAACATTGTGAAAAGTGTCCCAAAAATCAGTGTGGCCTCCCAGAAGTGGTGGGGTATGAGCAACATTGGGGCTTGATTTGCCTGAGCTCTTTTTATCTTTGTTTTGGCAGACTCTGAGCTCTGTTGTTAGAGTTCTGGCATGAGCATGAGGTTCATAATCTACAGAGCCAGCTCTGTTTAATGGGAGATAAATGTAAGCAGGGCAAATACCAGGATGTATTTATTTAAAGATGAAATATCATCAAAGGAAAGGATCCTGTACATTTCAAGCAAAGGAAGAGAAATCTGTGTCTCTGAAAACTCCTCCATTCTGGGCTTTCTCTCCTTTACAGAATTTCTCTGTAAATGTGTGGATTAGAAATTTGAGGCATTGTGGTAATTTTGCTGTGGTAGCTTATGATTATTATTTATTTTTCAAGCACTTTGATATTTTGCAGCATGTAGAAGCCTCTTGTTTAAGGGCTGGGTTACAGCTAAAATGTGAGCACATCATATTTCAGGCAACTCTGTATTGCTCCACAGAGCCAACACAGAGCGGATGTTACCTTGCTCGTCAGCTGCTAAATAATTTTGGATTCCGAGGTATAAACCCTCTCACTTCTTGTTGTGTGTGTATCTTCATGATAGGCTTTTTCACCTCATTGGATTAGTGCCATTCAGCTCTCCTCTGCCCACAATATTGCTTTGTAAAGATGTAGAAAAGAGTGCACTGATGTGGTGATGGAACTAGCACACACTGAATTTGATGGTGTCCACATACATCTTGTGTATGGGGGTATGTGTCACATAGGGTTCCTGGTTAAGTAAAAGAAGATGGCTAAACCATCAGCTTTTGCTTTTGTACTTGATCAAAGGTGATAGTAGTACTTGTACAAAGCTTGTGGCTTTGTACTTTAAATCTAAGTTCTCATTTCTTCTAGGGTGACTTTACCTGTGTTTAAACTGGTGAGGAAGGCTTTCAGTGCTTTTACTGCTTCTGCATGTCTTTCAGACTTTCCCATCCATTACATTGTTTTCTGTAGTTTTCCCATTGCTGCATGCTGCTGACTAGGAGCTGCGCTCCAGTGCTGAACGAAAAAACTCTGACACAAGTTACAAGAAGAAATGTTTTGTGACTACAGTGGGAACTTATTGACTCTTCTGCTGCCATTATGTTAATTATATGTGTTTTAAAGTAGAATTGTTCTAGCAGGGAAAGGGGTTGGGGTTGTTCTGCCCCAAAGAGCGAGTTAATTGTTTGGAAAGGCATAGCTTGGGTCTGGAATTTGAGTATGTTCCAAGTATGATTATGGATGTCAGAGCAGTATTCTGGTTGTGTCTTGTTCAGACTCTCTGCATTTGTGTATGAAACTGAGAGATCTCATGGGAGGGCTGAATAACATTTCACTGCCATTGGAGGCACAGGAGGATCGTCTCTTAATGCTTAGGGTTAAACATTGCTTGCAGACATACATTCATGTAAATTATGTCTAGTACCATAGTGGCTAAGGAATCCCTGAAATTAGAAATTCAAGGGGGAAAAAAACCACAAAATATTTTAAATCTACAGACCAGTTTTCTAGAGCTTCCCATGATTCTAACCACTCTCTCTTTGTGTTCAACTAATAATGACAGCAGGTTTGCATACGCGTCAAAAGAGTTGAAATATGGTGTTGTGCTTTTAGCTTGTAACTGGTTTCTTTCTTTCCCACATTACAATAGGAGCGTGGAAAAATTCAATTGAAGAATGGACAGCAGAAGACTGGAATGAGGATGTAAGTGTGCCCTGTTGTATAGACTGCTTATTTACCCATTTCAGAGTTTCTCCATTGGCTTTAAAAACTGTGTTCAAAATAATACTTTCCTTTATGCATTCAATGATTTCTGCAATATCTGTTTTTAAAAAGATGTATTTTTAAAATAACATTGAATTAAGAAAAATTAGTTTGTCTGCTGGATACCACAAAGATAAGAAAATTTTACATTTTATCTGTAAATTACATCTCTTCACTTCTCAATACGGATAGGTGTTAGTCTACTATTTTGTAGTTTTTTAGCCATATTATCACATGGCATTCATTTAACGAAGTGCTGAAACTTGCTTTCAAGTTCAGACTCCTCATTTTATGTCTTTTATTTAAAATCTGCGTAATTGTTCCACTTAACTCATTTCTTGTTCATAATATCAAAGGAGATAGTATGTGATAGGGAAAGGAGAACTTAACTTTTAAGAATTTTCTAGTCTTTTACAGGAAAATTCATTATTTAATATTTTGTTTTCAGCAAAGTGAGATATCATCTTGGAAATCATCCCTTCACCCTATCCTATCAGGTGGCCAGTCAGTGTTATTCCTAACAATATACTAGTATTTTGTATAACAGACAGGAAAATTCTGTGCTTACCTAATGAGTGCTGTGTTTTTAGAGGAGATTAAAAGAAACTCTGGAATTTATAGGCTTTATTTATCAGTTACTGCTGTCAATAGCTGGTGTCCTTTTTAAAGTCTGTGCTATGTTTCTGCATTATATGCTAGAGGTGGACTAAGAGCAGTGAAAATTTTTGTCTATGTTTCTCACCCTTGTCTGGTGCTGGTACAATAGGATGTTGAGCCAATGCTGGCTAGTGGTAGAATTTTTCAAAATGAATTATTAAACCTGAGTAATGTACACATCAATCTGGAAGGAGCAGCAGATAAAATCTCAAGCTCATTGTTAATTTTTATTAATTTTAGAATACTGGAAAAGTCCCTGTAACCTAGGAGAAGGCAGCTGTTCATGTGCAGATGGTTAGAAAGAGTGGATGAAATGGTGATCCACAGGCAAATTAGCCTAAAACATGTGGTGGAAAAATAAAAATTTAATCAACTGACCTAAAAAATATTAAATGCTTAAGAGCATAGCTTGTGCCATTCAGAGTAGTTTTATGGAAAGCAGGTCTATTTAAAATAAACCCTCTGATCCCAGTTTCTAAGTAAATTAGGAACTAACTATGAAGGTAGAGTATGTTCTTATCCATATCTTACTCTAAAAATAATTACATGCTATCGCAAAACACAGTAAGTGGATTAAAATCTACCGTACAAGTTTTGTCAAAGCTCTTGCCAGAGGACCCTTACTGAACTTATTTCAAGAGCTGCAAAGGCATCTAGTCTCAGGCCAGATGCCATCTATTGTCTTTATCAATGACATGGAAGTAAAAATAAATCTTGTGCTGATGAAAATGTAAGGAAAATAAAAAAATTACTGGGTTGGCAATAAAAAGCATAAAGCTAGACCCCTGCTAGACTTGAGCTGCTTAATTGACAAATGCTTTGGTATAGCCAAGTACCAGTTTGTCTTGTGGGAGTAGAGGCACTCCTCTCAAACAAAGGACTGCTTTCTGGAAAGCAGCAGCTGAAAAATTTTCAGAATTATAGTAGATGGTGAAAAAGAGAACAGTTCAGCATGATCTCTTAAAGAGATGCTGTGACAAAAAAGAAAGCTATTGCAGACTTTCTGCCTTTAGATACTTTTGCCTGCCTCTTAATCATTCTTGATTATTAGTTCTGTGTGTTGACTCTCCTGAACTTTATTCTGAAATGCCACATCCAATTACTGATTGCTTTTACAAAGCAAAAGTTGTGGAATAAAGATGGAAATCACATGCTAATGGGAAGAGGTGCTAGAGAGTGCGATTTTAAGTTTGCTGAATCCGAAAAGGTTGTTTTATTAGCATATAATGGGCTCTGGTTTTAGTTTAGCAGAAAAAGGCATCATATGAAGCTGTGTCTGGGTAACAGTCTCAAGCATTTAAATGTCCAAAGACAAACAGTTCTAGCAGCATGACTAATGATCAAAATCATTAAAACAGCCGAAGAAGCTGATTTATTTGCTGCTTGCAGATAAAGACCAGATGTTTTTCTAAGGAGTGTTTTGTGCTTAGCTGCACCATTCTCTAGTCAGGTACAAGTAAGGAGCAGATCAGTGAAATTTAATGTTTGACCTCAGAAGGATTAATTTTTTGTGATTTAACAGTCTTGTTTGGTATTTACCTTTAGTAGTGAGTGCTGAGCAGGTATAGTATGCTGTTGGTGTGATCTTAAATAGGGTGGAAACTAGTTGTAATGAAAATAGGTTGTATTTTCTGAAAGGGAAATTCAGGATGTATGCAGTGAAGGACCAGACAATGCTGAGGTATTGTTGATGGCCCTCTTAAAACTGTGATCATTACCTACTGGCTTAAGAAAATAGAGTTTAATTGCAAAAGCTATCACTGGGGAAAAAATAGAATACGTATTAATGGCTGCAAACTTTCTCAGTACAACATTGGTGTTCTGGTTTCTGGTTGCAACAGCAGCAACACTTCTAAAAAAGTAAAAAGAAGTAAATACATTTTAGTAAGAGTGTTTCCTGTATCAGAACGCAACCTGAAAACTTACTTTCTTTTATTTCAGTACATTATACCACAGAAGTTATAAAAGTCTGTTGTTTCTGATTTCTTGGTGCTGAGTTTTTGTGAGGATGTCAGAGTATGTTTTCCTGTTCTCCCCACCTATAAACTGGCCATTGAAGCTGGTAGCTATTTATTAAATGTATGTTTGGTGATTGGAGAATGATTTTTATCATAGAAACAGGAGATTAAAAGCACAGGCATTTCTCTGCTGATGGAGGAAATGCCCCTGTGAGACTGAGGGTTGTAAAAGGTTCACAACTGTTCATTCAGTGCTGGGAAAATGCCAAAGCCTCAGTAAAACATCTATGAGTGTAGTGTGCAGTGAGTGTAAATAACTTTGTTAGGAACCAGTAGTACTTCTAAAACAAATGCTAAATACATCTGTGTAATAAAACTTTTCAACTGCTGCTGCACAAAATAGGCATTTTGATTAATTCCAGTGAACTTGAATTAGATGCTTGACTGGTGCTTCTGGTGGTGAGTTTGCCACAGAATCTAACCTAAATTTCAATGTAGTCAGGCTGGTACCCAGAGACTTCTGTTTGGTGTACTAGTTCACTTGAAGAGAATATTTCCTCTCTCATATGATACCTCAGCCATGCTTTTGTGTGGTCACAAACATACTTGGGCTCCTCAATTTATTTCTTTCTAAGCATTCATCAGTGTTTCGGCTACAGTTAATCTTATCCAAGATTGCCTACACATAAGAAGCTATTGAAATTACAAAGAATCCAATAATTAGCTGAGGGATTGCAGACCACAGGCTGCTGCTTCTGCCTTTAGATATGATGTCCTTGTGCCATATAATACAGGACTCTCAAATGTACAGCACATGTTCTGAAAGAATATGTGCAGTGGAGAAAGGGGTGGATAATAGAGAAAAAGCCTTTTTAATTGAAAATATGCTTGAGCTGAGGCTTCCTTTTTTGCTTTAACCAGTCCACAGTGTTGTGGTCTGGCAGCACTATGCACAGGACAGGGCTGTATTCCAGAAAGATGTGATTAAAATGAGCTGTATCCACAGGAAAGGAAGGAAGTGGAGGGAGGAACTGTGTTGGGACTCGCTTCTTTGTGACACAATGTGTGTTGCACATAAGTAACTGCTAGGAGACTACATGTAACATTTGAACTTTGCTTCTGAGCAGTTACTGATTTGCTCCAAATCAGCCCCTGTGCTGTGTTCCACTTAAATCAGCAGTGTTGCATAGCAGAATTCCTAATCAGATGACCATACCCAGGGATATATGTCTTGTTTCAGTTGAGTTGTGTGTGGGATCACAGATGAAATTGGTTCATGTCTGTGATGTCTTTTAAACTCAGCTATTAACAATGTATGCATAATTGAAAATGCATAATTTCCTGGAACCTGTACTCAGATGTCATATTCTAAAGGAATAGGCAGGGACACCTCCCACTAGATCAGGCTGCCCAGTGCCTTGTCCAGCCTGGTCTTGAACACCTCCAGAGAGGGGGCATCCACAACCTCTCTGGGCAACCCGTTCCAGTGCTTCACCACCCTCACTGTAAAGAATTTCTGTCAAGTCAGACTGAAATGAATTTCTGTCATTTAGACTGTCAAGCCTAAATCTACCCCCTTCCAATTTACATCCATTGTTTCTAGTCCTCCCATCCGATGTGATGAAAATTTATCAGAGCTGCTCCCTGGAGTCCTAAATTAAATCAGCAGAAGGTTTATTCTTTATCCCGTATTCTTTACACCAGCTACCATACTAATTGCTTTCTCCTGGTGTATTTTTCAGTTAAGCAATTGCTAAGGCTGATGTAGTTACATTGACATATCTCGTGTGTGTTCAATAGATCAAATTTCCTAATGCTTTTAATTAAATTTGTACTGGATTTTATGGAAAAGAATTTCATAAAGTTCAACTATGTTATTTCTTTTAGAAGTTGGTTGTCATGGTAGTTTCACTTTTATCTTGAAACTGCTTGAGCAGGGTAGGATTTTGCAGATGCTGAAGCAGGGAAATATCAGTGTGTGTATGATTAAAATACCTCTCCCTCCCCTTTTGTTTTCCAGCTTTCTGAAACAAAAGTCTTCACTGCTTCTTCTGTTCCAGCTGAGAATCATGTGACTGCTGTGCAAGGGTAAGCTCTTATTCCATGTTTTCCTCCTACCTTGAAAACCTTCAACTTGGTGAAGCAATGTTAACTTGCCATGTATAGGATATTGAATAAAACACAGAACACTCCTGGTCATTAGATTAGTCAATCTAATTTGTGAAATTTAATGAAAGCTTATATTCCTGTGTAATTACTGACTATAGAAGTGAAGTCAATCCACAAATATAATACTGAAGTGCCCGTCTTCTGCAAAAGGGCTGCTTATTGGCAGGAACAAAAAGCACTGTATGGTATGTTGTAAGGCTGTGTTTCCACCCCCGGGGCAGCCTATCCCAAGCCTAGGATGCTGCAAACTATGGCCTGCACTCTGCTGCTCAAGGAGTACAGAGACTGGTGTCAGCAGTGTCAATTTTAACACACCATTTGGCTGCTTTTGACTCCAGTTGATACTGCAGTTATGGCGTATTTGGCACAGCAGCACCCACTGCTGGGACTTTATTTTAGGCCATGATAGTCGATCATTAGCTACGGTCTTCATTGGACTTTTACTCTGTTAAGGAGAGAGAGAGTTCTGCTGATCACTCCCTGAGTCTCCTGATGATGAATCGGGTTCTGGAAGAGAATCAGGGAGCCTCTGTTAGTCAGTGCACTGTGGCAAATGGGACTTGCTGTTCATTTTAATTGTCTGCAATCCCACAACAGAAGGGCCATCTGAAAAGCCAGGTAAAGTAAACGGCTGTGTAATGTTCTCAGTCTCTGCAACTGCTGTACCAAAAGCTCACCAATACCCTTTTGTGTCTTTTGAGATACTATTGCTTCAGAAAGACTTTGCCAAGGATGCATGAAGCATCTGGGACAGTGATGATGGGGTGCTTCTTCCATATATTCCCAGTTAGGCTCAGTTTAGCCTCCAGGTACAGTCAGTTCTTGAGACCCATCAGTCACTCTAGAAATAGGAGCAGATTCTGTTCCTTTATAACTTGGGAGCACAGATCCCTCTTGCCATCATGTCCTCCAGAGCTGTGTACTTCTGTGGCTCCGGTGTGCTAGGCCACTGAATCCTACCAGCCCAATAAATTCAGTTATTCCTCTCCCCCCTCCTGGTTGGGGACAGGGCACCTCTAATATCTGTAATTAGAATATGAATTTTACTGAGTTGGAGAACTGACCTCTGTGGACTGGAACAGCATTCCTTCTGAAATAATTCCTTCTGATTGCTTTACCTTGCAACTCAAGAACTTGTGCTTGCAGAGTTGAGGTAGGTCTTTGATCCCACCTGTTCATGTCCTCTTCATAGTCAAGGAGGCAAAGCCACAAGATATCTTGGGGTGTGTTCTGTTCTGCGTGACCTGGTCAATAGCTGCTGCACAGGGAAAGAATAGGGTCTGTTCACCACCCTAGATAATCTGCATTTTTCAGTTTTCTGAAATGCTTTCTCATTGTTCACAGTCAATTTATTAGTAATTTTTTTCCACAGCTGCTACAGTGAGGGAAGAAGAGAGATTGTCTTTATAGTGTCACATTCTGTTAACTACCTAATTTACAGCTGAACAGTCGTCATCCTCTCGTGCCCAGATCAGCACTGATAAACTATGTGAATACTATGTGAATACATTGCGCTTTGTACAACTTTAACAACATAGGTAGTTGGCATATCATCTCTTTTGGATCTACAGTCACATTCCAGCCACCATAAATCAACTCTTTCACTTCCATCTCCCTCAGATATTTAATGCCATGCTGGTCTGTTTACTTGGGCAGTGTTCAGTATTATCCTTAAAGAGATATCTGCCCTTTACAGCTGATACAAGCTGCTTCCAGGGACTCTGGTCTGTGACTTTTTCCCAAGAGCTTTATCTATACTGCCCCCTTTTGCCAGGTTTCCCAACTACTTAGGCTCTCATCTAAATCTATGCTGTCAGCCCTGTTACCCAGTACTGGAGCAAACAGGAGGCAAGACTCTCAGTCAGAGAATGAACAGTTTCTGAACAATACCCTGTTAACTTTGGAGTTTAGTCAGTCAGAAGAGGCATAGATGAAAAGTGAAGTTGCAAACTGGAAATTTTTTTCAGTTTTATCTCAGACCAGAACAGTGGGCTAGTGGTCCCAAGTATCCCTATACAGATGAACTGCTGTAGCCTGGACTGCAGCAAAATTTTCCTTGTAACAGGAATGCAATCTGAAGGAGGCATGGTGTCAGTTGGTCTGCAGTTTATATGCCTTTCCTCCTTAAATGTGGTATGCTCACATGCTTGTTGTTCTGATGCAAATACTGTTTCGGTATTTTCAAATTTCATTATTTCAAGTTATGTTAGACAATATTACAGCTCATCAACTCAAATTCTAGTGTGTGGGGTTTTTATGTAGTTATTTTTTTTTAATTATTGCTGTAAGAAAGATGTGGTCATTAAGACAATGCTAATGCAATTGCTGGAAGTAGCTTTTGAGCCCAGGCCTGCAGTGTGTTTAAATAAATTCTAAGTCAGAATTTTCACATTGGGTTCCTTTTATTGTATGAATGCTTTGCTTTTCCTTGGATAAGCATGCTAAACATGTAGTAGGGGATGCTTAGTAAAAGAAAATTCATGCTTCTTAACTTTCTCAGTATGTGTGGTATGTGCCTGCTGTCTGGGAATCTTCCCTTTCATTTCTGAATTGCCCACCCTGTAAAGACACAGGACTTAGATCTCTCGCTCTTTTTAAAGGTATTGTGTCAGATACAAAAAATGGGGCAGGTACTGAAACATGCACTGAAACATAATGTATGGCTTATCCCTGGTTACTTGGTGATATCAATCATATAGGTTATTTATGTGATGCATGATGTTATAAATTTGATAATACTTTAAAAGAGTGCAAAGTTAACATCCTAACTGTAGCAGAAAGCTGCAACTACCAGAGCCATTATTTTAGGTAAACCCCTGTATTCTGTGTCAGTTTGAATGATAAACAAGCCATGTTTGGAAAGACTGATAGTCAGCAGCAGTTCTGAATGTGCAGCAGCTTTAGTTTGGTTAGTGTATTCTTCAGTTTCAGTGTAGTCTAATCACCATGTTTTCTTCAGCCAAACTTTGCTTTTTCTTACAGCATTGATTTGGTAACTCTGCTACAAAAGCCCATGACTTCTACTCAAGAGACGGAAAACTCTTATGAGGCTTCACAGCAGCAGACCTTTGGTCAAGCCCTGGTATTCACAAATTCTCAGCACAGCACCCAGATGGCATCAGGAACTGGCAACTCCAGTGCTGTAAACTCATATTCTCCTCAAAGTCTGGTAAAATTATCTTAAGCTTTCTAAATATTCTTTGAGAGTAAATGTATTGTGTTAAACAGTTTTTCTGGTACTGATCATGGCATGAGATATTTCAGTATTTGTGAAATTGAGGTTGCAAGTGATGCAGGAATGGCATTAAGGCTTCCATTGCTTACACACAACAAGCAAAACCAGGTTGTGCTTCTTGTTGTGCTTTTTTTGTTTACATGAAGTATTTTTATTAATTTTTGAGTAGAGAGAAAATGTGTTTATGGCATGCTGATTTAAGATTAAATAATTTGTTTATAGTTAGGAATTCTGTGCCAGGGAACTATGATGTGTTATTTCCAAGTACAGATCTGATTGCTTTTTATGGAAACCGGGTTATTTCTGGGTCAGTTATGAACGCCTGAAATGGGGCTGTCACATTTATTCTCTGAAAATCAGTAATTTAGTAAATAAATGTTATTTTGAGATGCATGGATTCAGGTAAGTCAGCACTCATAGAATCATCTAGGTTGGAAGGGACCTTAAAGATTATCAAGTCCAACCATCAATGTAACATTACCAAGTCACTTCTGAAACATGTTGCTTAGTGCCACATCCACCAGTCTTCTATATCCTACAGAGGTGTTAACTCCATGACTTCCCTGGGCAGTCTGTTACAATGTTTGATAACACCTCTGGTAAATGTGGGGGTTTTTTGGGTTTGTTTGTTGTTTTTTTTGGAGGGGGGTTGTTGGTTTTTTTTCCTGGTATCCATCCTAAACCTCCCCTGACACAACCTGAGGCCATTTCTTCTTGCTGTTTCACCTGTTACTTGGGAGAAGAGACCAACCCTCACCTTTCTACACCCTCCTTTCAGGAAGCTGTAGAGAAGGTCTCCCCTCAGTCTCCTTTTCTCTGAACACCCCCAGCTCCCTCAGGTATTCCTCATAAGACTTGTGCTCCTGACCCCTCAGCAACTCCACTGCCCTTCTCTGGACATGATCTAGCACCTCAGTGTCTTTCTTGTAGTGAAGCTGTTGGAATCAGTGATGGATGTTATATCAGTGATAACCAGAGTGGATTTGGCAATATGCTACAACTGCTGAATTTTTTTATTGGTAATTGTTAGCAATGTAGGGGTAAAGAGGTTTTAGCTGCTATCAAATATCAGCTGTAGAAACTGACCCCAGACCTGTGTTCAAGTTATTTATTAAATACTGAATTGTACTCCTTTTTTTTGTTTTGGTAGTCTGCAGTTCTTTGTTCTGGCTTTGGAGAACTGGGATCCTCTAAATTGGCCAACTCTACTGGATCTCAAATCTTAGACCAGCTGAAATCTCCAGGATTGGGTCAGTTTACCTCTCAACAAAACAATAGCTCTGCCACCACTACTGCAACTACAACATCATCATGGGATATGAAACCACCCATTGTTCAATCCTCTGTCCTTAATCAGTTTGGTAAGTACTTTGACATAGCTTTTTCCTCTCTTTCTCTCTCTGTAATCCTGTAAGATTTCTTTGACTAATGACAGTTTAAACTGTCATTAATGGAAGACTTATTTCCAGAGAATTCAATTCTAATAATGTATTTGGTTACAACATCATAAGAGACACGCTTTTTTTGTAGTAGACATTGAGCATTTCACAAACTGAGTTTTAATGAGCTTAAGCCTATCTATAAATATCATTGCATCTTTAGAAGTTGTTGAGCTTTCACGTAATCCTTGATTTAATGGGCTAGAATAGTAAAGAAAAACTTTGATGTGACTTTATTTTTCAATGAATCCTGGAAAATAATTTTTGTCGTGCCTGTGTTGCTTCTACCTGAGTATAAGGTTATACCTTATTTTGATCTTTTTTCTTCCAAGTTTTTCTCTTCTAACCACAACATGAATGTTGAATGAGAACTGTTTAATTTCTTCCTGGTGTACATCACATCTCAGTGTTCTTTTCCTAGTATGCTGAGAATGATGTAAGTTACCTGTTATGTCTGAATTTTTCATTCAGTTGAATAAAATTAGTAATAACAGTGAAAATTACACAAATTTGATTTTTACAGTGTAGTTCCTAGCAGTGTTCTCACTGTGAAGAGTGATACCTCTTGTATCTACCTCAAGTGTATGTGTTTCCAGACAGATAAGCAGACAATATGGTAACAGTTATAATCTGTTACATGCAGCAATTCTGAAAAAAAAGTGTTTATGTACTTCTAATGTTGCTTTGTAGTGCGCTTTACCAACTGAATGGAAAAACTTGCACTTTGCAAATGCTGTGGATCTCCTGTGACTGTTGTAAAATCTGAAAGGGAAACACTTGGAGAAAAACCTGTCAAATGTCCAGTATCTCTTTCCTTTCAGTCAGATTGAGATAGTAGATTACTTCCTAATTGTGCTGAACATCTCCTTTGTAGGAGCAGGAAATGCACTAAGTTATAATACCTCTAAATTGCAACTCTGGAGTCCTTGTAAGTAATTACAATTGATCTGAACATTTAATTGCAATTAAACTTGCCTTTTTTAATTAAAGTAATCTATGAGAAATTTTGGGGAATAATCATAGAATCATAGAATAGTTCAGGTTGGAAGGGACCTTAAAGATCATCAGGTTCCAACCCCCCTGCCATAGGCAGGGATGCCTCCCACTAGACCAGGCTCAGTGCCTTGTACAGCCTGGTCTTAAACACCTCCAGAGAGGAGGCATCCA
>VZTY01008984.1:26096-41481 GCA_013400935.1 Turnix velox
AGGAGGCCACCAAATTGGTCAGGCATGATTTGCCCCGGTGAAGCCATGTTGGTTGCCTCCAATCACCTCTGTGTCATCCTCCATGTGTTTTTGCAACACCTTGAGGAGGATCTACTCCATGATTTTGCCAGGCGCAGAGGTGAGACCGACTGGCCTGTAGTTTCCTGGATCTTCTTTTTTATCCTTTTTGAAAATCAGGGTTATATTCCTCCAGTCTGCCACAACCTTTCAAATATGATGGACAGTGGTTTGGCAAAGTCATCTGCCAGTTCTCTAAGGACCCGTGGGTTGATCTCATCAGGTCCCATGGACTTGTGCACTTCCAAGTTCTTCAGGTGGTCTTGAACCTGCTCTTCACTCACAGTGGGATAAAAATATGTTATAATATTATATGACTGTACAAATAATGACTGTTCATATTTTTGAAGTCTAATGTTTTAATGTCATTATTTGTTTTTTCACAATGCTGGCCAGACTTTAAATCTCAGCCTGAACCATCTCCAGTTCTGAGCCAGCTGACCCAGCGACAGCAACAACAATCACAGTCACTTCCTGTTCCTCCTCTTGGGCTGGAGCCTTTCTCCTCCCAGGTAAAACTCCATGAGCCATCTCCAGTAGACACCTCCGTAGCTGTCAGCAAAATGTTACAGCTTCCTGCTCTGTCTGTGGATAACCAGACAGTGACTGCCCATCCAACGCACCAGAAACAGATAAAACCACCAAAACGCAGGATAGCTCCAACATCTAAGGTGAGTAATTGAGTGGTGGCTTGTTCTTCGTGAATGTGAAAACATACAAAAGCTTGTATCAGGAGTAGTGTGGTCTGTGGGAACTAGGGAAGTGATCACCCCCCTGTATTTGTCACTGTGGAAGCCATGCCTTGAAAACTGCCCAGTTTGGGGACCCTCAGTACAAGAAAGACATTGAGGTTCTGAGTGGGTCCTGAGAAAGGCAACAAAGCTGTAGAGGGAGCTGGAATTGTTTAGCCTGGAGAAAAGGAACCTGAGGGTGCACTGTTCTCTACAATTACCTGAAATGAGCGTGCACCCAGATAGAAATTTGTCTTTTCCCAAGTAATAGATGAAGTGTCAAGTGGAGTTGGCCTTGAAGTGCACTGTGGAGGAGGCTGAGACTAGATATTAGGAAAGGTCCTTTCCTAGAATGATTGTCAAGCATTGGAATAGGCTGTGAGTCCAAGTGATTAAATTACCATCCCTGGAGTTATTTTAAATCAAGTAGGTATAGTGCTGAGGGATATGGTTTAGTAGTGGATTTAGCATGTGGTTAATAGTTAGACTTGATGATTTTAACTCTTTTTCAGTCTAATTGAGTCTATGTATTCTGTATGTTAAGGTGTAAGGGAGAAGACCAGCAAAGACGTGATACAGTTCTTATTTATGAAGCAGTAAATTTCAAGTTGGATAGTTTTTAGGTTTGAAATACAGTGATCTTTTATTTTCCAAGCATGTATCAAATTTGTTCTGTGTGGAAAATGACTGTTGCTGAGTGTTTTGGATTGACATACTAGCTACAAGATGGATGGTGTCTGAGGGTAGTAGGCAGAGGCGACACTTTAATGTTGTCAAGTAGTATGACTTACTCTTTCAGATCCAGATTGGGGCACAGAATCAACGCATTCATTTGAGTTTACAAGAGTATAGTTGATTTTTGTGATGTAGATGGTCTGCTTGTTGCAGATCCAGTTAGCAATGGAGGCAGCTATTGGAGAAGCCTGTAGCTGAAAGAAGGGAGGCTCTCAGTTATTGGTATCTTTAATGAAGATAGTGCCTGCGAAGAATTTACAGTGTTTTTTCCTCCTTTAAGATACCCACCTCTGCAGTGGAGATGCCTGGATCAGCGGATGTGATAGGGTTAAATGTTCAGTTTGGTGCTCTAGAGTTTGGATTAGAGCCTGCACTCCCAGAGTTTGGATCGACTTCAAGCATTGAGATTGCCAGCCAGGCGACCAACAATAGCTTGTACTCAAAATCTGCAAAGTACGTGTGAGTTCCCCTTGTGCATTCTTACATTTCTTCCTTAGGGGATCAAGTTTGTGCCAAAAACAGTAACATTATAATGGGAGGCAGGAATATGATGACTTGTGAGGCTGTGTTTTCTGTAGATAGTATTTTATAGGAGAAATTTCTTTTCCAAAAGCAACCAAATCTCCATGGATCCATCTTCATGTTGTGAAGCTGTAGATGACATGAATGTAACTAAGCTTATAAGAAGCTACTCTGTGTAGAATTCTTTCTCATGTTCAATTGTCTTGATTTTCAAAAATTTGTTTGAGGGTTTTTCTCTCAATTCAGATTTTTCTGCTTTTGATCCAGGAGAAATGACCCTTGTACCATGTATGTATGGCAGTAGATTGGCACCAGATTACAGATCTGATGCTCCCATGGGATGAGAAAAGAAACCAGGCTTTCATTATGCAGAAATACTAAAATAGTCAACAGTATATGCCAACACTAAAGTAATTAATTTTTTTCTTCCTTGATTCGGAAATACAAGTAAAAATTCAGTTCCATGTTAATTTCTAATTCTGAAATTCAGATAAGCCTTTTGGCTTATCTGACTCCATGTTTTAAGGTTTCCTTTTATCTTTGCATAGTTCATTCTGTTCATCTGCTACTGTAATGTTAGAATTCTGTTCTAAGAAGAGATTTTCTCACTATATACCAGACTTCATGAATCTAGTTGTTTAAAAAAGATTATGATCATGAATTTATCCTCTGAGGAGGTAGAAATAATATGACTGAGAAGTGTTTGTGTGTGAACTATTGTTTTCATTGGGCCTGTGGGACAAGAGTGTTCAGTGCAGCTGATGATTTTGCAATAGTGATTGAACAAAATGAAGTATTTTTTCATTATTAGATTTTCTAGTGTAAATATTTGAGTACATGTTTAAGGTAGTTCTAGATAACTGTATAGGAGCTGTTGTGTTTGAGATGTCACTTACTAAGATGTGAAATTTTACTTTTTTCCAGTGATCCTTTGAATACCTCTTTGCCAATATCCAATACAGTACAGGAGTCCATCTATACAACCTCTGCCATTGCCTCTTCCAGCCTGACCTGCTCACCCCAGAGCAGCAGCCCAGTAACGGCAACTTCCATCTATGGCCCGACTTCTGTGCATAGTAGGATAGTGTACCAAAGCTCCATGGTTCCTTCTGAATCAACCACTGTTGCAGTTACGGTGAGTGAATTTCAGAAATAAAACTTAGCAAAAGGTGAATTTCCTATATGTTAATGCAATTCTTTTATATCAGTGTGAACTTGAAATTTATTCTATATACAGTACATTGGAAGGTCTCCTGCTGATGGGTTTATTATGGGCAACATATGGGATTCTGTATGTTCAGGACACTTTGCACTTGAGACAAATTTTATGTGTAAAGTTTCATTTTCTACTTTGACTTTCAATTTAGAATTAGTATAGAATTTTGCATGAAGCATGTTTGATATATGAATCTGAAAATTCGGTATATACCTCAAGAGTAATTTTTTTTCTTTAATTTCTCCTTTGTTTACAGAACGGACACAGTGGTGTTAGAACACAGGCAACTCTTGACAGTAAGTTTACAAAACTGAATTGTGCTAAGGACTTTCATCTTTTCCTTGCTGCTTACTGTGCACATAGCTGTATGGGTGACGCCTGGTTTAGGGTTTTGTCTTATCCTCTCTGACTCATTGTTGGCGTTTGAGTTTATTTCATAATTGGGAAGCTATGAGTACCATTTGGATGTAATGAAGCGAAGTGATGTTTTTGAGTGCACCTCTGGTTGGGTATGGTGCAGTTTGCTGTTTCCAGCCCCTGGGAGCTAACAAGCTCCCTCTGCTGGGTGACTGGCTGCCTCACATTATAGCGCCTCTACAACTCTTTTCCTGGAGTTGAAATTATTATAATACTCACTTTTCTGAACGGTATGTCCAGCTCTGTTGAGGCTTTCAAATGCAACAGCAATGTCAATTAGTGTCTAATTGAATTACACCACTTTCAGAACTCTACACTGTCTTCTTAAACACCTCTTAAGGCAGGTCATGGTGAGGGCAGCCTTTTCTGTGTATTTTGTAAATACTTCAGAGTAGAAAGGAGTAGACAGATCTGTAAACAGTATTTTGCTAGTGCCACGTTCAATTTAAATGGGAAGGAGTGTATGCCTGAAGAGTTAGCATTTAAAGGATGGCTATTTTTAATGTCAGTTTCTCAAATGGAAACATTTCTGCCATGCACAAAGTTAATTAATGAACAATTTGTGAAGTTCAGTACAGGGCTTTTCTTTTTGATATGGAAAACAAAGATTTGAAAATTCCTAGGAATTCATATTTCATATATCCAGAACTCCTGTTCTGGTTATGTGACTTTCTTTTTCTATGCCTGTTCTCCTTGGTAACACTTTTGGGTTTTTTCTGTTATCTCAAGCATCTAAACTGGAATCAGCCTTCCTCCCCATATTGTTCTCCTGCATCCAAACTATTTTGAAATTCTCTCTTTAACTCTTGAAAATACTTACTTTTCCTTACTCTGTGTCCTGTTAGTAGTATTAGTTGTTAATCTCTAATCTTTGCTATTGTCCTTTAACATCCAAATCTTGTGCTTCCTGAAGCCTTAATTTGGAGCATGGCTGGTGTATTAGTTCTGACCATCCTACTTGTGTCCATGTTTTCTTTGTCTTGCACACTGTTTAGGCTTCTTGTGAGGATTCTTAATGAAGGTGGTGATTGTCCCCCTTGTGTTGAAGATACCTGCTTTCACTTCAAGAAGGGAATCCTGCTGTAATTGTATTGAGTCACAAATGTTGCACACTTAATTTTATAGATATCTTCTCAGGAGGTATCAATTGGTACAGTTGCTACCTTCACAACAGTGCTTCTATTTGTCACTTAAATTTCCTTCTGTTTCTGTCATTTTCCCTGAAATGTACTGACAAGAACAAGACCTCTTGATTTCTATTTGTGTGGCACCCAGTCCAGCAAACCCACTTGAGCTGTTTAGTGAATTTCCAAGTATGTATCTATGTATCTGACTTTTGTTCAGTGAACCTTCTAAAACATACTTCAGACAAGTTCCAAGAGATCACTTCTGTTCTCTGGTATGGTATGGAAACATGGCCCAGCAGAAAGCAGGGGTCATCTCTCTTTCTGGGTTTTATTAGTGGGTGACTCTAATTCTTAATATTATCTTCACAGGACAAAAGCTAAGTGTAGAAACAGCTAGGAATTATGGTTGGCAGTAGAGTTGTTCAGTTTCTCTCCTTACAGATCCTTTGGAAAGTCACATATGTGGTAAAAAAAGTTCCCTCTGTGCAGCCAAAGAAGAAATATTAATACCAAACACTTTTAATTATCTGAGTCAAATAAAGGCAGTCAATTGTTGGCAGTTCTTTAGCCATTGAAAATACTTAATGCTCTGCTCAGTTTTGGTTTTTTTATTGTAGCTTCTTTTATTCTACTGCCATGGAGTGTTTGGCTGAGTACTCTGAACTGCTAAGTTGTGTGTGCCCTTGTCCTCTGGTGATGCAAGTCTTGTTCATCAAAGGTGCTGTGCAGGTTTAAGGGAATAGGCAGGGCTGTGAATAAAAGCAGATCTGTACAGGACCTTGAGAAGTAAGCATGACTTCTGGTTGAAGAACCAAATGCGAGGGATTTTAAAATGAGGACTGACAGTGAGCGAAAGGTAGTAATCCAAATTGGAAGGTGGGAGGTGAAGTGCAGAATGCTGTGGTTTACTGCATGTGTAGCAGTGAAAATTATAAATGTGTTGTAGATGAAGAGCTTAAAGGAAAATAAGGGTTCTGTTATTGTTTGAATTTCCTGGATTGCTTGATGTTAGTTCTTAGTAGTCAGAGTTTTACAAACCAAGGGAAAAATATTATTGCATTCCCAACTACAATCTGGGATGCCAGGTATGCTAGACTTTGGACCTGAATGTCTCTTTTTGACTTGTTGCAGCTACTTCACCAGTTCCAGCACCTATGACAGAGCCTTCTGCCTCACTACCTTCTGCTGTGTCTTTGCCTACTGTGGTACCCACCACTGTTTCGCTTCTGCCTTCAGCATCACAGCACACAGCAACACTGCCCAGCTTGCCTCAATCCAGCGATCTGGCCAGCAGCTCACTTTCCCAATTGAGCAGGTACAGTAGGAGTTGTGATAGGGGTTCAGTTTTGGGAAAAGGGTAAATGTGAGGATGACTGTGTCTGATGGGAGCTGTCAGACACCAGGGTCACTTTTTCTGACACATAAACTAAAATTAGGAGAGACTGAGAACAAGATGTTTCTAGCTGTGGAGTATGAGCTTTGGGTTTACTCATCATGATAGAGCAGCCACTGCCCTCAAGTTTTTGTGGTATATAGACAATCTTGTGTTTCAAGGGTCTTTATGCTTCAGTTGAGCCAGCCAGCAAAACTGATTGCTCTGGTTTGGTTTTCCTACTTCATCCAATGTACCTGCTGTTTGATTTGAATGCAGTGTTACAAATAATTTTTTAATGGCAGACGTGTGTACTTTTTAAAATTCTTTAACTAATGTACTGCTACCTTCTCTGCATTTGTGTATATAGATATGTGCATTAAAAATAGTTACAGGGAAGACCACTCATTTTTTGCCCCCCTTTTTTTTTAGCTCCCTGTCCAGTCATCAGAGCAGCCTCTCCCCTGCCTCAATGTTGTCTTCAAGCACTGCAGTAAGTCCTGATTGCATTTCAACACGTTTGGCATGTAACTGGTTTATCTGATGACTGGGATCCTCTCTTAAAGTTCACTGTGTCCCAGAACACTAAGAACTGAAACAAGAGCCTTAATTTCGGGGAAGAGATATGGCCAGCCCTCTAGTGGTAAAAGAACTCTTTACTGTTTATGATGTGTACTAGGTTGGAAATAGCTATTACAGAGGTTTGCAGATGAAATTTTTGTGCCAGCAAAGGGGGATGGCATAAATAAAGAGCTTCTTGTAATATATTTGGGTTTTTTTTAAAAAAGAAAAAAAGTGAAATAAAAACTTTGGAAGAGGTAGAGGCTGTCTGAAACATCTCAAAAATACAGGCTGTTACCAGTATACACCAGAGAGATTGGTAGACAAAAAGCAAGTAAGGCATTGATAAATGAGTGACATTTTTGTCACCTGTGCATTTAATGTGTTTGAGATAACCAAGGCAAATGGTAATGAACACAGTGCTCTAGATGAGGTTGCACAGACAAGTCAGAGTGTCCCTGCCTTGTTCTGTGTTTGGACTTGTTTACAATCCCAGTTGGATTGTGCAGATAGCTTACTGCTTTTCTTTGTGCCTATGTTTTTATTTGGTTCCATCCCTGCTGAGTATGTAACTTAAAAATTTTTATGAATCCAAATGTCTTTTTTTTTTCCCATTGTCAGAGTTATTTTGGTTTCTGTGTGTTGATGACACTATTTTGCAAGTGTGATCAGCTGATAGCTAAGCCACTGTATTGTGCTGGATTCAAACCAGGAACTCCATAATCCTTGTGTAATGTCCATTTACCACATGGACTGTTGTAGGGCAGGCATCTTTTGAATTCCATAAGTGCATTGAGGAAATCAAGATAGCATTGTCCTCTATTTTTAAGATGTATCTTGTCTTTTGGAAGAGTATAGGAAGTTATTTAAGATTACAAGTACTGCCTCAAACAAAAATGCAAGCAAAGAGCAAGATATAGTGCAATGCAGTATCAGTTGAGTTACTGCAGCATAATTCATGACATTAATGGTTTGAATTTACCTGTCATGTGATGATTTTCTTTGAGCACTTAAAAACCACAAGCATGCAACCTAGTTGCTTGCCTGGTACATAGATAATACATATCCTTTTCTCTTGCATGTGCTGCTGTTAATTAAAATACTGCAGGGGAGTGTGTAAATTTTTTTTATTATTATTTTTTTCCCCCCAGCATCTCCCCTTGTGGTTTATTTGCTCAGAAATTCCCATTCTTTTGGTTTTTTTTTTTCTAGCACACTGGTATTGACAGCACAACTTCGCTCCAGCCCACAACAACCTTTTCAACTGCTTCAACCTCAGCCACTAGCACCACTTCTTCAGTTGTCAGCATGGCGAGCAGTATGAACACTACCAACAGCCTTGGCCTGAGCGTTACTAGTGTTCCTACACAAAATGCTATCACACGAACAGCTCCCTTAATGTCTTCAGGTTTGCAATATTAACAGATCGCGTGGATAAACAGAGGACTTCAATCAGCAGGGCTGTCAGTTGAACATCTCACCAGCTATAACTATGCTGGGGAATCCACACTCTAATCTAGCATATTCAACATACTTTATTTGCTGGTGTATAAAATAAAGTTGTCTGCTTTTGTGTATTTGAAATCTTTGTTAGGGTGTTATGTGGCATTTTTTCAATCCTCGAAAAACTTGTATAAATGGATAGCAGAGCAGTTCTGACTTAGGAAGGTTTTGGCTAGAAGATTAGCCCATTTGCATTCCAAGTTGTGATCAGCTCTTAGCTGTGAGATTGCATTAGCTTCAGTTTCAGCCTTCTCTATGACTTGAATTAATTTGTCAGTATCAAAATGAGCTGCAGTGTCCTTGTTATCATATGCATCATCCCTACTGCCACCTCTACAAGAGACAAAGAGAGCATCTGGGTCATTCCACTGCAAATAGCAGCAGAGGAAAAGGGCCCACTGAGAGGGAAGATGTGGAGATTTCTTGCACTGGAGAGCAAGCAATGCTAAATTCTGTCTTGCCTCTAATCAATCTGTAGAGCTAAAAGGAAATTCTGTGGAGAGAAATGAGTGGTTTAAATACTAAGATCAAACTTACCTATGGCAAGGTTTCTCGTTTCTTATTCCCATACCTTTTTAATAATATATCTGATGACTGGATGCAGGTACTTCATGTTCAGGCAACTGAAACTGCTTCAGTCTTTGCCTCACTATTTTCAGCTGCTTAAGTCACCCCCAGAAAGGCCTAAGTTTTGCCTTCAGGAGATGTCTGAGGAGGGAATTTTCTATAATCATCTTGGACAAAGTAAATGAGTGTTATCATGAGGCAGCACAGAGTTCTGTGTAGTTCTGCTCTTTGCAAGTTTATGACAGTGCAGCCTAGCCTCCAGGGCATGTGACCTATCTTGTCTCAGTGCTGAAGCCTTTTCCTTTCTAAAGGCTTGTTTAAGTGTCTATATTTTGATTCTACAGGCAAAGCTCCCCCAAACCTGCCCCAAGGTGTACCGCCCTTGTTGCATAACCAGTATATTGTGGGACCTGGAGGACTTCTGCCTGCCTATCCAGTAAGCAGTTTAATTGTTCCTGTCCTTGATTGCTTAACCCCTGATCAGTGGGCCCTCCAGACCCTCTGCTGTCTATGCCAAGGCAATTCTACTGGCACATGTTACTCTTGAAATGCTTGTTCCAAATGCTGAAGGATATATTAAATACAATCATTTCAGGGGGGGGGGTACTGTTGACAGTGAGCTGCAGAAATGTTGGTGCAGACCTGTTTTGGCTGCTATTAAAGCTAAACATTAATGTTGCTATGGTTTTCCATAGTATTATATTTTAGGCCCTTTGAGTAAAATCTGACTCATTCAGGTTCATGTTAATGGATTAGATTTATTGTAATAATAGTTGAAATGTGCCATATCTTGTATTTCTCTTACTGCAAAAGATTGCTTAGTGTTTTCTGTTTTTGTGAATCAGAAACTTTATTCTGATCACTTTTGATGCAAGGGGATACCACAAGTTACCTTGTGGTCTAGTCATTAAATCTTAAGTCCTGCTACTTTCAGGAGTAATGGTTGCAGCAAAGAAGGCTATTGCTCTTAGTCTCAAATCTGAATACCCTGTAGATATTTCCTGAATTTGTGAGTGGTGCATCTGAAAAACATTATTGAAGGTGTCACGTATAAGCTCTCCTCGCAGGACTGCTGTCACCAAGAAATAATGACAGGGTGACAAGCCATTTTGATCTTAGCTCTGCTAGCCTTAAAATGTTCCATTGTGCCAAGACGGCATAATGGGATGTATGGTTGTACAGCTTTGAAACAGAATGAGCCTAGGTCAAACTCTGTTTAAAACCCAAAATGGTCAGCATCAGAGAAAAGTATTATAATAGTGTTGTATTTTTATCTGTCTTTAAGCAGATATATGGTTACGATGATCTCCAGATGCTTCAGTCCAGACTGCCAATGGTAAGTAAATGGTTTGATTTACTTAATTTTAATCAAGTTGTCTTCAGTGTTGATTGTTTATGCAACATAAATTGTTTCATTTGGTGGTGAATAAGAGCTTATCCTTATGTTCTATATTCTGCTATTTTAAGTACCCACAAACACTTTTTCTAGATGGTGTAAATTTGATACAGAGCTAGTGTTGTATCATATATTCCTCCATCTGAAAATATTGTAAATACAAGTAAGTTTTTTGGGAATTTGTATTTCTTCTAGCAGCAGTATGACATTTGTCAAATCTAGTTTAAGTCTGAGCATCAGTTTTTTACTTGTAGCAGGAGGTAGGACTGAACAGCAAGTACACAAATTGTCAGTCATCAGTTGCATCTGGCAGACTTTAAAGGTGCTCAGAGGTGGAGACTGTAGAGTAACACAGTTGCCTTGGTTGGAAGGGACGTTTCAGATAATTGACTCCAACCATCAACCCAACTCTGACAAGAAACATCACTAAGCCTCTCTCTGAAATACCTCCATGGATGGTGCCTCAACTACTTCCCTGGGCTGCCAGTTCCAAAGCTTAACTCTTTCAGTGTAAAAATTTTCCCTTATATCCTGTCTAATCCACCCCTGGTGCAACTTGAGACCCATTTCCTCCTGCCCTATCCCCTGTTACTTGGGAGGAGATCAGCCCCCACCTCTCTATTCCCTCCTTTGAGGTAATTGTAGAGAGCAAGGTCTCACCTCAGATTCCTTTTCTCCAGGCTGAGCTCCTCCAGCTCCCTCAGCCGCTCTTCATGAGACTTGTGCTCCTGATTTCTCACCAGCTTTGTTACCCTTCTCTGGATGTGCTCCAGCACTTCAATGTCTTTTTTTATGTTGAGAGGCCCAAAATGGACACAGCACTTGAGATGGGGCCTCACCAGTGCTGAGTACAGGGGGATGAGAACTTCCCATCTCCTACTCACCACACTGTTCCTGACATAGGCCAGGATGCTGTTGGCTGCCTTTGCCACCTGGACACACTGCTGCCTCACATTCACCTGGCAGTCCCACAACATCTTCAGGTTGTTTTCTGCCAGGCAGCTCCCCAATCACTCTGTCCCAGGCCTGTAAGTACCGCATGGGATTGCTGTGACCCATGTGCAGGACCCAGAACTTGGTCCTGTTTAATCTCATCCCATTGACTATAACTGTTCAATACAGCCTGTCCAGACCCTTCTGCAAAGCCTCAAGCATGTTGACAGTCTGCACCCAACTTCGTCTCATATCTTCCGTGTCAGATATTTCTGTATGCTTCATACCAACAAGTGCAGGCAAGCATTTGGGAGCAATTCTTGGAGAAGCATTTGAGCAAATGAGGGAGAGAGTACAAAGGTTTTTTCCTCATGTGAATACAGAATATAAATGGCACGTGAGAGAGGCTGAGCTCCCAGGCAGATTAACAAAAAGCAGAAAGGTAAAGAATTTTCTTTTTTTGCAGGAAACTAGGGTGCGGATCTTGGAGAGAAAGTTTAATAGTATGTAGCTGAGAAAAGTTACAGGATTAAGTCAAGCAATGTATCTTTAGAGACAGAAATGGAACAATGAGCAGTGGTCAGTAACAGAAGTATCACTGGATGAGTACCATAACTAAAGGTCCAAGTCAGTACCAGGTCTTGCAATGGAGTCTGGGGACAGCCAGAGTCAGATAGTCAAAGGTGAGTATAGGGGTCTCTCATACAAAAACACTGTCCAGTGCACATTAACACCCTGATGAAAGCATAATCCTTGTAAGAACTGTTGGATGAATTGTTGAATAATTACATTATTTTTGGAGAAGTAAAATGACAAAATACCTGTACTTCTGGGGCCAGAGGAGATAAAGTGTATTGAGTTGACTGGATGTGAAGTGCCTGCCAGGCACCTGCTTTCTCGCCTTATCCCTTGTGTCTGCAGAATTGTTGCTCTCATGTATTCTCACTTTTCTCTCCAGCTGCTACTCCACAGCAGCAATTTTTTCACCCTGCCATCCTTTAAATATGTTATCACAGAGGTGCTACTTCTGCTGCTGATAGAGGAAGCCTTAGACATCATGGAGTTGACTGGCATTGCATCTGTTGGACATGTGTGAAGGCTCTGGAGGCCTCTCACACAGCTCACCTGTATTGCCATGCTGTTGCCACGCTGCTAAAAAAGCCTTGCTAAGTAAATAGAATAAGTATGGTGATATTGGAAGGAGACTAAATATCTTCTGGGAATGATGTTCAAGATTTACCAGACTTCTCTTCCCAAGCGTGATTTCAATTTTTGGTGGCTATCTTGACAATAGAGCTTTTTTCCTTATATTGTTTCCATTCTTTGATGAAGGGGTTGGAGGAGAGAAGGAGGTATGGAGCAAAGAGGCCAGGAGTTAAAAATTAGTCACATGTGGGGACAAAAATTGAAACAAAAAAAATCAAAATGGATAATACTTAATCTAAAATCAAATGCAGTAAGCTTGAAAAAGCAAAAGTAAATTCATAACTTATCTGCATTGGTATAGAACAGTTACTGGTGGCAGATGTTTCCAATGTTATAGGCTGGCAACAATTGGAAGATCTGGCATCATTGTGTTGGTGGGTGCTGTTGGTTGAGGTGCTGCCTGGTGTATGATGATTTGATTTCCCTATGGGTCGTGAGGGCAGGAGTTAGGTTAATGTTTGTCATGTGTGACTGGACCTTGTCTGCACTGCACTCGGAGTTGTTTGGACAATGAATCATAGAAAGGACTTTTGAAGCACCACAGTGAGAGCACTGTCTTGAAAGCTGTCTGAGGTGTGAAGAGCAGATGAAGTCAGACTGCTTCAAGCAGTAGAACTGTGTAGTGGTTTGTGCTGGGAGGGAGCTTGCACAGCCCCTCAGTTCAACATGCTACGAATGATCCTGGACAACATCAACTAGCTGCTGTTCCCAGAGCCCCCCCTCTGTGACCAGACCTGGAATGTTGCAAGGGATGGGTCACCTACCACCACTCTGGGCAAGCTGTGCTGGAGTTTCACCAGCTGCATGGCAGAAGATGGCTTTGTTATGACTAGGCTGGATGCACCCTGTCTTACTTGAAAACTGTTATCTCTCATCCTACCTCCAGAGGCACTCCTGAAAATTCTGTCCCCATCTACCTTCCAAGAGTCCTTCAAATATTGAAAGGGAACTGGGAGTTCTCCCTGAAGCCTTCTCTTCTCCAGCCCTCTCATTCTGTTTTCCTGGAACAGGTGTCCCATCCCCATGATGGTGTGTCTAAACCTGCTGCCAAGAGGTCCTTGTGATGGGAACTGCAGAGGGACTGGTCAGCTGCAGTTAAGGGTGGCAGAGGGTAGAAAAAGAATGAGAAGCAAAGGGCTGCAGAGATGATTGCAATGCCAATGATAAAGACTATTGGAGGCTTTCTTAGGAGGTTAAGGAAGGTGTCTCTTTGTGGAGGAGAGAGGTGTGGAAGAGAAGATATTCCTTCTTTTGTTTTCAGTTCTGTTTGGTGTCTGTGGTCTTCCTCAGGAGGGGCATGGAAGGCATGTCTGTGTGTGGACTGGTTGTTTGTATTGGTGGTGGTTTATGGGGAGGATGGCTATGGTACATGAGTAGGGGATGTGAAAACATTGGGGCAGAGCCCCTGGAGGCAGGTGTGTGGGGAGGTGTTTTGGTTTCCCAGTTGCAAGCAGGACAAGCTGTAGTGTTGGTTTTATTTGGATGAATTTTTCCTCTTGAGCCAAGTGTCATCTACTTCTGTCATGGGCTGGTGTTGGTTGTGGTCTCTTTTCCTTTCACTTGAGGTTGGCCCTTGTTTTGGTCTGAGCTGGCCTTTTTGTGTTGAGCAGACCTGTGAAGAGATGTCACTTGTTAGAGGAAGGGGAGCTCCTGGCTGGAGCACGAGTGGCCACCCACTAGTGTTGGTAGTGCCTGGCAATGAGGAGTCTCAGTGTGTTGGCAGTACAGGATTGGCAGTGGAGATGCTGGTGTGTCCTGCTCTGGGAAGCAGTTGAAGTTGCTAAGGATGTGGGGGAATGTCTCAAGGAAAACGCAGAGGTAAAAGGAAAGAGCTTTTTCTCCTCCTACTTCCACTACTGGTGCTACAGTGGATCCCCTTACATGTTTCAGGGGTTGGGAACATGTAGGAGGACTCCTGTGTTTTCTCTTTGACTGTGGAAGTTTAAAATCAAAGAAGAAAATGTCCCCTCTAAAACAATGGTCTTGTATTTTGTTGTGTCCTGGGTCCTGGTGTCTCTGAGAGCAGGGATTTCCAAGAGTCATGTAGTTGAGGCATGTGTTGGTGTTGATGAGCAGCAGAATGAGGTATTGGGAATGGTTGCTGATGTCCCTTAAAAGAGCAAAAATTGTTTTTAAGCTTTATGGAAGATGCAGGTGAGAATAGGGAAAGTATTGTTTTCTCTGGTCTGAATACACTCTAAAATCAGAGCTGTTCCCATTTGTTCCATCTCCAGAGGCTTTAACTGAAAAGGCTGTCTGCAGATTTCTGCCAGGTGGCCTTGAAGTATTGAAAGGACCCAACAAGTTATCCCTGTAACCTTCTCCAGGCTGAGTACCAACAGAATTATCACTGGTTTTTGTGGGAGAGATTTTCCATGTTTGTGATGGTATTTGTGATGGTATTGACCTCTCTGGACTTGCTCCTGAGAGGTCAATGTAGAGGGAAGTGCAGAGAGACTGGTTTGCTGCTGTGAGGCATGGTGGAATGTGGAAGATGTTGAGGATCTCTGGGCTGCCAAGGGGACTGTGCTGCCTATGGCTAAAAACTGTTGGAGGCTTCATCAGTAGGTTAAGGAATGTGTCTGCTTGTGGCAGAGGGAGGTGACTAAAAGAAGAGAAGGTGCAGGATGTGCAGAGCCCCGTTTGGAGTAGGGTTGGGGACAGGTGTTGAGTGGAGATATCTTTGCCCCAAAGACTCCCCACCAAGCAATGGTTGTTGATGCTGTGGCTGAGACACGAGGCACGGGCACGGCTTTTGTAAGTGATATTTATTTATTGTCTGAAGAATAAATAGGTGAATAGAGCCAAGTCATTGTCCAAACCCTGGCTGGGGTAGTATAAATAGGGGATGGGGATCATGGAGAATGCAAGTACCGGGCAGCTGTTGCAGCAGGTGTTGGATTTGTCAAGGTAGTGGTGAGGTCGTAAGTGGAGTTGGTGGAGAAGTCTTCCTTTGTGCACTCAGTGTGTTTCGAGATGTTGTTCTAATGGCACATGATGCGTGTGAGGTTGTGTAGGCGC
>VZTY01008985.1:13477-24627 GCA_013400935.1 Turnix velox
TTTTTGCCTGGAGTTAAACCTTTTTCTCTGCCAACAATATTGACTTTGTTCACTTGGAAGGAAGCAGAGAGAGAGTGAGAGCGAGATTTCTCTAGATGCTGCACAGAAAAAAACATTTTGGAAAGAGGAATGAAAAAAGACAGAGGTTACAGGAAATGGTAGACATTTTTTGTTGAATTAAACCATTAGGAGTGACCCAAAAACCAACGGGAAAGAAAGGAAACAACTGGATACATTTAGGTCACAAGAACCAGCCAAACGGGGAGCTGAAACCAATTATCATAAATGAATGTTTCTCTTTTATTCATGACCACCGTGTATGCTCCCATGATGCTCTTTGTCTTATTAGAAAAACAGATGAAACTATTTTGTTTTGTTCTTACACTTATTAGCTAATGCAACTTTTTTTTTTTGGGGGGCAATTTATCAAACACCAACACATGTTGTGATTAATAAGCTCGGGGAATTAATCACTGCTAAAAGCCCCTGGAAACCAGAAGGATGTTGGTTGGGTCCCTCTTAAATATATGTTTGTGTAGGATTATTCAACTTAAGGCAGTGACATCCACTTATGATGCAGATTCATGCATTTTACACCCGGGGAGAACCTTGAAACCACATGTTGAGGCAGGCTGTAATTGCAGGCACTTCCGTTTCTGTGAGGTTTTGGGGTGGGCAAACCCCCCCCAAACCCAAGATGTGTGTGCTGAGGGGGGATGTATGCACAGACACTCCCCCCCCCACCCCCGTTGGCATCAGGGCAGGGGGGAGCATCATTTAGGGTTCAGGCTATCACTGCTGTGGACATGGAAAAAAAAGCTATTAGCTCTTTTTTAGGCTCTTTCCCAGGGCTCTTGATGTCCCTTTGGATGCAGGTATCCTTGCTGGGGAGCAAAATAGCATCAGACCTGGTCACAATATCTCATCATAGCACATTCTTTGCTCCCACCAATCCAGCTCAGCCTCTAATGAGCCATAGCTGGTTCTTAAGTGCCCCCCGACCACATCAAAGAGGTGAGGATAAATTTCTAAATGGGGAGGAGGAGAAGCAGAGGCAACCAGCACATCCTACATCCTGTCTGAGGTACTGAGGAGCTTAGAGCAATGGGAGGCAGTTCTGGGACTTTGGGGGGGAGTGCAACAGGATGAAGAGCTGGAGCTTTGCCAATTCTTCTGTGAAGGTGGTGAGACACAACCACAGTTTGACATAGGATGAACTTGGGGGATGTTGTGCACTGAGGTGGTTTAGTGCTGTGGAAGCAGATGGTATGGAATTTTGGGTGTCTGTATGTCTCTAAGGCTGGGGGAAGGTGTCCTTTGGCACTGATGTGGGCATCTAAACATCTCCCAAGAAGTGAAAAGGAGCACTGAAAAGGCTGCTCTGGCCTGTCTGAGGAACACTGTTGAGAGAGTAACCTGGCATCTTTGAGAACATTTGTGGATTGTTAAAAATGGATATATTTATAGGTATTTTTTTGGCTTTGCACCCCAGTTACAGGCAAGACCAAGTTTTAATATCCTAGAAATTTAGGATGGATAGAAGAAAGAAATTCTTCTGTGAAGGTGGTGAGACACTGGAAGAGGTTGCCCAGAGAGGTTGTGGATGCCCCCTCTCTGGAGGTGTTTAAGGCCAGACTGGATGAGGCATTGACCAACCTGGTCTAGTGGGAGGTGTCCCTGCCTATGGCAGGGGGGATGGAACTAGATTATCTTTAAGTTCCCTTCTAACCCAAACCATTCTATGATTCTGTGAAAGTCAAACAGGATGGAAAGCCCATGGTTTGACTGCTGTAAAAAAGGAGCACATCCCCAATTCCAGGCTCCAAAGTACAGTCATAGAATTAATTGAGGGCTCTCCTTTAGCAGCCTGTTCTACTCAGCAGGATACTTGCTGTGTCAACCTCCAGTTGACTTGAGCAAGAGCAAAGTATGTGTTTAAGTGCTTTTATTGACTAGGGGGTGTTTAAATGTTTTCTGAAACTGAGACATAAATGCTTGATTCTCAAAGCCCAGCAAAATAATGGGGATGGTCTTCAGTTGAGCATAAATTCTTCTGGGGCTCACTACAGATTGAAATTCTATAGTGTGTGTCCAACCAGATTTTCATGATGATCCTGAAACCTCTGCATCTCTCCATAGACTGTAATGAGATTTAGATCTTGCCCTTTAAAAAAAAAAAGAAGAAAGGAAGGGGGAAAGAAAAGCAAAGTTATTATCCTCTCTGGTCAAAGCATCTGAATAAACTCTTGCTTGCTCATGAGTAGCTGGGGAATGGAATTTGTGCAAGTTTATGCAGCTAATTTGTCAATAGTTCAACTAAATACGTGCAAGGATGATGCCAGAGCTGTGTGTGTGGAAACACTCTGGCATTTAAAAAGAAAAAAAAATGTCCCCAGACAACACCTGCTGGCATTTACCGTGAGAACAAGATATTTCTCTGTGCCTCTCTTATGTCAGCAAATTAGTATTTTTTTTTTCTCCCAACCTAATCCCAGTGAAGTATATTTTTTTTTTTTTTCATTTTCTAAAATAGATGCACGCCACCAAAATGTTTTTTGGTGTGTGTGTGTTAACAGCATGCATCTCTTCTGGGGAAGCTGGACCACCTTCTTTTTTTACTTGGAGTTTCCAAGGGGGATGGCCAGAAAAAGAAAATTAAAAAGCAGGCTTTTCGTTTTTTTGTCTTTCGGCGGCCCTGATGTGGTTCCTGAGGCATTGCTTAGAAACACAAACATTACAGCACATATGGAAGTCTACTGTGGAGGGGAACCCAGTCCTAAAGCAACATGTTAAGTCGGAAAAAAATTATGTTCATGCTCAAGCAGCAGCATTCAAGGCAAGAAAGAAATTCCTTACGCTGAGGGTGGTGAGACACTGGAACAGGTTGCCCAGAGAGGTTGTGGATGCCCCCTCAATCCCTGGAGGTGTTTAAGGCCAGGCTGGACAAGGCATTGAGCAAGCTGGTTTAGTGGGAGGTGTCCCTGCCCATGGCAGGGAATTTGGAACTTGATGATTTTTAAGGTCACTTCCAACCCAAACCATTCGATGTTTCTGTGAAGTCAGAGGAATGGGTTGGAGATGGAAAGGGTTCACTTGCTCTCTGGGATGGAAGTGCAAGGATTCAGACCCACAGTCTGAGATGATTGCAGAAAGAGGAAGTGGCTTTTATCAGTGGGAGCACTGGGCTTTTATCTGCCTGCTTATTTTTGCCCTTTGGGTTGGATGGGAATGAGGTGTTCCAGGCTTTTCTGGAGTGATAGAAGGATAGGTCTAAATTCTTGCTTTGACAAAACAAACTGTTCAGCTGTATTCAAGGGGACTTATAAGGGCTGCTCATTCAAGTGCATTCTGGAATCAGGAAAAGAGAGGTAAGTACATCTCTGTTGTCCAGTATGTGGTTCATCTTGTCTTCTTTCAGGATGGAAGACAGGCTGAAGAAGTTGGGGTTGTTGGTGAAGAGAAGGCTCAGGGGGGACCTCAGAGTAGCTTCTCAATACCTGAAGGGGGCTACAGAAAGGCAGGGGTAGGACTTTTTAATAAGATATGTGATGGGAGGACTAGAAATAACGAATGTAAATTGGAAGAGGGGAGATTCAGGCTAGATATAAGAAAGAAATTCTTTAGGGTGAGGGTAGTGAAACACTGGAAGAGGTTGCCCAGAGAGGTCCCCTCTCTGGAGGTGTTTAAAGTCAGGCTGGACAAGGCACTGAGCAGCCTGATGTAGTGGGAAGTGTCCCTGCCTATGGCAGAGGGTTTATCACTTGATGATCTTTAAGGTCCCAAACTATTCTATGATTCTGTCTCATGGAGGTGTCTTCTTAAATTGACTCACAAGATATCCTGGAAAACTCACTTAGACAAAAATATCCTCATCATATGTTCCCTCCCTTTTCTCTACAATTCATAAAAAGCTCTTGGTGTCTTTATTATGTGTCCAGTACAACATCTAAATATGTTAAAAAAGCCTGAAATACCTTTAGTCTCATAATTTGTCTGCCTCAGTTTCCCATCTGTGAACTTGATCTGCCTTATCTGATGAGAACAGTTTAAGCAGTGAGGACTATGATTTTTTTTTCAGATAATCGGAAAATTCATAGTTTAAAAATATCTCTGGGAAAGCTTTTAACAGCAGCAGAAAAAAAATTATAAAAGAATGGGACTTTTATTACTGCTTGAATTGATGTACCTGCAGTCTCAGCGTTTGCTAATTATTGAACTCAAGTACTTTTGCAGGAATCATTGCCTTGAACATTAGTGTTTGATTTTCTTCTCCCTTAGAGAGGATCCCCATGTTTTAGAGTTTTTGTGGTTTGTAGGTCTAGGATCTAGCATGGCGGTCAAATACAGGTCTGAAGGTGTGGCAGAAAGGCACCCACCTTGTTCCTCATCTCATCCCATCTCTGAAATACCCATCCCCACTTCTGCAAAGCCAAGGGCAAGAGGGAATTCACAGCTCTGGCTACTCCTTATCCCTGTGGCACTGTGTCTATGGCCTCAGGAAAGGTGGAAGCAACCAGCACCTGGCCTGGATGTGCCAGGTAGCCTAAAACTGGACTTAAACCCAAGATAGGGCAGCTGTGGATAGCTGCCAGACCAATTTGTGTCCTGGGGGAGAGAAGGAGGTTTTGGGGACCTGACATGCAAATCCTTTGAATCCTAGTTGTATCAGCATGCCTGCTCAGGGAATAGCTTGCTTTTTAAGTTGCTTATTGTTCCAGGCCTTCAGCTAATCCTCTAAGAAAGTAAATTCTGTTGCTCATGGCTAATACCCTGTCCTGCACTGAGAGCTGGAGCAGAATTACTGCTTAGTCAGTGGCTGCTTTTTCAGCCAAAGAAACATTGTGGGTTATGAATTACTTTTTTTTTTCTTGCAATTTAAAAATCCAGCTGAATATTTAGTTGTCATTTCCAATGTTTGCTTCTCCCCATTTTTGCCCAATTGGGAAAGCCACCTATTTATTTGGAAAAACATTTTTTTGGGAGCCTGAAGATAACCATGGGAGTGGCGTGGTTAAAATGTTTTATATGAAACTTGTTATTACCAGAGATCAATGGGATGGGGAGAGAATATGCTACAATGGAGCCTGTGTTGAGGATTTGTCAAGATTTCCATTATAAACCTCTGTTTTCAAGAGTTTATAACTGGGGTCATAAAAACTCATTCCAAGCTAAAACTTGGCAAGGAGCATGTCAACCCAGGAGCGATTTTCTTTTGCCAGATTTGCTTTAATGCTTTAAACTGATTTGTCTATTTTAAAATTATACAAGTGCCCTGTTTTATAGACTTGCTGTGTATACAGGCTGCACGTGTCCATGTGTGCTAATATAACATGGCATGCCAGGGAAGAAACAAGGTTAAAAAACTCATTTATTGCAGCAAAGCAGAGCTCCAGAACCTCCACACCAGGTTAAAACTGGCGTTAGATTTGCAATTTGTGGATATTGGGATGCCAGCTTTGGGCCAAGTGGTGATTTCAGCTGGTTGGAGATGTTCTACACCAGCTGAGCTTCTGTCTAGTGATCCTGGCTACCCTTCGTGGTCAAACAAGAGAAGTAGATGTGAGAATCGCTTGCCAACATTGGGTGATGGAAACATGGCAGGTGTAGCAGTGCCTGGGGCAGAAGAGGACATAAAATCATAGAGTAGTTTGGGTTGGTAGGGACCTTAAAGATCATCAAGTTCCAAATCCCCTGCCATAGGCAGGGACTCCTCCCATTAGACCGGGCTGCTCAATGCTTCATCCAGCCTGGCCTTAAACATCTCCAGAGAGGGGGCATCCACAACCTCTCTGGGCAACCTCTTCCAGTGTCTCACCACCTTCACAGAAGAATTTCTTTCTTCTATCCATCCTAAATCCACAACCTCTCTGGGCAACCTCATCCACTGTTTCACTGCCCTCATCCTAAACAATTTCTTTCTTGTATCTAGCCTGAATCTAACTTCTTCCAATTTACATCCATTATTTCTAGTCCTCCCATGACAAATCCTATTACAAAGTCCTACCCCTGCCTTTCTGTAGCCCCCTTCAGGTATTGAGAAGTTACTATGAGGTCCCCCCCCGAGCCTTCTCCTCACCAAGCTGAACAACCCCAACTCCTTCAGCCTGTCTTCATAAGGCAGTTGCTCCAGCCCTTTGGTCATCTTGATGACCTCCTCTGAACCTGCTCCAACAGCTAGCTAACTAGCACTGCAGAGGTGCAACATAACATCCACCCTGAAGTGGTTGGACAGGCAGAAAATTCTCCAGCAGATGTTTAGGTGTGGTCTGAGGGCCTTCAACTTGCCCCTGAGGGAGCTCACCACTAAGATAGCTTCAAGCTTCCAGCTTGCATGTCTCACCTGGCTGCCTGAAAGGTAGAGGAGATGAATCCAAGCCTTAGCTCTTTGCAGGATTGATCTTTAGACACGGAGGGTCTGACTGTATTTTCTCTCTCTAGGATGGGCTGCATGACTCCTGGGTATGGGGATCCCTTTCTTCTGGGGTGTGATTTCATTCTGGGATGTTTGTCATCTCCATGCTGCCTTACACCATCCAGCTGCTCCTTCCTGACTCTTGCTGTTGAGTCCTGCTTTCTCACGGACTTCTTAATTGAGGGTAAAAAATAGGTTCCCTTTTTTGCCATAAATCCATTATGCACACAAACACACTTGTAAGATATTTAGAAAAGATTTAACTCTGCATATCTTAAATGTGGGGGTGGGGGAGAGTAAAGAAAAGCAATAAAGAGCCTACATTGTACCACATGTGTGAGCAAAGGGCTGTGGTTAACTCCCTACAGATAGATTTCAGCCAGGGCCCCTTTGTAACAGCCCCCAGAAGACTACTGAAAAGTCAGCATCCATAGTTTTAAATAGATTCATTTAAAAAATAAATTGTATTAGGGTTTTTTCCTCCCCCCTCTCTAAAAAACCAAATACACAAGTGACACAAATAAGGAAAACTGCAGCTGATCAACTTGGCCCAGCAGGATGAAGACATCAGCAGGTCTGCTGCAGTTAAGGTCCTGGTCTGCTTGTCTAGCAGTCCCATGTTCTAGGAGAAACAAGTGCAATTGGTGCATTGGAGGAGGATGATGTTGAGTCGGTGGGTGAATGTCTTGGCCAGGTTAAGCCTTAATCTAATAGTTCTCCCCCCCCCTGTTTCAACTTCCCTTCCATTAGAAGGAATGACCATCCTTCTCTGCCTCTTGTGTTGCTGAAGATGATGGAATTCTCTGGAAAAGCACCTTCACTGCCTCTCTTAATGTATCCAGCTCTGTGTATCCCCATGGTCTACCTGTAGGTTGCCCCAGCCCAGCTACACATGTTGCTGGGACACGTGTGGCACTGAGCAGACAGGAGATTAAGAGATATTAATAAGAATCAGATTGAGAAAAAAGTGAGTTAGACAGTTAACCTTTGATTTCCCAAAGTGTTTTTTAGATGAGAATAGCTTCTTACCTTTTTTTTTAATTTCTAAATTAAAAAAAAAATATTTTTTTAAGGAAAAGAAAAACCAACCAACTGGATGAGTTTTATACAAAGGATGACACTGTTTGTGTTGGCCTCTTTTCTAGATCATCCCCTAAAACACTGGGTCTAGAATTGTCAATTTTTCACTTGTCAGAAAAATAAAAACAAAACAAACCAGAGTAGAAATTATGGGTTTGGCCTTGGGTCTGTGTGTTGTTGTGAAAAACAAATAAGCAAAACAAATATTTTTCTGAGTTTTTTAATGGAAAATAAAATTCCCATTCTTACCACAGTTGCAAATTGAGCAAGCTAAGAGGAGGATGCTGCATCCAGGGACGTGCAGCCTTTCCTTATAGCTGTTTATGAGCAGAAGAAATGTATCTCAAACATCTCTCCACGTATTTTTATTCTTTATTGATGCCAAAAATGAAACTATTGGCTCAGTGGAAATAAGATGTTGGGTTTTTTGCTGAACTCAAAATTCAGAAATAAAACATCTTCAGCAAAGAACAATATAGCCACAGTGGAGGGAGCCAGGTCACCTTTTGGTGAATTTAAATGAGTTCTTAATGAAAAGGGGGATAAATTTTTCACACATTCCTCTGCATTAAAGAGGGGTCAGAGACTAGCATCAGGGTGAGCCTGAAGGACACAAAGGGAATTCCTGAGCTGCTGACAGAAACCTCTCTCTAGTCTGCCAGGAGCCAAAATACTACTGCTGGAAAAACAGCAAGGCAAGGTGGAAATCTGGGTCCAATGAAGGACCAGTGAGGGAAGCAGCAGAGTGGAGTCGGGCCAAGGGGAAAGATAAACAGCATCCCCCCCCTCCATGGGAGTGAGTGGTCAAGCTTATTACAGAGATGAGGCCAGAAGTGGGTGGGAATGGGCTAAGCCAGATGGCAGGGACCAGCATGACTGAAATGCTGCAACATCCAGTCCTTATTGTGAAGATGGGATGCTTTAGAGTCCTGGCTGTCAGGATTTACTAAAAAATAGGTGATTTCTTTCCCAAGTCCTCTGCCTTTCACTATTTGCTGGCTGTGAAATGGGATGTCACTCAATGTGAATCACTGTGAGAATTATATATCATAGAATCATAGAATAGTTTGGGCTGGAAGGGACCTTAATCATCATCGAGTTCCAACCCCCCTGCCATAGGCAAGGGACAGAGTGGGAAGGGCAGAATGTCTTATCTGAGAGCTAATTTTTATCCATGTGATGGAATCTTTAAATGCCAACAGGATGGTTGTTTTAAAAAATATATTGGTGTTAGTTTGTTGAGCTTTTTTCATCTGCAGTGCTCCTCAGAGGTGTCCTCAGGCAGATTTAGGCAATGATCAGGACACAGACTGGCAGCTTCTAGGCTGTCCCATGGGAATGTCACTGCTGCAGCCCCACCTGTAGTGTCCAACTTCTCTGGTGGCCTCTGTGGGTGATCTTGGGGTCTCTCTGCTTCTTTCTGGGAGTGAAAGAGTGAATTGCCATTTCATGGGTGTCCAGCAGCTGGTTGGACAAGGGGCAAGAGGATGTTGTCCTTTCTCACAGACCTGATGTGTCTTGATTGGACCCATGGTACATCTGACACTGTGGTGGGGAGCTCTGTGGCACCTCCAGGAATAAGTCCTGGGCTTATTTTGCATCCCATTCCTAAATTATACATGGAATGACACTAGCCTCTTTACAGCATAATAAGGGACAAGCATCTCCAGGAGGAAATTCAGACCTAAGTCATCTCTTGCTCTCCCTTGGTGGGTTATCCCAGCTTGGTTCCTTGGTTGAGAACCTCCCATTTGGTGCAGTGGCTTATGGTCTTGGAATAACCTGAAGAAAACACACCAATCCTTTAGATAACTCTCCTGGACACTATCAGTAGTGGGGGATATCTCCTATGGGGTAAGCAGCCATCTTCTTTCTCTTCTACAGGGAAATTGGGGGTCTGTAGAGGTGGATGGTGCTGAGCTGCCTTCCTGATCAGAGGACTTGATTCCTTTCCCATTATAACATTTAAAGGGGAGGGACGGGTGCAGGGAGCAGTGGGGAGACAAGGAAAATATTTGTGTAAGAGAACTACTCTTTAAAAGACAGCTTAAAACTGGGATTAATAAGTCTGCTTTTATGGAAGCATTTCTACATGTTGTAAACCATTTTTAAAAACACTGTAAAAACTCCCAGTGTTTCACGTTAAATATGGCTGATTTTCTTTATAGGGCTGACCTGCTTCCCAGAGGTGATGTATACACACCATATGACACAGGGATTGCTAGGGTAGGCAGTGTTTTTACATTGATTACTGTAGTAAATAATAATGTAAAACCATGTATAAATAGGGAGTTCAATCCAGAGCTGCCCCTGGGGCCTGCAGTTCTTTACACATGGTCCATTTTTCATCACTTGTGTGATTATTTGATTTTTTTGGAGGAGGAGGAAAAAGGGGAGGGAATGTGCTCGGGTTCTTTCTTTTTTTTTTTTTCTTTTTGCCTCAAAAGAACATCTATTGGGTCAGCTGTTAAGAAGAGGCCAAAAATCCTGGCCAACACTGCAGGGAGTTTGTTCCCTCAGCAATTCAGGAGTAGGGAGAAAAACAATGAGAAGGAACTGTGGTTTCTAGAGGTGGCCAAAGAGGAGGGGAGAGATGAGCTGTGCTCTGTAATTTTGAGACAAAGAGAGGAGTAATGGATGCGAATTGGAAGAAGGGAGATACAGGCTGGATATAAGAAAGAAATTCTTTACTGTGAGGGTGGTGAGACCCTGTTAGAGGTTGCCCAGAGAGGTTGTGGATGCCCCCTCAATCCCTGGAGGTGTTTAAGGCCAGGCTGGATGAGGCACTGAGCAAACTGTAGTGTCCTTGCCCATGGCAGGGGGGTTGGAGCTAGATGATCTTTAAGGTCCATTCCACTCAAACCACTCTATGATTCTAAGTGAGAAAATTCTTCTGATATCCGCAAGCAGCAGCAGCCAAGTGAATAATCCATGGGTAACATGGAGTGGCAGGTTTTGACTGTGGAAAAGTGGGTTTGTATCCATTGGGAAGACTTTTTAATGAAGTAGACAGTGAAATGTTGGGAGCAGGCTCATGTCTGTCTGTTCATGAGTGAACTCCACCACTGGGATATGCTCATTGCCTAGAGCACCTTTGGACAGGCAGTGATTTTGGTTCCCCTTTGATGGAGACACAGTAAATCACCCCTCAAAATTATGATTATGTCACCCCTTAAATGGGACTTGCCCCAGCTGGAGGAGAGTGGAAACAGGGACCTTCCCAGCTAGTCTAATAGCCTGTGTCCCCAATGAGATTATTGGCTATCGCTTAGGGCAATTTATTTCATTTTTCCAATTATTCTTCAGGGGAAATTTTATAAAGCTCCTGCAATAAGTCAGTTCTGCTGGGATCATGAGAGGAAGTGAGCTGTGTTGGAGGCAGAGGCATTACCCCAGCCTCCCCACCTCGCTGCTTTCCATAGTCCCACACACTGTGCAAGGAGAAATGTATGAAAAGCTCTAGAGATATGTGTGTGTGTGTATGGATACATATATAGTCCTATGTATGCACTTTAATATGTGTGTGTAGTGCATGTGGAAGTAAGGATCCTCAGCTTTGGGGGCCTGGGAGAGCAAAATATTCCTGAGCTCTCTGATGCTGCTGCTGAGGAGAGATGTACTAGTAGATGCCAAGTTGCCAAGGCCAAGTGCAAGGTCC
>VZTY01008989.1:0-21282 GCA_013400935.1 Turnix velox
GATGCTCCAGCCCCCTGATCATCATATACGTAACATGGCAACAGGGATGTCTTCTGCTTTCTGTGGGACAGGCAGGAACAGAGCCTTCTGGGGATGTGCAGCACGGGCAAGAGCATGCCAATCAAGTCTAGTACCTCTTCTTTGCTCTGAGCTTCCAAGACAACCAGCTCCATCAACAAAGAAGCTGGTCAGCATGGCTGTTGTGGTACAGAAAGCTCCACAGTGAGCAAATGAGGACCACAGAGCCCCAGAGAAGAAGGAAGGACTGCAGCAAGACCTAGGAGAGTTTCTCACGGAGTCTCAGCTGCCCAGAAAACACAACCCACCCTCTCCAAATACCCACTCACTCTTTGCTCTCATGGGCATTGGTCTGTGGCACCGGCTCTGTCAGCCTCATCTCAAACTCATTGCACCTCAGTGGCACCTCCTGGTAGTGGGTGATGAGGTCGTAGAGGCTGTCGAACACCAGGTTGTCCGTCAGAAAGAACTTGGGGCTGCCACCGTCCTGCCGCGAGTGGATCCGGCAGTGCTGCACCTTCCCATTGCGCCTGTGGGGGGGGAAGCAGGTAAACCAGGGACATCCGTGGAGATTGTGCATCGGCCTCAGGCACAGTTCCAGCCTAGACACAGCACTCCTGCTCCGAGGGACACCCACTGTGCAAGGCCTGCAAGGGACTTGACATTCCTGCACCGAGACAATGAGTTGATGTGATGGTGGGGCAGAGAAAAAGGGGAGAAACACGCTCATGGACCTCTGAGGAACAGGACACTGAAGATGGTGACAAGACTACCCCAGGAGTGACAGTGAGTGGTGTGCTGGTGCCCGTGGATCTCACCAGAAGGAGAGGGTGTAGTCTCCAACAAAGGTCTCACTCTCTCTGACGAGGAAGGAGCCATCGGGAGCCCCGGTCTCGATGCAGTACTCGGTGAGCAGCCGCTCGGCGATGTGCCGCCCGTCCCGCCCGGCGCCCAGCTTCCCGTGGAACCACTTCTCTGTGGAGTGAAGCTCAGTGCTGTTGCTTACCTGCAAGGGGAAAAACCCACCATCTGTGCTTACTGAGGACAAGCTCACCATGATGGAGTCTGCTCTACTCATCAGGGAGCTCTCCAGCCAGGACCATGAAGCTTCTGAAGCAGCTCCCACCCTTCCCACTGCAGGATCTCCCTCAAGGTTATTGGAGGTGGAGTTGCTCAGCGGCAGCAACTTGGGCAGTCAGGTCCTTTCTCTAGGGAAACAGCTTCTTATCATACAAGGAAGCCCTCACCTCCTTTTGCTCTTCCTCATCTTCGTTTCCTTGGTCGCTGGTTGTCTCTCCAGAGTAATAGATCTTGCTGTTGGTCAGGACAAAGTAATGTGGGTTCCACTCCTGCAAGGAAACAAAGTCTGGGCAAAGAGACCCACCAATGAAGCCCCAAGTGGGTCCATCACTCATCCATGGGATCGTCTCCTCCTGATCAGCACAAGCAGTGAAGGGTGACGGGGTTTGTGAAGGACAGTCACCAGCAGCACTGATCTCAGTGGCATCACAGGAGCTTCCAAGACATCCTCCAGATCCAAAGCATGAATTTATCAGCAGCAAAAAAGGCAGGTGACAGGTCTTGCACACTTTGTGGGTGCAGACAGCACTGCAAACACTGCAGCACATGTTAAGAGATGACCAAATGGAGAGTAAATCAGTGCAAAACCAAAAAAAAGCACTTGGCAGGGATTCAGCATGGGGACTATTGGCGATGAGGACATTGGATATGTAGGTTTTCTATTTTCCCAAAAATCTGCTTCATTCACACATGGCTTTGCCTGCCAGCCCCTGGGTGAAACAAAGCAGCTGGAGAAGTGGACTGTGAATAAGGAAATGCGTGCAGGAAAATGAACACTGGGCGCTTTAGGAAGCAGAATGCTCTTTTAAGGGGTGTTAAGTGGCACTTGGTAAGAGGCAGCCAGGTCTAGAAATGCAGGCCATAGTAGGACTTACTGCAGCAAGAGATAAGAGGCTATAGGGACTACACAAGAGCAGCTGCAGTGCATCAGCCCAGAGCTCCCTCTAGCTCAGCCTTCTGCCTCTAACAAGGACCAACGGGAGGTGCCTAGGGAAGAGCACAGGAGAGAGCCAGCATAAAAACTTCCCCAGCCTCCAGACACTCCTGAGAAACAGGAGAAGGTGACAGCCCCTTGGATCATTTGCACCACAGCCCTTCCTTCCAGCACTTCACAGTGCCTTACAGAGTCATCGTGTCATTTATAAAGCCCACAGAACAAAGCCAGAGTGGCAAATGCCAGACAGACTTACATGATTGATGGGGTCTTCCAGGTAGAGGATCCCATTCTTGATGGAGTTGCTGATGTCATTCTCCGAATACATTACAGAGGTGGGTAGCTCCTCGTAAGCACTGCCCTCTGCCAGCTTCTTGTGCTGTGGGATGAGAGAGCAAGTCAGACAGGAAAAAAGCACCATGGATTTCCTGGTGAACAGCCCCAAAACTCCAGGCCCACTGCAGTGAGCTCCTTCAGACTAAACAGCCCAAGGTAAGACTCGAGCCACAGGGATCACTCAATGGCACTGAAGTTCCATCTGCAGTGGAAATACCAACATCCCCCTCCAAGCCCTTATTAAGGAGAGCTGAGCTCCGCTTAGTTTTCCAGCAAGACAGCTCTTTGTCTCCAATTGTTTTTAGCATCAGGTCTCCACTTCCAATCCTGCACTGTCAAACAACTCCTTCCTTGGTCCCACACCCTCACCTCATCTTCCCCCCTTCTCTCCACTTGCTGGGAAGGGAGCTTACCTTGATCAGAATCTTCCTTTTGAGCTGGTTTGGAGAAGGAAGGCCATCAGCAGAAATATCTACTGGTTTGGTCAAGAGCATGTCCCCAAAGACCTTCTTGAAATTCTGAGCCATGTTCCTCTGCTGAGCAATGCTGCAGTGGTCCTCGATGGACAGAATGACAGGGAAACTGGGAGAAAGAAAAGAGACAACAGACTCCGATGGTTGAATGGAACCAATGCTTTCCAAGCTCCATTTCAAAAGGTGGCCTCTGAGCCCTTCAAGAGCAGACTCCATCAAAAGCAAGTCTTAGGCCTTCAACATAACCACCTTACAACAAAGTGCCCCCACTGCTGCTGGCAGTGTGGAGGAGGACTTGCAGACTACAAGGGTTTACCCAAAGCTTTTTTCCCCCACAGCTTTAGTTTCCTGGGAGAAATTTCCCTTTGACTAGGAGGCACAACATGCCTTCTTCTCACCCTATCCCAGGCTGGTGGTCTTGTGCCAGAAGTCTGGATAAAGGTGGGCTTCACTTGATATAACCTTGGCTCTTCCCTGTCTTTGCCTGTCTGTCAGCTCTGCTAGCTGAAGTTCAGGTTCCTGCAGTACTCACTCAGAGGTAACAAAGGCATGCTCCTTGATAGTGACCAAGACATCAGAGAACTTGATCTTGGTGGTTAAGGTGTGTCCATGGTAGATGACTGGCATGCCATCGGGACCGTCCCAGCAATCCACTGAAAGAGATGCATGGAGAAAGCTCAGCCCAAAGGCTGGAATGTAGTCAGGATGTGGACAAGAGACTGAGCTGCACTCTGCTGGGTACCACAATGGATGGCAATAATGGAGCCAAGTCAAAGTCCAGATTTTTCTAGGGGGTGGAATCTCAGACATGTACCACCCAGTCCCACTACATCAGCCCTTTCAGCATGCCATGGTGACAATGCTGCCCCTGACATGTCAACCTTCGGCTCTGCCTTCCACACAAAGTCTTTCCCAACCACCACAAGCTATGATGATGATGATGGAAACAGCAGTGCTGGCTCCAGGTACTCACACTCAATGCAGCGGCAGCCCATGCGCAGGCAGCGGGCATACGCCTCCAGCGAGGACTCGCTTGAGAACTGGTCCCCTGTCAGGTACCTTTCAAGTGAGAGAACACATCAGCAGAGCACCACACTCGTGGCAGGTATGGATATCTATCTGCTGGGACATGGGAACCTGCCTCTGCCATGGGTGACAGCTGAGGACCTGAAAGCTCAGCCTACTGCTGGCAATGTCTGAGCAAAACGCTGATGGTGGGAGGATTGGGGCACCAAGAGAAAGGTCTCTGATGCATTGAGCCCAGTTTGGAAAAGCCTCCTTGACCCATCACAGGGATCAGGCAGAACCAGGAGACTTCCACCTCACCACAGGGCAAGAAGATGCTTGGTCAGAGGGGTGCAGAAGGCCATCCCTGGGTCCTTACGTGTTGTGTGAGGAAGAGATCCAGTAATGAGAAAGGGGGTTGTTCATGTTCTCCAGACACACCGTGTCCAGCTGTGAGTTCCAGATGCTGTTCTCTTTGGAAAACAGGAAGGTGAGAAACTGCTCAGGAAGAAACAGAAGTGTGTTAATGATGCAGAGGAGTCAGAGGCTGTGGTTCAGCTTCACATACTTCACTCTCCATCTCAGTAGCTACCAAGAGTTATTTTCTAAGCTCAGCACAGACTGACCAGAGATCAAGACAGCACAGAGCTACCCAACCCTTGAGGAACCACAGCATCAGGCTGTGATCATGACCACCTATCCTCTGAGCTGTGCAAGATGTCTCTGTACAAATCCTTTGAGACAGCTGGAGACAAATCAGTTGCATTTTATTTTGCAGCTCACATGGCAGGCAATAGCTTGTCAAGGCCATGTGGATCAAGGCACATTTGCATGGGAGTCCATCCAGAGTGCCATGGTCATGGCCATCTCCAGTTGGTTTTACTCTTTCAGTTTCAGCTATTCTTGCTTTAAAAAAAATCTTACACAGCCCAAAAAGGTCATTAAGCCAAACACAGACCCATTTCTCCCCCAAATGAATGGCCTGATGAGCACTCTCAGCCACACACATCCAGCATAAGCAGAAAGCCCAGAAGTCACTCCCTTTGCCAACCACATCTTGCACAACATGGTGACCCACCGCCTTAACCCACCATCTTCATCTCCTGCTGCAATGCAGCTTACAGGAAATGTGATCCCTCAAGTACCACCACCCCACATGATGGCAGAGAGCAGAGCTGTCACACCAGGGACATCCCACCCTGCTCCACCTCACCCCATGCCTGCTGGAGTTCAAGGTACCTTACCTCATCCAGGGAGAAATAAGGCTCATCAATCTCTCTCAAAGGGTCCCGCAGAAAGTTGAACATGAATTCCTGTACCTGAAGGATATCTGCAGCCCAGAGCTCCTGCAAACCCAGAGAGACATAAAAAAGGAAAACCATTTTAAAAAGCATTATTTAAAACCACATGCAGCTCATTTAACTAGAAGCTTCAACCACCAAGGAGGCAGTTTTAATGCAAGACCATCTCTGCCAGGAATTCAACTGTCAGCACAAAAGCTGGACTGCACACAACTGCAGAAATCTCTCCCATTTTTAACAGATTTTCATCTCCTCAGTACCATGCATTTTTTCCTGCACCAGCTCTTTTGCACACATCTGCCATCCCTCCTCCTTCAGCAGCTGAAGCCAACTCAGCATCCCTTTGCTGCCCTCTCTCCTTGAGTGCCTGTTACCAGACCACCAAAATGGCTGCATCTCTTCACCAGTCAGCTCTCTGCTTGCTGCAAATCATGGGCAGGAAGACAGAGAAGATGGTGCAAAGCAGGATGTCCCACCATCTCGTGCAAGACTTGGCCATGTTTAACTCTGTCCTCTTGGAGAAGATGAGCAGTGACAAACAAGGATCCTTGCAAGAACTGAAATAAAGAGGCTGAGCAGCCCACAAATGCACAGTTTGTACATGGAGCTTGCTGGACAACCTAAGATTGCTGTAAAAGCAATCAAATTGACTGACAGCTCCTCAGGACCTGCTGAGACCTACTAAGCAGACAGGATGGACCATGACATTTCAGTTGCTTCAACCCTTCAGCATCAGTCAAAGTGGCAGGGACTGGGTAAATGACCACTGACCACCTCCTCCCCCCTGGCTCCTCCCATTCCTCTCAACTCACATCTTCTGCTCTTGGTCCCTTTTCTGAGGCTGAAGCCAGGTTTACCCTTGCCAAAGCTCCCTTTGCATCACCTCCTGCTCCAGAAAGCATGAGCTCAGGTTGTGGCCGTGCCAGATTGAGCATCCCATGACCAAATCAGCCCAGGTCCAAGACAAGGCTATCCTTGGAGTACCCAAGTCCTATTCCCTTAGGCCTGTATCGAGCTCACCCTCTGGTACTCCAGCAAGAACTTCTGCAAGTCCAGCAGTGACACCCTGAAGTGCTCTGACCTTTCTCCACCCCTGAAAAGCAGAGAGAGAAGCTTCAGTCACTCATGCAGCAGCACATCATGACCAACTGCTACCAGCATCATGTCAGATGCCATTCACAGCCACCACACGTATCCCCAGCAAGCAGAGCTACAAGAACTGAGCAGGAAGCAAAGAGAGCTGAGGAGGGCATGATGGCAAACACACAGTAGCTGAGATGACATGTCCACATCTGAGAGCCAGGGACTGCTCCAGGAGCCACGCTGCCAGGACTGTAACAGTGTGACACTGGTTACGGGCAGCAAATATCATCACAGGGATCGATTTGTAAAAAAACCAGAGAGAATGGTTCAAACAGGAGTGAAAAGAACTAAATAGGTGCAGGGCACAAAAGGGGTGATTACAAACAGGACAGACCTACAGGTGTGGAGGTCTGCAATGTGCCCTTGTGGCCAAGAAGACAAATGGCATCCTGGGGTGTATCAGAAGGGCATGGACAGTAGGTGGAGAGAGGTTCTCCTCCCCCTCTACTCTGCTCTGCTGAGACCACATCTGGAGTATTGTGTCCAGTTCTGGGGCCTTCAGTTCAAGAAGAACAGGGAACTGCTTTGAGAGAGTCCAGCACAGGGAGATAAAGATCTCCCTTATGAGGCAAGGCTGAGGGACCTGGGTCTCTTTAGCTTGAAGGTGAGATTGATGGGTGACCTCAGCAATGTCTAGGGTGAGTGTCAGGAGGATGAAGCCAGGCTCTTCTCAGTGACCTCCAATGGTAGGATTCAGGGCAATTGTTACAAGCTGGAACACAGGAGCTTCCACAGAAATACAGTAAAAAACTGTCAAGGCGAGGCTAACAGCACACTGGAACAGGCTGCCCAGAGAGGGTGTGGGGTCTCCTTCTCTGGAGATGTTGAAACCCCGCCTGGACACCTTCCTGTGTGACCTGGTCTGGGTGTTCCTGCTCTGGCAGGGGGATTGGCCTAGATGATCTGTTGAGGTCCCTTCCAATCCCCAATATTCTGTGGTTTTGTATCAAGAGGATGTGGATTTGAGGAAGCAAGGCAGGGAAGGAAGAAGAGAACCATTTGTAGCAGATTATCTCAAAAGACTTGTCTGAATGAACTAAGCTGCAATGGTCTGACAAGGCTTGTGCTGGGGATTAACACACAAAAACACAAAAAAACCCACCCAGAAATGGAGTGGGCAGTGCTGGTGGCTCTGGGCAGAGGGATGCTGAAGTCCTGGCCCATCATTTTTTCTATGGTTACAGGAAAAAAGGAAGTAAAAAAAAAAAGAACAAACTATGGGGAATTACCTGGACAAGTTAACAAATCTTACTCTTTTTATCATGGTGGTGATGAGTACAGGACAGGGATGGGCACAGTTGGCAATGGCACCACAGTTCCTGCCTGCATCAGCACCAACCCTGAGGATAATCTCTGGGAGATGGCTCAAAGTATGATGGCTTCCCATAACCAACTACAGGTTTTTGAAGATGGCTGACCTGAGCTGGCTCTCAGTGGGATGTCTGGAGGGAAGAGAGTTTTTACTGATCCCAGCTGAAGCATCTTCAGCAAAGATTCTTATTCAGAGTGCAAAAACACAAGCAGCATGGTGCCAAGCAAGAGGCACAGAGTGTGTCTCATCCCCTACAGGCTGCCAAAGGCACTGGAGCACATCACAGACTAAAAAACCCACCCCCTCCCTCAGTAAACACTGAGAATTATTCACCTTTCTAGGAACGGAATATCCATCTGCAAAAGAAGAGCATAAGCATTAGGTTTGCAGATCAATCCCAACGTAGATGAAAGTACAGATTGACAAAGGTGATGATGGGGACAGCAAAGGGGCACTGTGCACCTCAGCTTCCCTTACACCACTGCTCACACACTGCCCACCCCAGCCCAGCAGCCCTGTGCTAACCAGGCTAAAGCAATTCAGAGGAAATGCCTGTAACAAATATAGAATCATAAAATATTTTGGGTTGGAAGGGACTTTAAAGATCATCTAGCTACAACTCCCCTGGCATAGTCAGGGACACCTCCCACTAGATATGGTCTCTAATATGGTTTCTCCCTCCACTTTTTGTCCCCTGGAGAATTCAGCTCTTACCATTTTCTGGGCACTGAACATGAGGCTGCGGTAGAGCTGTGCGAACTGCCCATATGTGATGTCTCCGTTCCTCTGCTCCACGTCCTGCAGCAAGAAACACCCGAAGTTTTATGGTGACTACAGGCAACTCTGCACAGCATGAAGAGCATCACCTCCCACCAGCATTCCCAGGGGGAAAAGGAGGAAGGAAAGCTCAAAACTTGGCCATATTCTGGCTCCTCCCTTAGACTGCTGGGGCCCTGCTGGGGCCCAGGGGACTCTATAGTGCCCAGGACACAGGCACAACCCTAAACCAAATTAGAATCATAGAATGGTTCAGCTTGGAAAGAATCTTAAAGATCATCAAAAGTGAACCAGCCTGCCATAGGCAGGAACACCTCCCACTAGATCATGCTGCCCAGTGCCTTGTCCAGCCTGGCCTTAAACACAGAGAGGGGGCATCAACAACCTCTCTGGGCAACCTGTTCCAGTGCTTCACCACCCTCTCAGGAAAGAATTTCTTTCTTAAATCTAGCTTGAATCTCCCCTCTTCCAATTTATATTCATTATTTCTAGTCTTCCCATCACATATCTTATTTAAAAGTCCTACCCCTGTCTTTCTGTAGCCCCCCTTCAGGTATTGATGAGGTTTGATACCCAGGGATGTAGGACCAGCTGGTCTTGCTGCTTCTACCCCACCAGGACAGAGCCCAGATGTGCTCCAGCAGCAGTGTGGGGTGCGGGGGAGGCAGGGTGGGGCGAAGGGAGGGTGCTGGCCACAAACGGGTCAGGGTGCGGTACCCAGTGGGATCTGGCACCTCTTCAGTCACCACCGTGGGTGGGGGCCCTCCCAGGAAAGGCTGGGAGCCTCTGCAATATGCAAACAGCCCGTGGGAGTTGAAACACCCCCGGGTTTTTCTCAGGTTGCTGAGGGTCCCCAGCACGAAGGAGGGGGTTGCACACTCACTGTGAGTCTCTCCCGCAGGAATCTCATGTTGGGGACCCGGTAGTTGACCTGAGACAGCATGTTCTTCAGATCCTTGGCAGAGATCCTGGCTCAGCAGAGGAGAGAAGGGGAAACACATTCAGGAAGTCTGGGGGGAAGGGGGTCTCACCCTGGGATGGGGACACCACATCTACTGAGTGCCCAAAGTGGCATCAGCTGTGACACACAAGGATGGATGCGCATCCCCAGCAGGACTCTGGGGCTGAGAGCAAAGGCAGAACAGAAAAATGTTTTTCCACCCAATGAACTCCGCATCTATGTTCTCTGTGGGGAGCAGAAATGGTGCTTCCATCCCAAAGGGAACTGCAAACACTGCTCCTGCAGGCTCACAGCACAGCAGGGCAAGTCCTGGCACTATCAGCCCACTAGAGCTTATGCCACCATGGGCACACAGCACCCACTGCTTTGTGGGATTGACCACAATTTTCAAGTATCTGTGCCCAAACATGGGTGCTGGGTAACCAAACCACTTCCAAAGCGCTGGGGAGGGCAGACTTTGCCAGTGGTTTGGACCTGGCTAATTTTATCCTAAAGAGAGGAAAACAGCCATTTTCAGTGTTTAGCCAAGGCATAAAGCTGCTGTCCCAACCCAGGGGCTCTCTGCAGCAAGTTGCTGCATCAGGTAGGGCTTTTGGTGCCAACACAGAGATTGCACACCCAGGTGGGTAGAAAGGGACAACAAGGGGCACTGGGGCTACCTCTGCCTGCTCTGGCAGTGGTCCCCTATGAAGTAACAGCCCTGCAGCAAGGAAAAACCATGGCTGTCTCCCATCTGCAGGAGTTAAGAAGCCAAGAGGTCTGTGTGCAATCATTTTCTGGCAGATCCTGCCTATAAAAGCCCTCACATTTTGACCCAGCAATCAGATGCTCATTGTGTCCCCCCACACTGAGAAAGTGGAAGCCCAGGACCCCACAGGATGTTCTTTCATCCCACAAAGTGTAGGAACAGTCTGACTTTGGGAATGCTTTGGGGTACAAATATAAATATACCAGGGAAGATGCCCTGTGTAGGGGTTGTGGTGTCATCTGCAGCTTTTCCCTGCTCTTCCTTTAAAACAGGGTGCCCCAAGGAGAAGGAGAAACCAACTGGTGTCAGGCGCTGCAGAGACAGGGGCTGCTGCAGCCAGAGGGATACAGAGAGCCCTTGTTTCTGGCCTCAGACACATGAGGGGAACAGGACACATGCCATGTTCAAGGCCAGCACCCAGCTGGCCAAGGATCATGCAGGCAGGGGAAAAAAAAAAAAACAAATCTACAGCAGGCAAATGGCACCATCCTGCTCTTCCCTCCTGGCTGTGGGAGCTACAGAGCCAGCAGGACACCCCCCACAGGAAGCACCTTTGGCATCTCCATCTACCCCAGAATAAATTAGCCCATGGGCACAGAGTGAGCATTTTGGGGAGGAGAAGCCTGCCCTTTTCCTTCCCCAATAAACCCACCTTCTGTAGTCACAGGGTGAGCGTTTTGGGGAGGGTAAGCCTGCCCTTTTCCTTCCCCAATAAACCCACCTTCTGTAGTCACAGGGTGAGCGTTTTGGGGAGGGTAAGCCTGCCCTTTTCCTTCCCCAATGCACCCAGCTTCTATGGCCACATGCACGTGCCACGGAACTCCCAAGAGTGGGAGGACCCAGATAATGAGGCAAGGCAGTGAGGAGCAAGCCAGAAGTACAGCCTGAGAGATGATCTTGGGTGTCAAGGACTGCAGTATGCAACAGCTCTCATGGGACCCCTGATAGGGCATCCCCAGGGCCACTCAACAGCATCCTCCACCTTGGTGAGAGGCTGAAACTGCAAAAAAAGCTGTTGGAGAAAGGGCAGGATGAGCTGCAGCAGTGGGAATGGCAGTGGGCATTGGGCTCTGAGGATGCTGGGCTGTGTCACAGGGACCACGATGTTGTGAGGGCACCAGGAGAAGCAAGAGCAAACCCTGTAAAAGTTGTGACAAACATCTCCCTCTCTGCTTTGGTAGGTGACAGAGTGTGGAAGGATTTTATTTACTGTGTGCTATTAATAACATTAAAGTGCTGGAGACCTTGGCTAAACAGCTTGGAACTATTCTGAGACTAGAAAGTAAAAAGCAAATAAACAAACTAATTTCTCCTGCGGAAGTTTTTTAAGGTCTTATGACACACAGGCCAAAGGACAGATCCAGCCCTCTTGTGGATGGAAACATTCCCCAGTGCCATAACTCTGCTCCCAGCCGTGGGCAGCTCTCCTGGCCAGAGGTGAAACATTCTCCTCCACAGCAGCTCAGAAAAAAAAAAACCCTCCAGTATCCTGTTATCCTCCTCTTTCCACCTAATATCCCTTGGAAAAACAAATAGCCAAAGGTCCAGCAGCCAGTGAAAACAGCCCACATCTGCCAGCGTGCTGGAAGGTATGAGAAGGCACCCAGCTGGGAGAAGGCAGAGAAGGTTCTGGAGGCTGGGGTGTTGGGTACATGATTTCTTCAGCTGCCAAAAACCTGCCCATTCTGGAAAAGACTAAGGATGGTTTGTAAAAGAAGAGTTCTTTAAAAAGATCCCTGAACTTTTCAAGCCCACTTCCAGACTCAGCAGCAAAATCAAAAAGTCCAAGAGACATCAAGTTAATGCTGGAACATCTTGTAAGGACCAAGATTTCATCTGAGAGATGTACAGGCCCCACAGCTGCTGCCTCTGCTTTGCAGAAAACACAAGGATACTTGTAAAAAGGAATGAAAAAAAAAATTGTCCTATGTCTCCCCCTCTGTTTTGCTTCTTTTGCTGCCCAGGCTGAAGCAGCAGCTCTTCCAGTTTTCCCTGGGGTTGACAGGTAACAAATAAGTTGTATTTTGCTGCCTGCATTCAAAATGCAAATAGAAAAACAATATGAAGACAAACAAGAGAGATGCAACAGGATTTTAGCTCTGCTGCCCCTGCCTTGGGCAGACAAATCTGTATCTTCACTCTTCTTTGTCCTACTGTGATGCCATTTCACCAGTTTTACTGTATAACCTCATGAGGAAAAGCACCATGTTTTTTTCCTTTTCTCCTGAATTTATCCTCCAAAACCCCTAATCAACCACCCCAGCACCTGCCTCTGTGCTCTGCATTGCAAAATTAGAAAATATTATGCTTGCTCACCACTGAAAACCAGTTCACTGCCTACAAGCCTGCATTTGGAAGGTGTGTGGCACATGCAGAGCAGCTGCAAGAAATTAAAGGAGCCTCCTCCCTCTCTTCCTGCCCCTGCAAGGATTGATCCCTCCTCTGCAAAATCCCTGAGCCATGATATAAATCAGTGCAAAGGCAAAAATACTCAGTGCAGGATTTCCCCAATGCAACACACTCCTGCTCTGCTCTGAGATGGAGAGAGATTGAATTTAACCCCTGGCTGCACCACACCAGGGCCATTTGCTATGAAGGGTCAGCAAGGCTGCAGCTGGGAGGCAGGGACAGCAGTGGTGGCATCAAAGTGGGATGAGAGGACCTGTCTGCTTCTCATGAATGTGGAGCAGAGATTTTCACCTGCTGATACACAGCAGGGTTACCCACAGCTCCTCAGCAGTGTGGACCTGACACAGGGGAGGGTTTGCAGGGTGGGTTTCTTGGCAGATGCTGTGAGGATGAAGAGGGCTTCAGGGCCCAGAGTGAAATGTAGAAATGAGTAGCAGTGTGAGACAAATAGTACCAACAAGGATCAAGCAGAGGACACTCTGGAGCATTCCAGTGCTCTGTTTGGTACCTGGACACACAGAAAGGGCAAATGGGGTCAAGTTCTTCCACCCCAGCCAAGGGCAGGAGATGGTGGGTATGAGATTTCTCCTGCACTGTCCTGCAGGACTGCAGGAATGCCCCTATTCATGATGGGTTCAAGCATGATCACCTGCTAGGGCATCCCTAAGCATCCATACAAGAATTCCACAAGTTGCCCTGCTGCAGTCCATCAGCCTGGAAGCCAAGCAGTGGGATGATAAAACCCACAGGTTGGAGAGTAACAAACACAACCCAGTTGAGCTCTGAAGGAGTAGTCAGAGCTGCTTGATGTCTCTCTGGTGTCTACTTCCTTGAGTGATGCCAGCTGGGGATATGTTTCATGGCTATGGGATCTCAAAGTGCTGCTGGATCTGAACAGTAGTGAAATGGGTCAGGGAACAAGGCAATTTTTTTAATGCGTTTTTACTTTGGTAAAGATCAGCCAGAGAAGTATTTGGACTGGAATTAAGGTTGCTTGAAAATAAAAATTACAAAACTAAAGAAGCCAACAAAGAATCCAAACCAAAGGCTGGGGCTTCAAGTCAATGGAAAACCCCTCCAGCTGAAACCCTCCTGCAGATGTGCAAGTCTGTGTGAGTGTTTGCCCTCTTCTTACCTGTCTTCTCTGTTGCGATCCAGCGAGTAGAACTGCTTCCTGAGCCACCTAGGAAAGGCACAAACATGCACACATTCAGCCCCAACTCCTCAAAAACCATCACATTTGGTTTGGAGCTACATCTGGAAGATGCTCAGCACCTTGCCATGTGCTCCCACAGACCTCCTTCCCACCACAGAACTCTTTTCCTTCCAAGGCAGCACACTACATTGTGTTAGCATTGGCTTTAAAGACCAGGGACAACTCCCACCAGTCCAGGTTGCTCAAAGCCCCCTCCAACTTGGCCCTAAAACCATCCAGGGATGAGGCAGATGCAGCTTCTCTGGACAACCTGGGCCAGGGGCTCATCATCGTCAATGTGAACAATTTCAGTGGGAAGCCTCATGAGTGCAGAGACAGGGGTACTAGGGCAGCATAGCCCAGAGAGGGAATGAGATGTTGGCACTGTGGTCACATTCTTCTTGCTAAAAAGGGCAGAAAAGGAAAAAGAAAAAAGTGCAGGACAAGGAAAATCTCCTCACCGTTCAATCTGCAGGGGGGTGGCAGCTCTGAGAGTGTCTGCCACCAGCCAGTTCAGCCCCTTGATCCACATGTTGACCTCATCCTCAGAAGTGGCTGTGGAGAGCACACAGGAGAAATGGCAGCAAGGGATGGAGAAGCTGGTCACCAGCTCAAATCTCTCAGGACTACACTCCAGTATCTTTCATCCCATATTCCTTCCTTCATCCCTCTTCTGACAAAGTCCCCTCCCATCCACATTTTCCTGACTCCTCTCCTTGACAAGCTCCTGCTCCACTCCTGGGGGTCTTCAGTGGCTGAATGGACTCCTCAGTCTTGCACATCACACTCTCCTCCCTTCACTTCCCAAGAGCTGGGGGTTATCTTTGTGCCCAAGCAATACTGCTCACCCAGTACCCCTTGTGAATGTGTGCCAGCTCCTCCACAAACATCCTGCCAGCTTTCTAGGGACAGAGGTGCTGTCTCTGTCCCTGTGTCAGAGACACTGAGGAGGCAGCATGACTTCCTCCATAAGTGCTCATCTGTGTGAGATGACAGAAGACTGTGAAAGGTTAGCAGAAAAAGGTATCATCCATCAGCTGGACTCCAGACAGTCATTAGGAGATAGTTCTCCATCTGAACAGGAGACCCAACAGCATGAAACTCTCGTCTTTCAAGAACAAAAAGCAAGGACGGGTGCTCCAAGAACAGGCTAAGTGAATGGACATGGTTTTGAGAAAAGCTGAGACCAACAGCCCAGAGGTACTGTGGCTCCACTGGCAATGATATCTTGCTCCTGCAAAAGCAGAAGTGAGAGAGATTTTACCACTTGATGCATGTGGCTGGGTACCACAACGCAGGTGATGACCACCAACAAGCCAAGCTGAGACAGAACACCAGATTTCAAGCACACGTTTGAGTTAGGGCCTTCAGTTCACACAACTTTTGGGTTTGTCCAGCATATTAACTCATGCAACTAGGGCTTGAATGCGTACCCTCCAGAAAACCAGTGTCACCTCCTTCCGAAGACCCCCTCAACATGGTGAAAAGAGCACATGCCCAGGGACATGTTCCAGCTCACTCATGAAGGGATGCATTGAAAATGTGGCTCCTGTGGAGATGAGGTGCTTGTCCAACCCTACCCTGCCACAGTGCAGGGGCCACAAGTATTTTACCTTGCAAACTGAGGGTCTTCAGCCTGAACTCTGTGCCATAGAGAACAACAAAGCAATGAGAATGATCCGGTCGGAAACAGGGATCCTCCTGGTACCGGTCAAAGTCCCGGGAGTTTTTTCCTGGACGAATCTCTTTGATTTCACGAATATCCACTAAAAGAGAAAGAGAAAACAAAAGGATATCTCAGTAAGTAGCTTGAAACCCCCAGGACAAGGAGGAAGGGCATGGATAAAGTAGTCCTAGTGATCTGAAGAGCTGGATGACCACCTACCACATGATGGCAAACCAAGTGTGCCTATGGCACCAAGGTACCAGCCTCTGGAAAGCTCAGCCCCAGGAACAGTGTTTCCCTGTCTGTGCTGGAAAGGAAGGATAAATGGCTGCCCCAGCCCAGGCAGAGAGATGTCAGAGCTCTGAGGACAGTGCTGGTGCTTTGTGGAAGAATTACTGCATTCAGGCTCAAGTCAACCATCACAGCAGCCTCCTGCACGCAGAACTCTAGCACAGAGTGACCAACAGATTCCCAAGCTCTCCCAGAGAAGTTGCCAGCACCTCTCACCATAGACAAACCCTTCAAAGGCTGGAGTTTGCTTCTCAACTTTTATAATTCTCATAATTTATCTTGAACATTTCTCTTGCCCTGTGTAGGTTCTACACCTACACAAGCCCAATCTTACCCTCTCCTTTGGAAACCTCCCCAGTCACCACCACCCATTTACTGTTTCCCCCCAGAATGGTTGGAAATCTCACCCGGGTGATCCCCAGGCAGGACAAGCAGAACATCAGCAGCCTCCCTCCCCAGAGGAAATACTGGGAAAAGACTCTCATCACCATAAAACAAAGAGGAAGAAAGAAGCAACAACAGCAAAAAAAAAAAACCCAAAAAAAAAAAAACCCACCCAAACCCAAGAATCTTTACTTCCTGGAAAAACAGTTTCTCTTAAATGCTTGGGGGAATCAAACAACAACATTTCTGAGTCACGTTTCCAAAACAGATGGTGCTTCTGAGCAATGCAGGACAGAGATTACTGCAAGCCTGAGTGTAATTCATCCCAATTCAACTCCACTTCACTGTGCTCGCTATGGATCGACTTAGCCTTTTGTTTCCATTTACTGCAGTTTAAAACCAGACAGAAATGTGACCTGTTCATCACAGCTGACAGCACTGAACCCCAGGGAGAGAGAATCATAGAATGGTTTGGGTTGGAAGGCACCTTAAAGATCACTTAGTTGCAGCCACCCTGCTATGGGCACACCTCCCACTAGTCCAGGCTGCTCAGTGCCTCATCCAGCCTGGCCTTAAACACCTCCAGGCAGGGGGCATCCACAACCTCTCTGGGCAACCTGTTCCAGTGTCTCACCACCCTCACAGGAAAAAATTTCTTCCTTATCTCCTGCCTGAAACTCCCCTCTTCCAATATACATCTGTTATTCCTAGTCCTATAACATATCCCATTAAAAAGTCCTACCCCTGCCTTTCTGTAGCCCCCTTCTGGCACTGAGAAGCTACTATGAGGTCTACCCGTAGCCTTCTCCAGGCTCAACAACCTCAACTCCTTCAGCCTGTCCTCATAAGGCAGTTGCTCCAGTCGTCTCATCATCTTCCTTTGGACCTGCTCCAACAGCTCAATGTCCTTCTTATGTTGAGGGCTCCAGAACTGGACACAGTAACTCCAGGTGGGGCCTCACCAGAGCCAAGTAGAGAGGAAAAATCACCTCTCTTGACCTGCTGGTCACACTTCTCTTGATGCAGCCCAGGATTTGGTTGGCCCTCTTGGCTGCAAGCACACACTGGAGGCTCATGTTGAGTTTTTCATCCACTGACACCCCCAAATCCTTATCTTCAGAGCTGCACTCAAGCCACTCTCCACCCAGTCTGTGTCTGTGCTTGGGATTGCCCTGACCCAGGTGCAGTTGGACCTTGCACTGGGGCTTGTTGAACTTCATGATGTTGGCATGGGCCCACCTCTCAAGCCTATTAAGGTCCCTCTGGATGGCATCCCTTCCTTCTGGCACATCAACTGCACCACGCAGCTTGGTGTCATCTGCAAATGGGGAGAAGAGGGTGGGCTTGTCTGAGACAGAAGCACATGGAGAACTCCTCAGATGAAGGACAGCCTCCACAAAGATCACATGCCCGGAGGGAGCGCAGTAGAAACCTCCAGCCCACACACACTTGCAGCTGCTTGCTCATCTCTCTCATCCTCCCAAACACGCTGGGGATGAGGTGGTTCAGGGATTGGTTTGTGCCACCCTCCTCTTGCTGCAGAGCAGCCTCTCTAACTCTGCCGTCTCTACCCACCTTCCCAGCCCCCTCACGACATGGAAGGAAGTGTCTCTGGGCAGGAAGCAGATCAAGAGTAAATGTCTCCATCCCCACCACACAAAGGTTGAAAAGCTGCTTCTCATCACCAGCCCCTGCCTCCTACACAGCCCAGCACCTACACCCTTCACCACCTCTCTGCCAGCACAGGATGTCAGCCAGCAGGCACAGAGGGAGAACAGCTGGGTTTAGAGTGGAAGGGATCTTAAAGACCATCCAGTTCCACATCCTTGCCTGAGCAGGGACATCTCCCACCAGCCCAGGTCGCTCCAAGCCTCATCCAACCTGGCCTTGAACCCCTCCAGGGATGGAGCAGCCACAGCAGCAACGTGGGCCAGGGGCTCACCCTCCTCACAGCAAAGAATTTCTTCCCAGCTGGTCCATCATCAGAAGAAAGGTCTGGGTTTCTACTTGCCTCACGCAGTTAAGAAAAAGGACATGGTCACATTTCTGGGCAAAAAGCCTTCTCTGCAGCAGGAGGGGGTTATTTCAGAAAGAAAAGGTTGACTCCAGATCTGACCCCCACCACCACATCATTAAAAAAAAACCAAAACAATCAAACCCAAAGTACCCTCTGGTTACATGAAAACCAGACCCACCCTTGCAGTCCTTTAAAACTGAAACTTCATCCAAACCTTGTTTAACCACTGATGGGTAGAGTGTTGTAATGTTTCAGGAGGACACCCTGGAACAGGCTCTGGGGGTTGCAAAATCTCCACCTCCAGCGGATTTTTGGGAAGGTGTAAAACTGAATAAATGAAAAAAAAACCAAAAAAACCAAAAAAACACAACCAACCAAACAAAAAAACAAACCTAAAACTGACAGAATGAGGGGTTGGCCCAGATTAACTTCCAGGATGGATTTATTTGGGGCAGGCTTCAAGCAAACACCTCCCTCCTCTTGATAAACATTGCTCAGTGCAGAACTGCCTCCCTGGGGACAAGCAGTACAGTGACAGCCACATGGTCACCCCCAGCCCAGCCTGACCTCAGCTAACACCAACCCATCCTGACCCAGGGCAGCTGAAAACCTCTAGGCAAATAAAAGGAATTTTTTGAAAAAAAAAAAGGCAAAAAAAGCCAAAACAACAACAACAACAACAAAAACCACACCAAGAAAAACCCAACAAAGCCCCAACTTTTCCTGCTATTTAGTATTGTGGATCCCACTGAGCACAGCCCTGTGGGCTTCCTGTCACTGGAAGGGGCACTGGGCGGTCAATCCCCCAGGGAAAGATTGCTGAGGGAGAAAGAGGAAAATGAGACACAACTCTTATGTGCCTGCAGATAAAAATAAGAGAAATCCATTATGCAACAGCATGGAGAATTAAAGTCATGTCACCTCCCTCCCAGTATTTCTATGGAAGACCCCTTGAAGTGGGTTCAGGGGACACAAAGGGCTGCAGGAGGAAGAGAAGGAGGACTGTGGCCTCCACCAGCTGATTTATCATCCCAGCAGCCACCCTGCCCAGCCCAGGTCTACTGCACACCCACTTCAGGCTTCAGGCTTGCTGGCTGCAACCAAACACCACTCAGCACTAGGAAAAAATCAACCAAAAATCCCCCAGCGTGGTTTCAGAGGAAGGGCTGAGTGAGCACTAAGTGCTCTGCTGGACTGGGGCCAGAACCTTCAGCATCTCCCAGGCTGGAGCCCCATCGCCCACCCTCTGCTATTTATCAAATCCTTTCTCCCTGCAAAGCTCCAGCTTTTGTCCCAGCACAGACTCATCCCTGAATCAACTGAGTTGGGTAGAGATAGCTACCTAGGCTGGATGGAATTTGGTAGTTCAAATCAAGGTGCAAAAAATGAAGGTGGTTTTAAAAGTAGACTCTGCCTCCCCTAGTGAAGGCAAAATTGGGTCCCCTCCTACAAGGAGCAGTAACTCAAAGCTATAGAAAAGCAGTAACTATAGGAAAAAATAAACACATTGCAGAGCAAAAAGTCACACCTCTCTCAATGCAAGTCTTCAGAGTGGTGACAGCTCAACCTCTCAAGCCTCCCTTCATGGAGGAGAGGAGGGCAGACAGACTAACAGGGAATTAAATGTCTCTGCAGAGAGACAAAGCGAGGGGGTTACTGTGTCCTCCTTGCTGCCCTGTCTGCCATCAGCCTTGCTCCACTTCAGCTATCAGGTTTCTGAAGGACAATTCCATTCCATTAACAGATGGCTTATCCAGACAGGACAAGAAGAAACCAGACCAGGCCTCTAATTTGACCTTACTGCTTTTTCAGAGGGCAGGAGGCCATGGCTGAGGCATCCACAGAGGCCAACACAAACACCAAACCACTCTGTGCCCCAGAGAATCCCTCATTTTCTATGAGCTACAGATGGCCTTTGCTGCTCTCTCACTGAGGCACCAAAATCCCTGCAGAAACCTCACTTGTCCCCAGTACTGTCCCAAGAAGGGACACTGTCACCCTGGTGCTCAGGTAGTGATTGGTCCTACTGCTCTTATTACTGCAATGCACAGGGACTCCTCATGCCCTGGGAGAAGAACCACAGAGAGGTTTTTTGGTTGGAAGGGATCTTAAACATGATCCAGGTCCAACCCAACACCATAGGCAGGGATTCCTCCCACAAGACCAGGTCACTCAAAGTTCCATCCAGTCTGGCCTTGAAACCCTACAGGGATGGGAGGGAGCTTCTCTGGGTAACCTGGACCAGGAGCTCACAAGCTCACAAGCAGAGAATTTCTTCTTGAGATCTCATAGAATAGTTTGGGTTGGATGGGGCCTTAAAGACCCTATGGTTTCCTTCTCGCTCCCAGGTTCGTGAGGCTCGTTGTACTCGGCGGGTTNTATAGTTCCAACCCCCCTGCCATGGGCAGGGACACCTCCCACTACACCAGGTTGCTCAGTGCCTCATCCAGCCTGGCCCTAAACACCTCCAAAGAGGGGGCATTCTCAGCCTCTCTGGGCAACCTCTTCCAGTGTCTCACCACCCTCATCATAATATTTCTAAATCTAAATCTCCCCACTTCTGTTTTGACCCTTTTGACTATGAATACATGCCCTTGTCAAAAGCCCTTCTCCAGATTTCTTCATGTTCCTCTTCTGACACCAAAAGGCCACAATAAGGTCTCCCCAGTCTCCTCCAGACTGAACAACCCCACCTTTCTCACCCTGGTCCTCACAGAAGAAGGTGCAGAAGAATGCAGAGGAAACTAAGAGGTGATGGAAGAGATTAGAAGATGCAGCTGCACTGCTCTGTGGGTCAGAGGAGAGGATGGGAGGAACCATTCCTTCCCTCCTCTATCCTATGCATCCAAGTTACAAGCTAGAGCAGGGATGCAGAGGTCTTTTCCAGACATCCCTCTGCTCCTGTAGGGCACTGTGGACCTCTCTCCCAGGCTGGAGAGACCATGCTGCTCCAACAGTTTCAGCCTCATGCAGGTGGCCTTCAAGAGCTCACCAACATACTCCCAGTGCTAGAAGCAGAGGTAGCTGTGGGCTGGCAGCTGCCTCCCTGTCTCATCAGCACATCTCTCCACTTGCCCTCAGCTGTGAGAAAACACCAGTTTAAAAACCAAACCCGAGTGTGTGAGCAGAGCAGGATGTTGCTATCTCACAGCCTCTGCCCACAGCCCAGAACAGATCCTGGTCCTGCAGAATGGCAGTTTCCACCCTGTTGGTCTCATCCTCCCCAGGGACA
>VZTY01008989.1:21634-35241 GCA_013400935.1 Turnix velox
TGAAGGACAATTCCATTCCATTAACAGATGGCTTATCCAGACAGGACAAGAAGAAACCAGACCAGGCCTCTAATTTGACCTTACTGCTTTTTCAGAGGGCAGGAGGCCATGGCTGAGGCATCCACAGAGGCCAACACAAACACCAAACCACTCTGTGCCCCAGAGAATCCCTCATTTTCTATGAGCTACAGATGGCCTTTGCTGCTCTCTCACTGAGGCACCAAAATCCCTGCAGAAACCTCACTTGTCCCCAGTACTGTCCCAAGAAGGGACACTGTCACCCTGGTGCTCAGGTAGTGATTGGTCCTACTGCTCTTATTACTGCAATGCACAAGGACTCCTCATGCCCTGGGAGAAGATCACAGAACCACAGAGAGGTTTTTTGGTTGGAAGGGATCTTAAACATGATCCAGGTCCAACCCAACACCATAGGCAGGGATTCCTCCCACAAGACCAGGTCACTCAAAGTTCCATCCAGTCTGGCCTTGAAACCCTACAGGGATGGGAGGGAGCTTCTCTGGGTAACCTGGACCAGGAGCTCACAAGCTCACAAGCAGAGAATTTCTTCTTGAGATCTCATAGAATAGTTTGGGTTGGAAGGGACCTTAAAGATCATCTAGTTCCAACCCCCCTGCCATGGGCAGGGACACCTCCCACTACACCAGGTTGCTCAGTGCCTCATCCAGCCTGGCCCTAAACACCTCCAAAGAGGGGGCATCCTCAGCCTCTCTGGGCAACCTCTTCCAGTGTCTCACCACCCTCATCATAATATTTCTAAATCTAAATCTCCCCACTTCTGTTTTGACCCTTTTGACTATGAATACATGCCCTTGTCAAAAGCCCTTCTCCAGATTTCTTCATGTTCCTCTTCTGACACCAAAAGGCCACAATAAGGTCTCCCCAGTCTCCTCCAGACTGAACAACCCCACCTTTCTCACCCTGGTCCTCACAGAAGAAGGTGCAGAAGAATGCAGAGGAAACTAAGAGGTGATGAAAGAGATTAGAAGATGCAGCTGCACTGCTCTGTGGGTCAGAGGAGAGGATGGGAGGAACCATTCCTTCCCTCCTCTATCCTATGCATCCAAGTTACAAGCTAGAGCAGGGATGCAGAGGTCTTTTCCAGACATCCCTCTGCTCCTGTAGGGCACTGTGGACCTCTCTCCCAGGCTGGAGAGACCATGCTGCTCCAACAGTTTCAGCCTCATGCAGGTGGCCTTCAAGAGCTCACCAACATACTCCCAGTGCTAGAAGCAGAGGTAGCTGTGGGCTGGCAGCTGCCTCCCTGTCTCATCAGCACATCTCTCCACTTGCCCTCAGCTGTGAGAAAACACCAGTTTAAAAACCAAACCCGAGTGTGTGAGCAGAGCAGGATGTTGCTATCTCACAGCCTCTGCCCACAGCCCAGAACAGATCCTGGTCCTGCAGAATGGCAGTTTCCACCCTGTTGGTCTCATCCTCCCCAGGGACAGTTTCACACTTAGACCCACCTGGCCTGAGCCATCTCCCTGCCATTGCCACTGCTCAGCTTTGGTGCAGCTGAGAATCACAGAATAGTTTGCGTTGGAAGGGACCTTAAAGATCATCTAGTTCTAACCCCCCTGCCATGGACAGGGACACCTCCCACTAGATCAGGCTGCTCATCCAGCCTGGCCTTAAACACCTCCAGAGAGGCGGCATCCACAGCCTCTCTGGGCAACCTCTTCCAGTGTTTCTCTCTTATATCTAGTCTGAATCTCCCCTCTTCCAATTTACATCCATTATTCCTAGTCCTTCCATCACATATCCTATTAAACAGTTCTACCCCAACCTTTCTGTAGCCCTCTTCTGGCATTGAGAAGCTACTATGAGATCCCCCCTGGAGGCTTCTCTTCTCCAAGCTCAATGACACCAACTCCTTCAGCCTGTCTTCATAAGGCAGTTGCTCCAGCCCTCTCATCATCTTCGTGGCCTCCTCTGGACCTGCTCCAACACCTCAATGTCCTTCTTATGTTGAGGGCTCCAGAACTGGACACAGTTACTCCAGGTGGGGCCTCACCAGAGCCGAGCAGAGGGGCAAAATCACCTCTCTTGACCTGTTGGTCACACTTCTCTTGATGTAACCCAGGATTTGGTTGGCCCTCTTGGCTGCAAGCACACACTGGAGGCTCATGTTGAGTTTGTCATCCACTGACTACCCCAAATCCTTCTCTTCAGAGCTCCACTCAAGCCACTCTCCACCCAGTCTGTGTCTGTGCTTGGGATTGCCCTGACCCAGGTGCAAGAAGGTGCATTTGGTCCCATCTCTTGCCTCTGATGGGCTGCATGACCTCGAGCTAAACACTGCAGCTCCCACTCTGCTGCACAGTCCCCTCAGCTGCTCCCCCGAGCCACAGGGACAGGGAGAGTGTGTCAGGGGGAGCAGACAGGTCAGTGTGTGCTACAAAAGCAATGCCAGTATGTCCATCCCAAAGCCAGATAAGAAACCACAGTAGCAAATGTAGAAAAGGAGCAAAAGAAGGACACTGAGACATGCCACCACAGCTCAAGCCTCTGAATGAGCAGTAGGAGCCCCTCAGTCCTGAAATCCTTCCACACTCCACCAGCAGCCCTGCAGCTGGCATCTCTCTGATGGGAAGAGGGAAGAGGCAAGAAAACACCAAGTGGGGGCCACAGCAATCTCCCTCTGGGGATGCTTTGGGGGTCCCTCTTGTCCTCCATGGACATTCTGTCTGCATGAAGTCACGGAGCTTTGTACCAGGATTTCAGGACTGTACTGGGCATCCAGGGCTGCCAGCCACATGCAAGGCTGGCACCATGAGAGCACTGGACATACACCTCCACCACGCAGGAGCATATTTCCACCCCAAACAGAAGCAGAGCTACTCCAGGTAGAGTAAGCCCCAGTTCTTCACTTGCACAGATGCTGCTCTGAAGAAGTCCTTGTCACTTCCTTGTATGAAATAAGGCCAGTGGCAGTCCTCAGAGCCACCCTTCAGTCACCAGCCCAGTCTGTTTGAGAGGGCACAAGCTTCCAGTGACTCAAATGGAAAGGGGAAGCTTGGCACTGGTCTGTCTAGGGAGGGCTCCACAAGCCACCTCCAAGGTGACCTTCTTCCTGCAGGGCATCAAGGACTCCATCCCCCTTAAGCCCTGCCTGGATGAGAAATTTAAGGACCTTACAGGAGCACAATAAAATGGTGCAAGGATGAGGGAAGATGAGGATCTCCAACCTCCTTCTCCCACTCTCCCTCCCTCCCTGACAGATATGCAGTGGTAAGATGATCTGTGAGGTGCTGCAGAGGGCAGGGATGGATCAATGGGGACACCTGACACAGCTCTGTGTCTCTGCAGAAAGCTGTGAGATGATCAGGAAAGCTGCTCCCTGTGCAGGTGTCCTCCCTCAAAGGGCCAAACAGGGAGCACTTCTGTGTAATGTCCCCAAATCCCTCTCCCTGGGCGCACAGGAGCAGTGATGTCCCCAGACCCACAGCCAGCTGGAGGACTCCTCCCCATTGCCAGTGCTGTCTGGGAGGGGAAGAGGATGGGGCCACAGAGACAAGATGGGCAAAACAACAAATGATGACCATGGGACAGGTGGTGGCAGAGACACCTGAGCACAGCAGCCTCTCAGCTTTTGCTCCAATGCAGCTCAAGAGCACAAGAGCCTTGTCCTTCACTTGTACCAAGAAACACCATGTCAGGCAGCATCCAAATGTTCAGCAAACAAACCTGAGCCAGCCCCCACCTCACCCCTCCACCAGCTGGGAAGTTACAAGGCTCAGATGCACAGGGCCGATTGCCCCTTTAACCCAAGGGGGTTAAAGTCCTCTTGGACATCCTGTGCTTCCCACATGGACCAGCTCCCACCTGCAGCTCCCCAGTTATCTGACCTGGTTTATGGACTGGAGACTGCACGTGCAGAGACACCTCCCCAGAGAGGACAAGGAGGAGGGATGAAGGACACACCAGCATAAGCAGGGGGATGTCCTTTAATCTCCACATCACCCAGCACTCTGGAGCAAGTAAACAGGAAAAAGACTCTCGAGCAGCTGCTCTACCCAGCATCCCCACGGGGCATCCACTGTGACAGCCTTCCTTCATGTCCCCTCTCAGTGACAATGATTTCCAACCCTGGACTGTCTGGCCACAGCAAGGACAGATACTCAAACTGAGCAGAACAGGGCCCTGCCCAGGAGGAGAGGAGTGAGGGACATGGCAGAGAGAATGAGGGGAGCTCCAGCAGAGGTGAAGAGCAGGACACAAACACACCACAGAGGCTCAGTCAGAAGCCACAGCAGGTCCAAAGGAGGGCAACAAAGATCATGAGAGGGCTAAAGCACCTCCCTTATGGCTGAAGGAATTCGGGTTGTTCAGCCTGGAGAAGAGAAGGTTCAGAGGGGACCTCAGAGTAGATTATTAGTACCTGAAGGGGCTGCAGAAAGGCTGGGGTAGGACTTTTTAATAGGGATCAGGATGGCAGGACTATTAGTAATGGATGTGAATTGGAAGAAAGGAGATTCAGGCTGGATACAAGAAAGAAATTCTTTCCTGTGAGGGTGGTGAGACACTGGAACAGGTTGCCCAGAGAGGTTGTGGATGCCCCCTCCCTGGAGGTGTTTAAGGCCAGGCTGGACAAGGCACTGAGCAACCTGGTCTAGTGGGAGGCATCCCTGCCCATGGCTGGGTGGTTGAAACTAGATGATCTTAAAGGTTCCTTCCAACCCAAACTATTCTACATTTCTCTGACTCCTGGGCACATTCCTTCAGGTGCCACAACCCTGGCAGCACAACAGACCTGTTGGAGCAGGTCCAGGGGACATCACATGAATTATCTGAGGGCTGGAGAACAGGTTCAGAAAGTTGGGGCTGCTCAGTCTGGAAAAGAGAAGGGTCAAGGGAGACCTCAGAGAGGGCTTCCAGTGCCCGAAGGGACCTGCAAGAAAGCTAAAAAAGAAATTCTAGCAGGGGTGTGTAGCAACAGAAATGGTTTCAAAACTGAAACAGGGGAGATTTAGCTATTAGAAAGAAATTCTTTCCCGTGAGGGTGGTGAGCCCCTGTCCCAGGCTGCCCAGAGAAGCTGTGGCTGCCCCATCCCCAGAGGTGTTCAAGGATGGGGCTTTGAGCAACCTGGTTTGGTGGGAGGAATTCCTGTCATGGGGTTGGAACCAGATGATCTTTGAGGTCCCATCCAAGCCAAACCATTTTATGGTCTTATGTGACAGCTCCTTGGGAAAAATGCAACCTGAGGCAACCTCAGTTCTGAGGACAATTCACCCCATGGGTCACTTCCCCAAGGGCATGGATGGGAAGGTTGCAGTGACCACTTCTGTAGGAAGGCAGCAGCCGCACCTGTACCCCTGCTAAACCTAAAGGCTGGGATAGGCAGAGAGGCAGAGCCACAAACATGCGACAGCACAGCTCTGGGAGGGATGATTTCATCTGCCAAGATAGGAAAAAACATTCAATCCCTTTCCCTCTCCCCCCCAAAAACAAATTAAGAAAATAAATGCATTTGTAATGGGTTGGAGAGAAAAAAAAAACCTAAACAACAACCCATAAGGCTTGGTCCTACCCCTTACCCATTTTGTTCTTCAGCCTGCACATAAAGTCAGCCCAGCAGAACATCATCCTACTCGTGGAAGCTCATGTGCTGGACCATAGCTTCTGCTGGGACAAACTTTAAAACAACAAGATGGGTTTAGCTGCCTGTGGGCAACCGGCCATGTGTTGAGACACCATATTAACACCATCACATTAGACAACTGACCAAAACCTCAGAACCACAAGAGTTTGCAAACAAGACACTGGAGAAAAGCAATGCAGAGGTCCTCTCCTGACTCCGGAAAGCTTCCTGCAGCTTTCCAGCCAGCTCAACTTAGGAGCCCCAGCTCCAAATGGATCTGAAGAGCCACTGGATCACGCAAGCAGCAGAGACAGGGCTGAAGAGCAATCTGAAAAATCAGAGAGACTTGTCAGGCTGTCAGCTTTGCTGATTTCTACAGATTTGGAGCTGCCAGCTTCCATCAGAGACTCTGTTCCTTGGCTGGTTGTTTTTTGGATGCTCCACATGAACCCAATCCCTTGCTGTCTGACACATCAAGGTGCTTGGTAAGTGACAGGCACATACCAAGAGGCAGTGAGTGCCCAAGGATAAGGAGAGGGGTGAGAGGAGGGACAAGCCTGGCATAGCAGAAGGAGAGCACTGCCTACAGCAACGAGTTCTGGGAGATCTCCAGGAAGGCAGAAAATTCTCCAAAATGGAGGAAATTTCTCACATGAATCAATATTCCAAAGATGAAAAAAAAAAAAAGGTATTTTCCACAAAAGCCAGTTCTTTGTACAACATAAAGATCTTCAAAACTTAAAAGGTTAAAACCATTTTAAAGGAAAGCTCTCTCCAGCTCTGCAGTCCCTTTGGAAGTGGCCACTGTCACACTGTCACTGTGGTCACCAAACTGGGGAGGCAACATCCCACCCTCATCTAACTCTCTGGCAGAGAAACCACACTTGACAGAAAAGATGAGCAGGGCCATGAGAGGGGAGGAAAAGCCATGAGATCACCCACCCCCATGGCAGGATACAGTCACCACACAGAGGATGTGTGAGATGTCAACCTGATCTCACAGGTGATATGACAGGAGAGAGACAGCAGTGGCAAATGCCACGACCAAGCAAGTTCAAAAACCTCACAAGTAGGTATTTGCTGGGATGGCTGCAGGTTTCTCTGAGCATCCAGATTCCAAATCAGCTCTGTACAGCTACACACAAACCTTTCTTCTTCTGTCCTTCTCTCACACATCTCCTTCTGGTTGCTTTATTTCATCATCAACTTCCATCATCCACTCTCTGAGTTTCTTTGGTCAAGAAGAGGAATAGAGGATGTGGGGGGAAAGATCCTTATGACTTCAAAATTGAAGCCCACTGATTTCAGATTTCTACTGCCCTTAAAACTCAGAGTGCACTAGAAAATAAGAGTCTCCACTGTCTTCAGACATTTCCTTTTGCAACAAAATGCAGCCAATAGTTCAAACTTACTCAGAGCTACATGGATGGGCTGCAAAGGAAGCCCCACACCTACTCTGTGCTGTGAGCTCCTCCTGGACTCCCCATACCCAATGTCCTACTAAACCTGCAGTGGTGCAGGAATGGGGACACAGCAGGCAGGGCTTGCTGCAGCCCCAGCCAGGCCACCTAGATCCCAGAAGCACTGTTGAACACATCTGGACCCAAACCACAAGCCCAGTTTTAGGCTGAGCAGCAGTTAAGTAGAAATTACTGCTGTTGGCCATAATTTGTGGTCCTGCTGTATTTCTACAGCCATGCAGGACTGGTGGTCACCATGACTGACACTGGGCTGATCTAAACAAAATCTCAGAGCTCCTTCTAGCTCATTTTGTGGCCTGGATGAGATGTTCAGCACAAATAATTTTGCAGTGCCAGGAGGATCTCTTTGGCAGAGCCAGGAGATGGACACACACAATCTCATTTCCAACACAAGTTCCCACACACGGGCTGACTGTTGCAGCTGGTCAGGGCAGGACACGAGCAGAAGTTTGTGTGATGGAGCTCAAACTGTAAATCTGTCCCATCCAACCACTTGTATCCACAGAGATCTTGCTCCATCCCAAATGCTGGCAGGTTTTACATCCCAGCCCAACTGTCCATCACAGTGCAGCAGCAGTGTCACCTGGGTCACTTCCCAGAAGATGCAACAGTGCCAGAATTGTCTAGAGGGGAAGGTCCCAGCTAAAGAGCAGTACTCAGTTTCCCAGGATCACAAAAATTAAAGGAAAGCTTGGGCCAGCTTGTTGGCCAAGTCTGTTCTACCACACACAACACCTGGGGATGGGGACATTGGCACTGCTCAGAGATGGGGACTTTAGCATCACTTCCATCCCAGACTCCTGCTGAGACTGCAGCCAAGCCTTTTTTCCCCTGTCTACCCATGAGACACGTAGAAGGTCACACAGCAGCAGGAGCAGGGTTGGGTGATGGCAGTGCTAACAGCCAGCAAGTCTCTGGGGATGTTCTCAGTGCTCACCATCACGATTAGATAAGAGAGTTAAGCAAACCCTTTGCTGATAAAAACGATCCCCCTCCAGGCAGGGGAGCTTAAACAAAGAGCAGTAAAAAGGTCACAGATTGGGTTGCTCCACCCAACAGCTCAGCTCAGGGATGGGGCAGGTCAAAGGTCCTGTAGGAAATCCCACAGCAAACCTGTCCCCACAGAGGGGAGGTGACAGCACCGAGCACAGGGGACACTGCTCTGCAGAGCCCAGACATTCAGGTCCAGCTCACTAGGATGCTCCTCTCACCATATCTGGTGTGTAGCCAACATGGAGAAAGTCACTGGCTTCTGCGCAGAAAACCTGGTGTAGGTGAGAAGTAATCACGTAAAACCTCTCCAGCAGGTTTTAATTAGTGGGCTTGAAGCCCATGAGCCAATAGCTTCCATGTAGCTGTGGAGGAAGCAGACAGATGGACAACTGGGTGTGGGCACCACAGCAGAGCACAGTTCTTCCAGCCAGCCAACCTCCAGCTGCAATCTAGGTTGCAGAAAAGCTTTTGAAATGACAAGGGAGGAGGTAATTTGTGACCACTGCATGAGTTGGGGTCTTCTAATTGATCCTCACTCCTGGAGGATGCTATCAAGCAGAGAAAGCAGATAAATTAAAGGAAAATGGCTGTTTCCATGCAGAGGTGAGATTAGAGCTCATCTGCTTTCCCCAGTTTAACACAAATATCCCAGTAAGCAGGAAGGGGACTGGTAACAAATCCAAAAATCATTTCACTCGAGGAACTGCTACAGCAGGGGAAGCTTCAACTATGATGAAGGTCACAAGCCACGCTCTCACCTTCCCACACCAGCAGGTTCTGCTCTCCCACCTCAAGGCACCTTAGGAGCAAGAAGACTCCTCTTCCAGGCCTGGGTGATAGGTGATAGAGCAGGAGGAGACCCTTTGCTGCACGGGCCATCCCATACTCTAAGAGCATCCAGCTCAGAAGCCTGTTTATCCTTGAAAGCCATTTCTGGCTCGCTTGCTTCTCAGGAACTCCAAGCCCCTCAGTTTAATCAGTGGGGCCTCAAAACAACGAAGTTTTTAAAAACTAAAAGAAAAAAAAAATAAAGCTCTGCCTCAGTGAGCTAAGGAAAGAATGGGGTGAGCACGATCCACCCTTCTGCGTCACTTCACATTAATATTTCACAGTTCCTGCCTTTTCTTTTAAAAAGGCTTTTCTCCACCTCCACGGGACTGAGCTCATTTCACTGTAACCAGGGCTTTTAAAATTTTTTTTTTTTTTTGAGGTGGATTTTTTTTCCTCCCCCTTCTCTCTCCCCTATAAAACAAACATCTGCTCTGAATTTTCAGCTCGCTCTCTCAGCAAACTCTGAATTTTCTGACGTGGCTCAAGGCAAACAGATCAATTGGAAGCTGGCCTATAACCCCCCACCCCCAGCACATGAAGTTATGAATGCAAGACCCTTTTATATTAAAAAAAAAAAAAAGAATTACGTAACACAGGAAGTTTAAAAAAAATGTTTAAAAAGCATAAAAGACAAGTGAGTGGATGGATTAGATCTACTTGGCTTTGGGTGATTAACACAAAGAATAGAAATTTATTACAGCTCTCCCCATCCTTACCCTCTGCAGAGTCAATTAGCAAGAAAGTAACACATGGGTAATTAGGGCTGGCTAAAACTCTTTCAGATAAAAACAAATATTAATTGGGAAAAAAACTAATAAAAAGACTTTTTCTCCGTTTTTTGCATCGATCAAGACTCATAATGCAGCTTTGACAAAGCCCAGGAGAAGGAAGTGACAGCTTTCCAAAGTTAAAAGGCTTTGTACACAGAGCAGTTTGTCCCATTCCTACCCTAATCCTGGCTCATGGAGAGCCAAGGCTCTCTGAAGCGAGCTGCTGAGCTTAATGAAGAGCAGGAGATGAGCCCATTCCAACAGAAGAGGTTCTTCATCTGGGAGCCCAGCTGGCCAGAGCCCCTGATCTGCCCACATGGAGGACACACTTGGTGACCCTTACACACAAGGTCACCCTTTATGCAATGCTCACAAAGCCCTACTCAAGGATGACAAAGCCAGGGGATGAAGAGGAGGGCTGTCACACCAGCAAGGGCTTTCCCTTTGCTCCCAGCACTGCTGTGACACAACCCCAACACCTCACAGGCAGGTAGTCTGATGGTGGCCACCAAGGCTGGCTGGTTGCCTGCACATCTAGAACACCCAATCACACAAGCTACTCCCCAGTGGGCATCTCTCCAGGATCTCCTCACACCACAGTTTAGAGATACAGCTCAACACTAAGTGCTCTGTCCTCATAAGCCAAAAAGCTCCTTCCCGAGGCCAGCTCAGATCCTGCTGGCTTCAGTAACTTGAAATAAATGATGTCCCATCACCCCAGAAAGCAGCCGTGCCAGCAGAGCTAGCAGCCACAAACCTGTTTGGCCTGATAGAAGCTGTAGGACCAACAGCACACCACTGCTGAGGCATCTCAGGCACAGAGGATGGGGTGGATGTTCCACCAGGTGAGCTCCTCTCTAGCAGTAGAAGCCTCCCCAGGCTCTGCTCCCCTTTGAGCTCCAGGTCATCATGCACCAGAAAACCAAGCACCACCAAAATGTAGCTTTTCATGAAGGCGACAGCAAGCAATGGCACTACAAACCACCCTACACTACAAGTGGTGAGCCTGACTCCACATCACTTCCCCCAATAATTGCCACCACTGCCATGTGAATGCTGTGCCAGTAAAGGTTGACCTCCAGTAAAGGCTGGTCCTCAAGTGGAGGATGAGTCCAGGGAAAGAATACATAGATGCTTTTGTCACACACCTGGATTTTCTCAGGCATCCTTTTCTTGACCAGAAAGCTCTTCCAGACAAAGAAGAGGGAAGCTGGCCATCCACCACCTGGCTTTGCCTCACCTGCCTAGATACACAGTCACTATTGAGTACACCAGCTGATACTTCCACCTGCAGCTCTGACTCCTCTGTCCAGGAAGCATTAAGGCAAAGCTCTGCTTCTCAGCCCTGAGAAGGATGAGGGGAGAGAGAGGATGGCAGCTGCTTGGAGAGCTGGGTGTCACCAGAGGAGGGCTTAGCTGCAGAGAGGAGGCCCATGAAGCATCTGAGAGATCATAAAATGGTCTGGGTTGGAAGGGACCTTCAAGATCATCTAGTTCCACCCCCCCTGCCATAGACAGGGACACCTCCCACTAGACTAGGCTGCTCAATGCCTCATCCAGCCTGGCTATAAACACCTCCAGGGATTGAGGGGGCATCCACAACCTTTCTGGGCAACCTCTTCCAGTGACACACCACCCTCACCATAAAGAATTTCTTCCTTATCTCCAGCCTAAATCTCCCCTCTTCCAGTTTGCATCCATTACTCCTAGTCCTGCCATCATATATCTTACTAAAAGTCCTACCCCAGCCTTTCTGCAGCCCCTTTCAGGTATTGAGAAGCTACTATGAGGTCCCCCCAAGCCTTCCCTTCTCCAGGCTGAACAACCCCACCAGCTCTTCAGGCTGAAGTCCTCTCTCCCCAGCATGGTTCACCTCATCTCTCAGGAGGCTCCTGCACACACTGCAGGAATACCAATGCATGTTGGGAGGCACATGGCAGAGAGCACAGAGCCTGTGGCCACCAGCTCACCTGCAGCACAGCTGAGGAGCCTAGAGTAATTTTCCACTGTGATGGTTAAAGGAACACGAGGGAACTGCCTGCCCAGTGTTCCCCAGATCTTGCTTTCCTTCTGCTAGAAACCTATGGGTTTCCTTATTTTTATTTTTTTTTAATCATCTCAGCCCCTGGACCATGCTCTCTGCTTTTACAGACCTGCTCTAGGCTGCACAGCACAAGAAGCCCTCACAGCCACGACATTATTATTGTTACCACCATAGCTGTGGTACAGAAATTAAAGTTCTCCAAATTTCCCTGAAGTTTCAGCCTCACAGGGACTGCAGGACATGCTTAGGTCTGCCTGCAGGTACATATGTGGACATCAGTGGGGACCTCTGTCCCACGTGGTCTGCAGACACTGCCAGAAACCAGTGCCTCACCCACAAAACAAACCTCTGCTTTGCTTAGTTTAAGAACTTGAACCCAGGGCCAACAAAGCAGCACATTCTCCTCTCCCACTGCCTCGTAGCTCCTGGGGGAGCTTCACAACCTGGTGATGCTAATGGAGCCCAAGGCTTCCTCCAGATCCTCCTGGAGGTGTCTCTGGGCAGAAGCCAGGACTCCCAGAGTCCCTAAGGCAAATGAAGAGGAAACACCAGCATTTTGTGGTGCAGCCACTGAGACCAGAGCATCATCTCCATCTCCTTTCTCCACCTGAGTCCCCTGGAAATAATATGAGCATTCAGTCTTTCCATCCTGGGCCAGCAGCACTTGCCAGGAGAGACACAACCACTCCATGACCTCACTGCATCCCTCAGTTTGGGGAAGGCCACTGTGCTAAAGCCTTGTGTCACATTGGTGTGTGCCCCCTCTTCTCTGCCTCCAGCACGGGGCACAGACACCGTTCTCTGGTGTAAGAAAAGAAATGTAAGAGAAGCAGCAGTAACCAAGTAAACCACAGCCGAGGTTAAAAGTTTCCCAGCGTGGGGTCTCCCTCCTGCTCCCTCTCCCTCCTCCCACCCCTATCTCTGGAGATTTTCTCTCCCATTTCTCACACCCCCATCCCCAGCACGGCGCAGGGAAAGCCAATGCCGAGGGATGCTGAGCCCGGAGGGAGAGAAGGTCCTGGCCCTCGGCTGACCCTGCTCCGTCAGACCACATCCCATCCCCCTGGGGCAGACACGCAGAGGGGAGAAGAGAATTAATGACATTATTTTGGGGTTTGTTTTCTTTCAGCCTTTCGCCCTTTCCCTTTCTCCCCAACTGTTGCACTCAGACGCGGCCCCCAAAAGGACTCCGACTAATCCTGCCTCCCTCGGAGGCCCCTTTAAGGTGCTGTTAGACAAGGGGGAAAAAGGCACCCGGTTTGTCCCGGGGGGAAGTTGGATGCCGAGGAGGGATGCGGGAAGCCGGGAGGCGGCGCCGGGGGCGGCCATGGCGGTACCGGCCCGCGCATCCCCAGCGGCCCCCGGCCCCGCAGCGGCTCGGCGGGGGGTGGTGCCGGGCATAGGTCTGGGGGGGATTTTGCCCCTTTTTCTCCTCCCTATCGAGCCTCCCCGGTACGGCACCGGCTGCGGCCTCCCCGCACCCATGTCCCCGAGGGATTCGCAGCCCTTCTCCTCCCCTTCCCGCCCGCTTTTCCCGGCCTTTTCCCTCCCTTCCCCCTTCTCTCTCTTCCTCCCCCGGCGCTCACCGGCTCCCTCCATCTTCTCGGAGCCGCGGCTCCAGGTGACCTGCCGCGTTTCCAGCTTCACCTGGAAAGTTTTCCTTTCGGGTCTTTGCGACTTTTTGGAGTAAAAAAGGGTCATGACGGTGCCCACTTCCAGGCTGCGGCAGAGGTGGGCTGCCTCCGCCTCGCTGGGGGCCGGGGGGCCGCTGCCCGGTCCGGCCGCCATGGGAGCGGCGAACAAAGGGGGAGCGGGAGCGCCCGGAGCGCTCAGCGCCGCCCGCCGCGCCCCGTGCCCGCCGGCTGGGNNCTTAGTTTTTTTTTTT
>VZTY01008994.1:0-19965 GCA_013400935.1 Turnix velox
TCAGCCACCATCTGAGGGTGTCATCTCAGCCACCACCCTGGGTGTCCTCTTCATCCCCCCCCTATCAGGGACGTGTCACTTCAGCCACCACCTGAGGGTACTCCTCATTACCCCCCCCCCTTAGGGCTGTGTCACTTCCGCCACCACCCTGGGGGTACTCCTCATTCCCCCTCTATCAGGGATGTGTCACTTCAGCCACCATCCTGGGGGTACTCCTCATCCCCATGGTGGGCTGCTGGCCCCTTGAGACTCAAAGCTGGTCCCATAAGAGCCAAAGCTGACCTCATGGGTGGGCTGCTCACCCCTTGAAACCCAAATCTGGTCCTGTGGGTGGGCTACATGCCCCTTGAGACCCAAAGCTGGTCCCATAAGATCCAAAACTAACCCCATGGGTGGGCTGCTGGCCCCTTGAGACTCAAAGCTGGTCCCATAAGAACCAAACCTGACCCCATGGGTGGGCTACTCGCTCCTTGAGACCCAAAGTTGGTGCCCTACATGGGGTGCTCACCCCTTGAGGCCCAAAGCTGGTCCATGGGTGGGCTGCTCACCCCTTGAGACCCAAAGCTGGTCCCATAAGAACCAAACCTGACCCCATGGGTGGGCTACTCGCCCCTTGAGACCCAAAGCTGGTTCCATAAGAGTCAAAGCTGACCCCATGGATGGGCTTCTCACCCCTTGAGACCCAAATCTGTCCCCATGTGTGGGCTGCTTGCCCCTTGAGACCCAAACCTGGTCTCTTGGGTTGGCTGTTCACCCCTTGAGACCCAAAGCTGGTTCCATAAGAGTCAAAGCTGACCCCATGGATGGGCTTCTCACCCCTTGAGACCCAAATCTGGTCCCATGGGTGGGCTTCTCGCCCCTTGAGACCCAAAGCTGGCCCCATGGGTGGACTGCTTAGCCCTTGAAACCCAAAGCTAGCCCCATGGGTGGGTTTCACCAAGCAAGCAGATGGGGTTTGAGGTGCCTTTCTCCCCATATGCAGCTGTGGCTGAGGCAATGTATGGACTTCCACTGAAGTGCTGTCTGTTTTATGAAAAATCAGGTCTTTTTACTGCCATTTTCTGTTACCTGGGGCATCCGAGGAGCCTAATTTGTCATTTCCCCTGAGCTGTATTCCATGCAGCATGCTGTCTCATCAGGTGAGCTGAGCTGGGATGTTTAGATACACAAATTATGCTCTTAATTTGTGTAGATGAGCCTGGTATTTCCCATGGCAATGATTAACAGTTGAGGGACACCTTTGCAGAAGCAAAGGAGAGCTTGTGGTTTGAGCAAATGAAGGGAGTGATGGTCTTTTTGAAGGAGAAGGAGGAGAAAATGAGCAATGTTTGATTGGTGCCATTTTTAACTGTGACTTTTGACAAAGGTCTTTAGAGCCTTGGGTGAAGCAGAGGGAAAACTTCCCAGGGAACAAGCTGACGTTCTCAGCTTTGTCTCACAGAGCTGTCAGTCCTGTCTCCCTGGGTATTGCACACACACACACACAGATGCTGGTGCTTTCCCCTCAGATCTTTGATGGCATGAGAATGCAAATGATGCTGAGATGGATATAAATGGAGAAAAAAAATCCCCTTGGCAAGTAGAGCAAGACAATTGGGCACATCCCTCTTTCTAAACCTGCTGCTAAACCAAATGAACGCGAAATATGATGTGTCACTGATTTGCTGAACTCCTCCTTAGATTCTCTCTGGGAGTTTAGCAAGAATCATAGAATGGTTTGGGTTTTGGAAGGGAGCTTCAAGATCATCTTGTTTTAACCCCCTTGCCATGGGCAGGGACACCTGGATGTCTCCAGGTTTGATGGAGCATCCACCACCTTTCTGGCAACCTGTTCTAGTGTCTCACCACCCTTATGAGGACAGGCTGAAGGAGTTGGGGTTGTTCAGCCTGGAGAAGAGAAGGCTCAGGGGGGCCTCAAAGTGACTTCTCAATATCTGAGGTTGCTCAATGTCTCATCCAGCCTGGCTTGAGGGACTGAGAGGGCATCCACAACCTCTTCCAACCTCTTCCAGTGTCTCACCATCCTCACACTAAGGAACTTCTTTCTTATCTCCAGCCTAAATCTCCCCTCTTCCAATTTGGCATCCATTCCTCCTAGTCCTGTCCTAGTCCTAGTCCTGGACACAATTCAAAAGTCCTACCCAGCCTTTCTGTAGCCCCCTTCAGATATTGAGAAGCTCCTCTGAGGTCCCCTCCTGAGCCTTCTCTTCTCCAGGCTCAACAACCCCAACTCCTTCGTCCTGTCCTCAGAAGGGAGATGTTCCAGCCCTCTCAGCATCTTTGTGGCACTCTGGAACCATCTGTGGATCCAGGTGGATCTCAGTGGGATCAGCTGTCTTCTGCTCTATCTTCCCTGGAGGTTTACCTATTCCTAGAATGACTCCCTGGTGCTTTGCCAGGCTGGTTGACATGGCAGGTAATGAATCAAACCTCAAATTTTTATTTTCTGTATATTTTACTGGAAAATAACTACTGCCTGTTAATAGAAGCTTGCATTTCTGGAGCAGAACCTCACTGCCCTGTAGGATGTGGTTACATCCAGTAACTACAACATTGTTTGGTGACATCAGGCCATGGGGTGCTTCTTTTTTCAGCCTAGCCAGTCTCAGGCTTTTACTCAAACTAAGGCAGAGAGTAGAAAGTCCTTGGTGCTTTCTAAAAATGGGCTTCTGGGTCATTAAAAATATTTCACTGTTTTGAAAGGGCTCAAACTCTGTCCTAGTTACTCTCTTGTTAGTAGGGCCTGAAAGCAGGCAACTGCTTAGTACAAACCTTTTTTTTTTTTTCATAAATATAATGTGCTTTTTTAAAAGGTCACAGGGCAAATTAGGGTGAGGCAGAGGAAACTGCCTGCAGCCAGCTGGGTCACTGTCACACAGGTAACATCCCCAAGAGCTCCTGTAAGCTGTGTAATGCAGGGAGTGTAGGATTTAGCCCTGGGCAGGAGGTCAGCTTAAGGTGATGCATGGTTTAAAGCTCTTACTGAGTGTGCTGAGTGATGCACAGAGCTCACCACTGTTGGATGAATGGCTGAAGGAGTAGAAGATGAAAAAAAAAAGCATCTAGAATCACAGAATTATAGGGTTGGATGGGAACTTCTAAGGTCTAATCCCCCTGCAGTGAGCAGGGACATCCTGGACTAGGTTAGGTTGCTCAGAACCTCAGCAAGCCTGGCCTTGGATGTCTCCAGGCTTGATGGGAGATCCACCACCTCTCTGGTAACCTTTGATGGTGTCTCACCACCCTTCTGAGGACAGGCTGAAGGAGTTGGGGTTGTTCAGCCTGGAAAAGAGAAGGCTCAGAGGGGACCTCATAGTGACTTCTCAATACCTGAAGGGGGCTATAGAAGGGCTGGGGTAGGACTTTTTAATAGGGTCCAGGGAATGGATGCAAATTGGAAGAGGGGAGATTCAGGATGAAGAGAAGAAAGAAATTCTTTGCTGTGAGGGTGGTGAGACAGTGGAAGAGGTTGCCCAGAGAGGCTGTGGATGCCCCCTCAATCCCTGTAGGTGTTTAAGGCCAGGCTGGATGAGGCACTGAGCAACGTGGTGTAGTGGGAGGTGTCTCTGCCCATGGCAGGGGGTTGGAACTAGATGATCTTGAAGATCCCTTCCAACCCAAACCATTCTATGATTCTTATGTGGAAGAACTTTTTCCTAATGTCTAACCTAAACCTACCCTTCTGTAGTTTAAAACCATTGCCCCTTGTCCTGTTGTCTGTTTTTCCCAAAATAAGGATTATTAGTCTAAATCCTGATCAATATGGTGAGGTCCAGCCAGCTTACAGAAAGCCTGAAGTAGGGTTACACTGATGTTTTCCCCAAATTCTTCATGCTTGGCAGTTGTGAATGCTCAGCAGCCTGCTCCCCTATTCCACTAAAGCCATTAGAGCCCTCTGCTCCCAGTCACTCATTTAAACTGGAACCAATTGTGTGAAATCTCTCATGTTTTCCATCACAGCCCATGTTGTAATTGGAATGAGCTGCTTGTTAAGAATTCAATTTCAAAACTGTAGGATGGATTACAGAGGTTATATATATATATATATACTTTTTGGTCAGGATTTTCAGGCTGGATATGGGTTCTGTGAGAGGTCTTACAGGGCCTTGATTGCTGGGAAGGGCTGTTTTGGAGGGGAAGAGGCTTCTCCAGCAGATCATCAACACCACACTTTGAGACTGCACAGCAAGAGGTTAATCTGGAAAGAAAACCATGATTTCTACAGCCCTTTGTGATTTGTTTTGAGTTTTGTTTTTGTTATTTTCTTAATGGGGTTCACATCCTTTCAGTTTGCCATTTGTTTTCTGACCTTTTATGGTGGATTTTCAGATCCCACTTCCTGGCGTTTCTCTGTGGCTCGGAATGCTGGGAACTGGAACCTTGTGAAAAGTGAGACTGGGATGTTTCAGGTGGGTGAGCCTTGACACAGAAAGCCACTGGACAGGAGAATTACTAGCTTGGAGATGAAAAAAAAAATATAACAAAGTGTTGGCACTTGAAAGAAGACACAAGATAATATTGTGAGCCAGGAAAACCAAATCATTGAATGTGATGCCTGGTCTTTTTGTGCCTTTGGTTTTGAGGCAGCAGCATGATACAAAGAATTGGAGCAAGATCAGCCTGTCTTTCTCCTTTTGGGGGAAAAACCAAGATGCCCCAGTCCTGCCATGTGGGGCATTAAGTTACCCTTGTCATGCTTCATGTTGTGTCCACACCATGAGAGGCTTTGGTGTTGGCTGATGATTAATGGCAGAGGAAAGCAGCATATGGAGTTGGTCTTATCTTGCTTTATGTTCTCTTCTAGACCATAGATATTGTTTAGGGTCTAGGTAATGTTCACAGACAGTGGGCTTTAACTCCTCTGACTTAATTATGGACTGGAACCTTCTCCAGCAGTGGAGCATGGCTGGTGCAAGTATCATGGTGCTCGGGGAGGTGGGGCAGTCCCCTCTGATAGTCACATCAGACTAGAAGGAGCCTAAGTCCTTTGTTCCTGCTAGAAATACATTTGCTAGTGCTTGAGGGAAGTGTTGCAACATTAAGGTAAATAAACACAAGTTTCCTATATGAGGGAAGGCACTGAACTCTGCCAAGCCAGTAAAATTATCTTAAGTTCTCTGTATCATAGAATGGGTTGACATGGAAGGGACCTAAAAGATCATCTAGTTCCACCCCCCCTGCCATGGGCAGGGACACCTCCCACTACACCAGATTGCTCAATGCCTCATCCACCCTGGCCTTAAACACCTCCAGGGATTGAGGGGGCATCCACAACCTCTGGACAACCTCTTCCAGTGTCTCACCACCCTCACAGTAAACAACTTCTTTCTTCTCTCCAGCCTAAATCTCCCCTCTTCCAATTTGCATCCATTCCTGAACCCTATTAAAATGTCCTACCCCAGCTTTTCTGTAGCCCCCTTCAGGTATTGATATTCCTACATTTTCTCCAGAGTGTAATTGCCTTTCATCTGTATCTTAAGATATAGGACAAAGAAAGGGAAAAGAGAATTTCAGGTCAGGAATGACTAAATTGAAATCTGGTGATGGAAGGAGGTTGTCTGCTGACAGATAGTGGATGAAGGACCATGTAGAACTTGCCTTCTGGGGGTGAAATGAGAGTTTTAGAGGTATCTTCTTGCAAGATGCTTTTCAGTCATGGTATCACACCCAAGTTTGGCTGGAAGAACTCAGCCTGGCAGTTTGACCTGAGGATTGACATGGCTGCTATTTGAGACCCAGCTAAGGAATTGTAGTTTAATGTGAGTTGTAGTAGGTGCTGATGTTAAAAAGTTGGATTTTGGGCACTTGAGATGTGTCTGTTACCAAGATATAGGTTTGGTGGGCACTAATCATCTGAAGTTCTTGTTTCTGTCAGCAGTCTTTTGTGCAGGATGGTCCAGAACCACTGGTGTTATCAGTGGAACCATTCATCTCCTTGTTCCTCCTGCCAGATGGAAAAAGGGCTGAGCTGGCCACGCTGCTGTGCTGCCAGCTGGGTGTCTCAGGCCTGGTGGGGAGAGAAGGTGCTCTCCACATCTCACCAGTGCTCAAAAAAACCCCCCAAAGGCTGAGTACCAGCCCTGGCACCATCTCATCCTTGCAGGATTCAGCTTGGTGAGGAGAAGGCTCAGGGGGGACCTCATAGAAGCTTCTCAATACCTGAAGGGGGCTACAGAAAGGCTGGGGTTGGAATTTTAATAAGGTTTGTGATGGGAGAACTAGAAATAAGGGATGTAAATTTGAAGAGGGGAGATTGAAGCTAGATATAAGAAAGGAACACTGGAAGAGGTTGCCCAGAGAGGCTGTGGATGCCCCCTCAATCCTTGGAGGTGTTTAAGGCCAGGCTGGATGAGGCACTGAGCAACCTGGTGTGGTGGGAGGTGTCCCTGGCTATAGCAGGGGGGTTGGAACTCGATGATCTTTTAGGTCCCTTCCAACCCAAACTATTCCAAGCCAAACCCTCCTCCCTGGCTTTCCAGCCTCTGTGCTTTGCTACAGTTCTTCATTTCATAGTTTGTCCCTCATTAGCCAGCCCAGATGCCAAGATCTCTGTGTCAGAGAGGAGGGAAGAGGATGTTTGGAGGAGGAGAAGATGTCTGGTGCATGCTCAAGGTGATGCTGCCTCCTCCCAGCCTTTCTGGTGATGGCTGAATAGGGTTAGCAGAGCTCCTGTCACAGCAGCAGCAGCAGCCTCTGGGCAGCACAAGGGAGAGATTGCAGCTTGGAGAGAGAGAGAGAGAGAGATGAGAGAGATGAGAGAGATGAGAGAGATGCGTTTCTTTGCCAGTGCAGAGGCAGAGGGCAGATAAGCTTTTTTGGAAGCAGAAGCTCTCTGGAGAAAGGTGGATTGGGATCAAGTTTGGTCTGTTTGGTGCTTGGCTGGTGCTGTGACACTGAGATATGTTTGTAATATAAACAGCTGGGGAGTGAGCACAGCTTTGGAAAGGATCCACACACCTATCTCTGCTGATCAAATGAATCCCTAGAGGGTTGCTGATAAGCAACCTGGTGGAGGCAGAACCAGGGATGCTCTATTCCAGGGAAATTAAGAAGGGAAAGCTCACCACCAAACCTCTAATATTCTCTCTTTGCTGCTTTCTCTTTTTCCATGCTGTAATGTGACCTGGTTCCAAGACTTTCAGAATAGCAGCACCACATGACATGTGTGTATTTTAGCAAAGGGATCAGGGCCCAGGCTGGAGTTTCTTTTTTTTTTTTTTTTTCATGGGGGGGTGAGGATCCAGGGGGTCCAAGAGATCACAAGAGCAAGGCTGACACATTGGCTTTCTCAAGGTCTGGTTAGGCAGCCTGTGTTTGCCCAGGTAAAGGGTCAGGGCTGTGTTTTTCTCTCTGGAATGAAGTGTATTTATTGTGCAAACTCATTTAAGGAGAAAAAAGCTGACTTTATTAGTTAAGTCTCTGGAAAGGAGTCAGCATTCCTGTGACCTGTTCTCTTACAGCTGAAAGAAGGCTTAAGCAAGCACTCACCCAAAGGTACATTGCATAATTAGTGACCTGTAATTTATCCCTAAATGCATTATACATCAGCTGTCAGTCACAGTGTGCTGTTTAAATTTCTTTTATTTTATTTTATCAAAAAAACAGTTGAATAATTCTTTTTTTTTTTTTAATTAGGGCTTAATATAAAAGTGAGCAGTACATCCTGTACCATGGAGCTGTCTGCTTGAGCTGCTTGTCTGCCAGCCCGGGATGTGTGAATGCAAATTCACCTTTCCAGCATATGGAAAAGAGGGATGGATCCCAACTTGTCATGGAAATGAGATGTTATGAACTTTGGGGGGGGGAGAGGGAAAAAAAGGAACTGCATCCTGGCAGTTTGTGAATGAGCAGCTTGAGAATTGACGTAATCGCCAGGCGTCGGGGAGAGAACCCACAGAAAGGAGGAGTCAAGTTAGAAAACAAGTCAAAACAAGAGTGTGTTTAGCAAAAATGAAGTCTCCTTCCTTTCTTTTTTCTTTTTTCTTTTTTTTTTTTTTTTTGGCCACATGATGCTTTGTCACTGCCAGGTACAACTTCCTCCAAAGCAGCTAACTAATTTCTGCCAGTAAGGCCAGTTAAAAGAATTGATTTCCAGTAATGTTTGAAGAAAATAATCCCTGTCTCTAGGATGTGGCAGATAATCTAATAAGCAGAAATTTCATCACATGGAAATGAATATAAAACAGAGAGAGTTTTGCCTGCAGAGGGCATGCTGGAAAGAAGCAGAGAACACAGGGCTGAAATTAGCTCAGAGATCAGCTTAATATAATGTCTTTTCCCCTGGTAGCTCATAAAAAGGTGGGAAATCACCATATCCTGTTCCTAATAATTTAATATTGTGCCCCTAACTGCCTGGCTTTCCTAGTTTTTAGGTGATGGAAGCAAGGATGTCCCTTAGTTGACTGCAGATGCTTTGGATTGTTACCTGGGTCTGGAGATGTTCTCCCCAAATATGTCAATATCAGTGAAAATTAATAAAACACTGGAATAGGTTGTGGATTTCTCTTCACTGGAGGTGTTTAAGGCCAGGCTGGACAAGGCACTGAGCAGCCTGATCTAGTGGGAGATGTCCCTGCCTATTTTTGTGGATCCTCCTGTGTTCCAGCTTGCACCTACTGCCCTGAATCATGTCATTGGATGTCACTGAGAAGAGCCATCCTCCTCATAGTCACCCTTTCCATATTTACAAACATGAATAAGGTCACTCTTCAGTCTCCTTCAAGCTGAAGAGCCCCAGCTCCCTCATCTTTTCCTCATCAGGGGGATGCTCCAACCCCTTCATCATCTCTGTGTCTCTGTGCTGGACTCTCCCAAGCAGTTCCCTATCCTGGGAAGGATTTTTTTTTTTAATGCTGAGGGCCCCTGAGCAGTGAAATGGGGTAGAGGCTGGTGTTGGAATGCACTGCTGCAGTTTGCTGGAGAATCTCTCTTTTCACAGTGGTTGGGACTTTTGTTTTGCTAAAAAAAACCCCTCCAAGCAGGCAAGAAAAGATCTTTGTCTCTCAACTGTGAGCAAAGAAAGGTTGTAGTATATGCCCGAGAGCCACCAGAAATCCCCTAGCAACCAGGCTTAATGATCCTAATATTTCCTTGCAAGATCATAGGAAATCACAAAGTCACACAAAAGAGCTGCTGTTTCTTAAAGGATGAAATTGCTGCTGGAGGCATATTTATAAAAGAGGCCCAGAATGGGCAAACCCTATTCCTCTTGGTATTTATAGCTTGCCTTTTAGTTTGTGCTTTCAAACAGCTGGGGCTGCCTGAAAACTGGATTTTTCTCTGAAATGGAGCCTGAGGAGTTTAGAGAAGTTGAAGCCCAATCCAAGGAGCTGGAAAGCTTTTGTAGAAATGTGGAGGAACTTTCCATCACCCCCTCCCTTCCCTGCTGGCCAGGAGATTTCACGTGGCTGTAGGTGAGGTGACTGGCATCATTAATCACCTTCAGCATCTCTTTTCCTCTGCTGGGAAATCTGGAGACAATGAGAGGAAAATTACTGGACCTGCTCTTTGTAAACCCCAGGACTCTATGGCAGGTCTATAAAATCATAGAATGATCTGGGTTGGAAGGGATCTTCAAGACCATCAAGTTCCACCTCCCCTGCCATGGGCAGGGACACCTCCCACCACACCAGGTTGCTCAGTGCCTCATCCAGCCTGGCCTTAAACACCTCCAGGGATTGAGAGGGCATCTACAACCTCTCTGGGCAACCTCTTCCACTGTCTCACCACCCTCACAGTGAAGAACTTCTTTCTTCTTTCCACCCTAAATCTCCCCTCTTTCAATTTGCATCCATTACTCCTGCCATCCTGTACCCTAGTAAAAAGTCCTACCCCATCCATCTCCCCTGTTGCAGCAGCAATAAATGGGCCAGGAGGCCATTAGAAGCATCTCAGCTATGTTCTCCTGGAGAACATCTCACAGATGATACTTATCTATCTGGCATCCTACATAGATGCAGTGACCTGGGTTCCTCCCCATCCTCTCCAAACATTCCTGCTGTAGCATCGTGCTTGTCACCTTTCCCCTGTCCCTATGGGGTTATGAGACCGTCTTGGAGGGCTGTATGAACCCACCAGAGCCTGGGCAGCACTTGTGTGTGCCAGGGAACTGCTCCACAGGGAATCTTGCCATCTTGAAATGGCAAAGTGCTCAGCTCTGGTGAGACCCCACCTGGAGTATTGTGTCCACCTCTGGAGCCCTCAACATAAAAAGGCAACTGAGCTGTTGGAACAGGTCCAGAGGAGGAACATGGAGATGATGAGAGGGCTGGAGCAACTTCCTTCTGAGGACAGGCTGAAGGAGTTGGGGTTGTTGAGCTTGGAGAAGAGAAGAGAAGAGGAAGAGAAGAGAGGACCTCAGAGTAGCTTCTCAATACCTGAAAGGGGGCTACAGAAAGGCTGGGGGAGGATTTTTTAATAGGATGTGTGATGGAAGGACTGGGAATAATGGATTTAAGTTGGAAGAGGGGAGATTTAGGCTGGAGATAAGAAAGAAGTTTATCTTGTGAGCGTGGTGATACACTGGCTGAGGTTGCCCAGAGAGGTTGTGGATGCCCCCTCAATCCCTGGAGGTGTTTAAGGCCAGGCTGGATGAGGCACTGAGCAACCTGGTGTGGTGGGAAGTGTCCCTGCCTATGGCAGGGGGGTTGGAACTAGATGATCTTGAAGATCCCTTCCTACCCAAACCATTCTATGATTCTATGAAAATGAGCAGTGCCTGTGCTTTCCCTTTGGGAGCAAAGAAGTGGCTTTTATCAGGATGGGCTTGTGTCTTCATGGCCTGGTTCCTTCTGGGGCTGTCTCTAGGGAGGCTGTTGATGGAGTGGATGGCAGAAGCAGCAGATGATGCTCAGAGCCTTAGTGCAGGCTGCAGATGGAGTGGGACTTGGCTGTTGCTACAGAAACAGCAGTTGCACAGGATGCATAAAAGGCTGTGTCCTTTGATAGAGACATGAACTACTTTAGGCACAGTCTGAATCCTCCTCCCATTTTTGAGGAAGGAACTGGTGATGTCCAGAAGTCAGATCCCCAGATGATGTGGCACCAAAGGGGTGACCAGGGAAACTTGGACTTCTCTTTTAAAGCAGGGAAAAAAGCTAAGGGAGGTGTTGTGGCAGTCTTTGTATATAGAAGAAGCTGTTGCAGGCAAGAAGTGGGTGATTTTTTTTCTCCAGATCTTGTAGAACATGAGGCAATGGGTGTGTTTTGTCAGGGCTCCATCAGGGGACTCTCTGCCTGTGGGAAACATGTAGGTAGATGGCTCCAAAGTGGCATGGGGTCTCCTTCAAGATGTCTGAGGACAAGTGTGACAGACATCTGCTCTAAATGATGCTGTTTTTTGGTGGATACCTGGTCTAATAACCTCTTCCCACCCTGCCCACCCCTTCTGGCTGTGACTCTGTGCTTTGCAGGAGGAGGAACTTAACAGACCTTGTTTTACAAGATGTCTGAGAGAAAATCTGCTCTAAATGATGCTGTTTTTTGGTGGATACCTGGTCTAATAACCTCTTCCCACCCTGCCCACCCCTTCTGGCTGTGACTCTGTGCTTTGCAGAAGGAAGAACTTAACAAACCTTGTTTTTTTCTTGGTTTTGCAGGTAGTTTTGCAGACAAGACTTATGAGTGGAGCTCAGAGGAGGAGGAATCTGTGAAGAAGGCAGGACCCGTGCAAGTCCTGATTGTCAAAGATGACCATTCCTTTGAGCTGGATGAAGCTGCTCTGAACCGTATCCTCCTGTCAGAGGCTGTCAGAGATAAAGAGGTGGTGGCTGTGTCTGTTGCTGGAGCTTTTAGGAAAGGAAAATCATTCCTTATGGACTTCATGCTGCGTTACATGTACAATAAGGTATGGTTACAGCTCCAGGAGTTTTTCCCAGGGCTGTGCTGGGAAGTAAAAACTCATTATTCTCACATACTGCCCAGAGATGAGTAGGACACTGACTTGGTTGCTCTGGGAATGCTCAGGCATCACCATGAGCTTCACAAAATAAAATAGAGCCGATCCTTCCACAGCCCTGGATACCAGTGAGTCTGTAGTGGATTTTTGACTTTGGAGCGGAGATGTTCACAGGTAGGAAACCTCTCAAGGCACTAATGTGAAGGCAGCACAGAGTAAAAGTGTAGATATAGAGTGAGATGAGAACTCCAGCAGCTTCTCTTCCCTACCTGCAGGAGGCAGTGGACTGGGTTGGAGATTACAACGAGCCTCTGACTGGTTTCTCCTGGAGGGGAGGATCTGAACGGGAGACAACTGGCATTCAGATATGGAGTGAGGTTTTCCTGGTGGACAAGCCTGATGGTAAAAAGGTATGTGTTTCTCTGTTGCTCATCAGCTTGTTTGATTCTTCCAGACCCTTCTGTCCTGTTTTAACTGGCTCAAATGCCTGTGTTAACTTTAGAGAAGGTCTTCAATAACATACCCATAATCTACCAATAATGGGTTTAATACAATGAATTGAAATGATGTCTGAATTTTCCTCAGAAGCTCTCTAGGTGTCCTTCTAGCTCTGAGCATTCCAGAATTTATTTCTCTGCTCTTTGCAGGGTTCCTGGGTCTCTTGCAAACTACTCCTCTTTCCTAGAGAAGTAGCTGTAAAATGGAGCATCTTCTTCATTCAGGGTGGTCAAATACAATCCAATTGGATTCTGAGGGGCAAATCTTACAAATTCAAGTTAAAGCAAAGAATATATCCCTCCAGCCTGATTATCCTGACTAGGAGGAATGGATGCAAATTGGAAAAGAGGAGATTTAGGCTGGGGAGAAGAAAGAAGTTCTTTGCTGTGAGGGTGGTGAGACACTGGAAGAGGTTGTCCAGAGAGGTTGTGGATGCCCCCTCAATCCCTGGAGGTGTTTAAGGCCAGGCTGGATGAGGCATTGAGCAACCTGGTGTAGTGGGGAGGTGTAGTGGAACTAGATGATCTTGAAGTTCCCTTCCAACCCAAACATTTCTGATTCTATGTGGAGCTTTCTGCCTTCTAGGTTGCAGTGTTGCTGATGGACACACAGGGGACCTTTGACAGCCAGTCCACCCTGAGGGATTCAGCCACTGTCTTTGCCCTTAGCACAATGATCAGCTCAATACAGGTAAGAAGGGAGGTGTCTCCAAAGAACCACTTTTTAAAAGGCAGTGACAAAACCCTAATAACACTGCAGGGCCTGTGGTGGGAGAGACAAAAGCCATGATTGATCTTTAAGGTCCCTTCCAACCCAAACCATTCTGTGTTTCTGTGATTTTGGCTGCACTGTGTGACTCCATCATCATAGGGAAGAGTCTTATCCCAAGAGCAGTGTGAGTAGCACCTTTGCTTCCAGCTTCCGAAGAAGAAAGGGCCTTGATCTGGGGAACCAGGTGGGCTTTTGTGTCAGTGCTGCTGGAGAAACCTCTGGGCTGGAGATGTTTCACACACCAGTAAGCACACAGCCTGCTAGGGCTTCCCTTCCTACCATCTGCCCTTTGCTCTTAGAACTAAATGAGCTGGTCTTAGTACAGCACACTATAAAAACAGAAGAAGAAACATTATTTGGACCTCACAGGCTTCCAGGATGGGGCTAGATGGTCCCTGATGCTCTTGTGCTGGAGTTTGCTGTCTGTCTGATAGTGTGAGTCTCTGCATCTGTCCTTAAAACCTGTCTTATACCAGCCCCACAGACCAGATGGGACTTTGGCTGTATCCCCTTGGTGATGTTACAACTTTTAGTCACACTGACCCAAAAAATAACCATTGTGAGGGTTCTGAAGTTGTTTTTTTTTTTTAAATGCAGGTTTATAACTTGTCCCAGAACGTGCAGGAGGATGATCTGCAGCACTTGCAGGTAAGACCCTTGTTTCTTCCTGCTGAACCCAGTTCCTCAGCACTGGGATGCCTGGATTATGCTCTGCACTTGTCCTGAGTAGCTGTTTGAAGTGACATCTGGCACTGGATCAATACAGGTGACCCCAAAAGGTCATTACAGCCCTGAATGTTAGAGTCAAGCAGCTAATAGGATTTTTGTGGCACATTTCCTCCATTTCCTGGCATTACCTCTAGCTTAGGTAGTTTTTTTTCAAGGAAAAGAATGCAAAGTCCAGCTGGAAAAATGAGCATTTGAAGAATTTCTTACCTTTTCACTCAGTCAATGTTTTTAACAATAATTCCTTTTTAACACTGAGCTTACCCAGTGCCACTCTCATCCTTCAGTTTGGATTTTACACTGTGAAGGCATCTGTAAAATATGTTATTAGAAATTCCAATCCAGAAAGACTGGAAGAGCCTTCAAATCTTGCTGGGTCTTCCAGTCCCTGCACAGTGTGGGGTTTGCAGGGAAAATACTTATTTCTGAATTCATTTCCTCTTCTTCTTGGAGCCTATAAAGAGAGTGGGGCTCCAGCTGTCCCCTTAATGGGTGGGAGAAGTTTCTGGTTGGTAGGAAAGTGAGAACAAGCTGCTGATTTGAACCTTTTTTTCACAGATTTGGCAAGAAAAAATTCTTCCATGTGAGTGCTCAGCAGGGTAATTGCCTGTAAATGCTCCCTGCGCCTCTCAGTTTCTCTTCCAGCCCTGCAAATGGTGCTGTTGAGTCAGCCCTGAGGTCACAACCAGCCCTTGCCACTGTGCCTGTAGCTATTTAAGTGTCACACGCTAAAAGTCCTGTTGTTCTTTGCTTCTCCTTCTAGCTTTTCACCGAGTATGGACGCCTGGCCATGGAGGAGACGTTCCTGAAACCCTTCCAGGTGAGTCCCAAAGCCTTGGCCAGCACATGTCTCTCCCCCTTTGCCAGGAGTGGCTTGTCCCCGAGCTGGTTGGCTTCACCACGAGGTGTCACTGCAGCTTGCAGGACAAAGAGGAGATGGGGATACTTAGAAACTGGCTAGCTGCATGAAGAAAAGGCTTTGTGCTTCCATGCCCTGCAAAAAAATGTTCCAAATTCATCCAGCATCCCTCTTTTATTCCTTTCTGAACCTTTTCCATCCCAAAAGCTCTCCCCTCTCCTGCCAATTCAAGTTTTGCAGCAGGTTTGTGTCACTTTCTACCCAGGGAGTTGTCCCAAGTCTTGGTTTGAAACCTCCTGCCCCCAAAATCCCTGCTCCTGGCACAATGAGAAGATGAGGATTAGCTCAGGGCTCCTGCAAGTGACAGCAGAGCTGTGGGAAGGCTTGGTTTAAGTGGGGGTTTAACTTTAAATAAGGGACATCTGTTCATCCTGCTGCTTCCCAACCCATGGAAAGCTGGTGTTCAGAAAAGGGAGAGCATCAGGCTGGCCAAGAACTTGTGCTGGACAAGTTCAGCCCCTTCCAGTAAGAGAGTGAAAATGGAAAGAGAAAAAGCAGAAGGAAAGATCCTCACCACCATCCTGGGAGGCCTAAGGGCTTTATATGTGCTCAGGAAGTGGAAATAAAAGGTTAAAAAATCAGACAAATTGAGATTTGGGGAATGAATGTGGAAAGGAAAAGAGAAGGTAAATCCTCACCACCATCCTGGAAGGTCTAAGGGATTTATATGTGCTCAGGAAGTGGAAATAAAGGGTGAAAAAGTCTGATAAATTGAGATTTGGGGAGTGAATATGGAAAGAAAAAGATAAAAGGGGGAGATAAAGCCCTTGGGGCTCCCTGGATGGTGATGAGGATCTATAGGGCACCCATATTCAGGAAGCAGGAGTAAAATTAAAAGGTTAAAAAATCTGACAAATTGAGATTTGGGGAGTGAATATGGAAAGGAAAAGACAAGGTAAATCCTCACCACCATCCTGGAAGGTCTAAGGGATTTATATGTGCTCAGGAAGTGGAAATAAAAGGTTAAAAAATATGAAAAATTGAGATTTGGGGAGTGAATATGGAAAGAAAAAGATAAAAGGGGGAGATAAAGCCCTTGGGGCTCCCTGGATGGTGATGAGGATCTATAGGGCACCCATATTCAGGAAGCAGGAGTAAAATTAAAAGGTTAAAAAATCTGACAAATTGAGATTTGGGGAGTGAATGTGGAAAGGAAAAGAGAAGGTAGATCCTCACCACCATCCTGGAAGGTCTAAGGGATTTATATGTGCTCAGGAAGTGGAAATAAAAGGTTAAAAAATATGAAAAATTGAGATTTGGGGAGTGAATGTGGAAAGGAAAAGAGAAGGTAGATCCTCACCACCATCCTGGAAGGCCTGAGGGCTTTATAAGGTTAAAAGATCTGACAAATTGAAATTTGGAGAGCTTTGAAGAGTGCATTGGTTGCTGGTATGGGCAGTTGAATGTGTTGGATGTTGTCATGTGAAAGCTGCTGGTAAAAATACAAGAGCAAGGAGAAAACCATAACATGATACAGCAAAAAAAGGCAGGAATGAAGTTAATTTTCCTTTTCCTTATTGAAAAAAAAACAACCACAAAACAAAAAACAAACCAGGATAATGTAGACAAATATTTCAGTGAAAGTGAAACACTTCCTAATCCATTGGTAAAAGGGAGGCTCTAAAGGTAAACTTCTAAATATGCTTAAGTCATTAGGCTCTGATTTTACCAAAGACTCTAATTGCTGTCAAGTCACACGGGGTTTTGTTCCCAACAAGACTTGTCAAACGATCCCATTATCCGTTTTTTAAAGGACCAGGAGCTGGGTTGATAAAAGGAACCATCATCACCCTATAGTTGCCTTATCTCTCTCAAGGAGGCTGATAAAAAGCAAGCAGGACAACATTCCCAGTCAGCATCATCTGTTTGAATCCATTGTAAATGGATTAAAAACTCATTAACTCCTAGATGATGGAGGAGGAATAAAGGATCATCATCCTTCAGAAGTGTTTCCTTTGGGCTCCCCTCGGGCTCTCTCTGATTTACTCTCATCTTCTTTAATGATCCGGGGAGGGGGGAAATATCAAAAGGATTGGTGGTAACCCTTGGGCTTTGGGATCCTCTTTGGTGGTGATGGGGTTGGATGAGAGATGGGAGACCTTTTGTCCCCACTGAAATGTTTCTGCTCAGCTCATTTAAAAAGGCTTTTTTTTTTTTTTTAACTGGAAGAAGGAAAAAGGAGATGGGAAATAAACTGCTTAATGAGATAAGAGGAGGAAGTTCTTCCCCATGAGGGTGGTGAGACACTGGAAGAGGTTGCCCAGGGAGGTGGTGTAGGTCCCATCAAGCCTGGAGACATCCAAATCCAAGCTTGCTGAGGCTCTGAGCAACCTGATCTAGTGCAGGATGTCCATGTCTAGTGCAGGGCTTGGAACTAGATGATCTTTATTTCCCTTCCAACCCAAACCATTCTATGATTCTATAATTTTATGTCTCTGCTCACTGCAGGAGGTGGGACTAAATGGTCTTTGAAGGCCTCTTCCATCTCAACACATTCTGTGATTCTATGAATCTGTGGCCAACAGTCTTTAAACTGTTTTAAACTCTCTTTGGAACAGAGAGTCTACAGCTTGAGTTTCTTGGGTGAGACTCCACAGGCTTTTGAGTCAAACTCCCTGAACCACTTTTTGTCCATGAATCCAGAAATCTGTGAAGGAAACTTTGGAAAACTTCTCCTAGAGGAAAACGTTGCCAAGGAGGGAGCAAAACAGTTGCATGGATGCTGCTGGGAGGGAGGAAGTGATATTTGGCAGTGGAAAATTAAATTTTCCCTTCTCTCCATGGTGTGTCCACCCCCACAGGACACCAGACCAGTCACTTAGTTGGGCTGGATGGAGGTGCTGAGGGCTGGGTAGGAAGTATGGTCGAGATGACCCCATCTGGAATGATTTTGCTGAAAAAACAAAGTAAAAAAAAAACCCAAAAGGAAATCAAACAGCACAAGGAACACCTAATATGTTTGTGGAAAAGTCCTAAACATGGCTCTGAAAGCATCTCAAGGACTTTGAAAGAACAGCATGTCCTCAACCAGCTTAACTGGGTGCAGGGGCTGTGGCTCATCAGGCAGTGAGGAATGGCCAAGCTCACTGTCCTCTCCCTTTTCTTAACCTTTCCTGATGTTTTATGGGAGGGGAAGTATTTGCCCTGCCTCCACTCTTGCCAATGTTTAAGGAAATTCCAGTGAAATGGATTCTGCTTGCTCATGAGAGGAACCCTGGTACCCCTGGACTTTCCTGGGCTTCAGCATTTAGGGTTTTCATTACACAGATGAGACACTGGGTATGGGATTTGCTTTCTGGAATCACGTATTTGAAGATTTAAAAGTCATCCATGCTGGAATTTATTCATTTATTGCATAGGAACTTTGAATGCCTCAATAAAGATTACAAAAGCCAGTGATTTCTTCTTCACCCTCCTTATCCTGCATCTGCTTCTCATTAAAAGTCTGCCTGGAAGGCTGCCTGGTGGAAAAAGGCTGGAAAAAAAACCCCAAAAAATTAAAAAAGAGCCTGGAAAATTCCCATAGGATGTACTAAATGTAGCTGGAGTTGAGGAACTCGTTGCCTTTTGTCCTGCTTAGCAAAAAAAAAAATACCCCAAACCTCTTGTTTTGCAATTTGAAGTGATTGATGGTCTTTATTTTAATTTATTTTTCAAGCTGGGGAATGAAACTTTTCCCTTGCAAAGCCAGACAGGGTTTGCTTCTCACCTTTGTGGGACATGGGTAGTGAGTTTGTGTGGCCTCAGTGGCCCTATAGAGGGGGATTTCTACTCAGTAATGATCAAAAAAGCAAAAATCAAACCAGTTTTTTCTTAAATTTAATATTCTTGTATCACTCTAGCTTGGAAGAAGAAGGATGAGGAGCTACCTGAAGCTGGGCAGAGATTGGGGGGGGGCAGGTCTTGCTGTGGCACAAGATTTAGGATGAGGGTGCTGGGGGAGTCCTGCAGCAGGATGGGAGTCTCCAAAATCCCTCATGAACCCTATTTTGATAACATAAATCCTAATTTGATGTATCACATGGGCTGTCCTGCTCCTAAATTAGCAGCACCTTGAAAAGATGAGGTTTTTTTGGGGTGGCTTTGGGGCTGCTGGTGGCTTTAGCTCAGCAAGTGCTGTGTGACACTGTTTCAGTCTCTTTTTTTTTTTTTTTCTAGTCACTTATATTCCTTGTTCGTGACTGGAGCTTCCCTTATGAATTTTCCTATGGATCTGATGGTGGTGCAAAATTCCTGGAGAAGAGACTGAAGGTTTGTTTCTTTCTGGTCTGGGTTCATCTGTTGAGCCTGGAGCTACTCTCATGGGTGATGGAGGTCACAAACTTGGTTTGTGACCCAGTGGTGACACACTGCAGGTCCCTGCCTGGATGGAAGGTGCACAGGGCATGAAGACGTGACCTTAATCTTGGGGACATCATGGCCTGGGGCTACTCTTATGGATGATGGAGGTCACAAACCTGTCTGGTGACACTGGAATGACACACTGCAGGTCCCTGCCTGGATGGACAGTGCACAGGACTTGAGGGTGTGACCTTGATCTGGGGGACATCATGGTCTGGGGCTACTCTCATGGGTGATGGAGGTCACAAACCTGTCTGGTAACACTGGAATGACACACTGCAGGTCCCTGCCTGGAAAAAAAGTGAACAGGGCATAAAGACGTGACCTTAATCTGGGGGACATCATGTCCTGTGGCTACTCTCATGGGTGATGAAGGTCACAAACTTATGGCCCAGTGGTGACACTCTGCAGGTCCCTGCCTGGATGGACAGTGCACAGGACATGAGGGTGTGACCTTGATCTGGGGGACATCATGGTCTGGGGCTACTCTCATGNCACTTATATTCCTTGTTCGTGACTGGAGCTTCCCTTATGAATTTTCCTATGGATCTGATGGTGGTGCAAAATTCCTGGAGAAGAGACTGAAGGTTTGTTTCTTTCTGGTCTGGGTTCATCTGTTGAGCCTGGAGCTACTCTCATGGGTGATGGAGGTCACAAACTTGGTTTGTGACCCAGTGGTGACACACTGCAGGTCCCTGCCTGGATGGAAGGTGCACAGGGCATGAAGACGTGACCTTAATCTTGGGGACATCATGGCCTGGGGCTACTCTTATGGATGATGGAGGTCACAAACCTGTCTGGTGACACTGGAATG
>VZTY01008995.1:276-60107 GCA_013400935.1 Turnix velox
GTGCATCCAGTGGTCTGGACACCCACATCTCTGCCCGGGGCTACTGTTTGAGTGCCCACACTTTTCCTACTCCCAGCCTTTCTTTTTGTCCTCTAATGAGGACAGCCTAACCCTCCTTATGCACCGGTTGAGGCCGCCCTGACCTCCCGCACAGGCTGCTGCGCGCGCTGCCTGCTGCAGAGGTGTGTGAGGCTGCTCGGCCATTGCCCGTTGGAGCGTTAGCGCCTCGTTTAAATCTCCCTCCGCGCCAGCTGGCTCCGCCCCCGCTTGCTCAGCCGAGAGCACCCCCGCCGCTGCCGGGAGCCGCTGCTCTCTCTTTTCGGCGGTAGGAGTAATTACTTTCTCTAATGCTGTCCTGTTTTTCTAGCGACATGTAGGAAATGTAACTCGCAATCTCAGCTCTGTCAATAATGTGTGCTGGACTGTATTTGTTGAAATAGAAACAATAAAATAATTACAACTAACACCAGAATATTGAATTCCCATTGAAAACTTCTCTCCCATGTATTAAAGTATGTCCCAAAAAACCCATGGAACTAGTATCTATGTAGTTTCGGCAGCCTGCTCCTTGGAAATCTATAGAGAATCCATGAGCTCTGACATTTCAACTTGAGAGGCTTAACAGCTTGAGCTCCTATATCCAAGGGACCTGCTTGGATGATCTCCGTCTCCGTAGAGAGGGTTTAAATCCACTCTGTTAAAACTGGAACATGAGTTCCAAGCCTAGCAATAGGAAAGCAGGAAAACTCCCACAGCACAACAAAACATCCATAAGTGATTGAACACAAGAGCATCCTAACAGAAAATTTGAAACTTCTTCAGTCTTTCAAACTGTTGTTACTGGATTTTTTTTTTTAAAGAAGCAGTTAATTTGATTTATCTTGGCTTTCTTTGGTGAGGAGGCATATTTTTTACATATAATTAGTACATTTCATTACTTAAGAATATTGTAAGTGAATGTCACTTGGAGTGTGATTTTTTCAGCTGGCGTCATTAGTAGTGCAATTTGCGCATCTTTCTGTGCACTGGTCATTTTGATACCTCAAAACATTCTAGCTATTGACCAGTCTCCACTGAAAATGATTGAAGATAGAAATTCTCAATTTTTCTTAAACTCCTACATAACTAAGAAAATTATTGAGTTCAAATAATCTGGAGTGCCCTGGGATAACTGTTCTGTCACAAACTGCCTGAAGATTCAGAGTAGTATGGGGGCAAACAACCCTAAAAACTTGAATACACAGAATTTCTTTCTGCTAGTGCCTAGAAATCCCAGTCAGTCTGCCTGTAGCTTCAAAGAGAAGAAATATGCTCAAATAACTTAATATCAGCACCTTTTTATAAGTTATTGTTTATTGAACTAGAAATATTACCACAATACCTCTTACCAACCTGCTTTCCTTGGCATTTGCATTTTTATTCCAGAGTAAAAATAATATTATTGTCAGATTTCCATGAGAATACCTGAAGAGCTTTCCTGGTGAGGAAAAAGGGATAACTGTATGATTAGGTATGTCATAGTGGGATGGGAACCTGTAAATAAACATAGCTTCCAGGGTATCTAGTAGAATAAAGCTTCATTCTGAAAATAAAGCATTCCTGGATTATTCACTTCTGCAATCAAATATGCACCTATTCACTAAATCAAAGTCAGTTCCTGAATGACTGAGAGAAAATCAAAGAGGAAGTAAAGATCCCTTTTGTGTTTCACATTTTCCTCTGAATTTCTGACTTATTCTAGTTGTGCCTGCTTAGACAAAAAGCTGCAACTTTTTAAAGCAGTGATCAAAGCTTGACAGCAGAATTGCTAAATAAACTGCAGTTTAGAGAGGTGAGCCAAAGGACATGCATCTGATGTGGCAAGCTTTCTCCTCCGAGTAGCACTGCTGCAGGGGAAACATGTAGAAAAGATTACTATAGCACCTTTGCTTCATCTTAAAAGCAGGGCCAATGAAATTTCAGGTTAGCAGCAGTTCACTCATACTTTCATGAGGCAATACTTCGTCTAGACTGTAGCACACTTTGTGATCTAACAATGCATACTTAAATAGAAAATTTGCCACTGCAATAAGCCCCCACAGTACAAAAAATTAATATTAATGCAATGAAAAAAATTGTTCTTCCTTTTGAACCCAGTGAGGACTGCAAAGGCAGTGATTATTAAAGAATTCGGCTGGTTTCAAATTTGACCTTAACCTGGAAAAAGCTAGGCAGAAGCAGAGGGAAAACAGATTAAAATTCAATGCAGCATTTCATGGCCCTGGTAACCTGGGACTGGGGTACTCAAGAGCTACTGACAGCTTGCATTTCAAAGCTGATTTGTAAAGTTGCCAACAGGTCAGTAATCAGTAACTTTACAGAGCATGCAGCTGACACAAAAAGCCAAAAAGGAATAACAAAAGACCTAATTGGATCTTAGGACCCATACGATGCCATGAATGCATTCATTTTTGGCACTATGTATGCTGCATGTTGCGACAAGATATGGTTATAATGAAGGTGATTTGCATATTTTTCATGAGGTTTGGATGCACTGAATTATAAAAATAACTCCCTTACATGAAGCTATTTCACTGGCACTTGAAAATCTCATTTGAAACACTGACAGAATTACAGAAGTTAGTAACGATAATAAAATTTTTTAAAGGAAGTCTTTTAGGTCATCATAGGCATCTGCCTTCAAATGCCGACTTATTTCAGTAAATAAAGTCAATAAATAAAGCTTGCATCAGATCCACTGGGAAACTTTTTAGCAGTCTAATGACATTCATGTTTGGCAAAGGAAAGAACAACAAAAGAAATTACTACAGTAGCTGCACATACCTGAAAACTTCACACACAGCACTTACTTCTTCAGACTCAATGGGAAAGCCAGCTGCTGTCGATTTCAGAGTTACAGGATTTGAAGAGGACTAAGATAAGACCTACTGGATAACAGTCCTTCCCTTCATTGTCTCCTTGTCCTTATTCTCTCCTCTTACCATCAGTCCTGAGGACTGGATATGAGAGTTCGTAAGTAGAGATTTCTGGGTAGATGACAACTTACAAAGCTACATACCATAACATAAGGCACTGGGATCTACGCTCTCTTATATTTGTCTGGTGTTTTTGCTCAATGTGAGAACTATCAACTTATTGCTTCAGGTGGTGCCGTCCCAGATTTCCAAGCTCTAAGCTCATGGAAACACTACACAAATATACATGACTTGCAGAGATCTGAGTTGGGAAGGGACAGACATTGACTTTCGGTCAACACTGGCAAACTCTCTCCTACTCCCAGTCCACATCAAGGGAACAATTGGTAGCTGAAGCTTGTCTAAGGCTTGAGAAAAGGTGTCTCATCAACTTCTCTTTCACAGGACAAGTTGCTAGAGGCCTGTGCTTCCTGATGAATTATGTCTGTATGAACTGAACCCATAAGCAAGCAACCATTTAGATATTCATGTGGTCTGTCTCTCAGTCTGTTCTGCCTTGTCAACCTTTAACCTCCACTTTACTGGTTTCTACAAAATCTGAGAAGAATTAGACTATGTTTCATTGTAACTTGGATGCCATTGGCATGGCCAGCCTTTCAGTTCCACCAGCAGCAAGGCAGTCCCACTACCCTGAAGACACTCTCCCATACTCTGTGGCTGCTCTAACCAGCTGAAGTTCCAAAATCATCACTTGAGAAGACAAAACAGAGAGGCATTTGCAGTACACCAGATATCCCTGTATGGAACCGACTAAGAACAAACAGTACTTTTGTTATGTTTATAACAGATTAAGATCTTAGAATGATAGAATCATAGACCTGAAAGAACCTTCAAAGGTCATCTAGTTCAATGCTCCCTGCAGTGAATAGTGACATCCTTCACTAGATGCAGTTGCTCAGAGCCTCATCAAGCTTGGCCTTGAATATCTCCAGGGATGGGGCCATACCACCTCTCTGAGCAATCTGTTCCATTGTCTCACCATCTTCATGGTGAAGAATTTCTTTCTAACGTCTAATCTACACCTGCCCTGCTCTAGTTTAAAACCACTGCCCTTCATCCTATTGCTCCATGCTCTGGCAAACAGTCCCTCCCCAGCTTTCCTGTAGGACCCCTTCAGGTACTGCAGGCTGCTGTGAGATCTCCCTGGAGCCTTCTCTTTTCCAGGCTGAACAACTCCAAGTGTCTCAGCCTGTCCTCATAGATGAGGTGCTTCCGCCCCATCATCAACCCTGTGGCCCTCCTCTGGATCCTCTCCAACAGGTCCATGTCCTTCTTGTGCTGAGGACTCCAGAGCTGGACACATTACTTGAAGTGGCATCTCCTGAGAGCAGAGTAAAGGGGCAGAATCACCTCTCTTGATCTGCTGGCTATGGCTCTTCTGATGCAACCCAGGATACAGCTGGTCTTCTGGATTGCAAGTGCACAATGTTGGCTCATGTCCATCTTTTCATCCATTAAAATCCATTCCATCCATAGAATACTTTTCCTCCATAAAATCCAGCTTAGTTTTTCCAACATCCAACTTGCAAATATATACCTATTTTTACATAGCTGTCATATATTTTCACTATGATGTGATAGCTGTACATATGGTGTATTTGCTTCAAAGAAAATATTTACAAATATTAAGTTCATATACTTCTGGTAATTTATCATTATTTTACTCTCCTCAGTACACTAGTGATAACTATGTGCCAGTTTGGGGATTAAATAATTTATTTTTTGGGATTTTTTAAAAGATTTTTAAAAGTTCTCATTTCATACTGGATCCTTGTAGGAATCAAAACATGAGTACACAAAATTGGAACACGTAATCTATCCAAATCTTTGTGAGTTCTCATTTGTCACAACAGTAGACATCTTTACTGGAGTGTCAGAGAAAATAATGGTCAGCTTTAGGTTTTTGCTCTTGAAGGACTTATGAAAAAAATTTTAAATGAATTTGCATTAGATAGAAGCTGCTGCTCCTGCCATTTGAGCTGGAAGGATTTAAATGGCAAAAGGAAACACCATTAATGCAGTAAAATAGCTGCTGGTGTTCTATTGCTGTGAGTTTCCCAATCCTAGGAGACCATGATATTATATCAGAGTATCAGCCATGAGTTTTGCCAGATGTACACCTTGGGTTCAGCTTCTTGAGTTTGGCTCTGCCAGGTACTGTGCAGCAGAACTGAGACTTATGAAAGAAGGCCTGAATGTCAGAGATTCTCCATGGTGACAGGGACAATGGTTTCCTCTACATTTTTCTCAAGAAGTGTTAGTTCAGCATAAGATATATGAGGGGAAAAGCAAGACAAGGCAAGGCACTTTGGGAGATCTGTGTAATCTTCCATAGTTGTTGTAAACCAAGTGACATCAAGGCTTGATGTGGTTATAACATGGAGTGTCATGAAATGAATAGATGTGATTCAATTCTGTCATTACAATGCCAGGCTCACTCTTCTTGTCCCCACTGACTCATTCTGAATGCAAATTTATTCATATAAAGCTCTTGTGAAGGAAGAATGTGATTTATTTTGGATATGCAAGTGCCAGCTTATAGAGATGGAAGAGATATTACAAAAAATTTGGTCAGAAGATATGGCTACAATTAGTGAGGGAAAAATAAAAGAAACCAAAATGAAATTTTTGTTGGTGAAATCTTCCTATCAGTCAGTAGAAACTTTTTATTTCCATACACCACATGGATAGGCCTAGGTATTGAAAATACTGCAACTTCTGAAAACCAGAGCAAACACTCAGCTGAAGGGATTTACATTCATTCAGACCTGGTTTTAATGGTACAGGTCATAGAACCAGTTTGGGTCTAGGGTAAATAATTTCTCACTCTAGACATATTCTTCCAGGTCAGAGCGCAATTTATTGACACAAAAGGAATATGAATTCTCATGGCAACTTCCTGCCTACAATGCTGCCGGTGGTGACATGAAATTTGCAGTGACTTTTTATCCCTTTCTACCAACATTTGTAAGGAAGGCATGCTGTGATGTGCACGCATGCATGGCTAACTTAGCCACACAGGGGATGTGCACATCTTGTCCGGTGCTCAGTGAAAAAGGCAGGACTCCATGAGAGGCTTTCTTTTCTTGCCCTGCACCACTCATTCTTACCATTTAAAAAGCTGATAGACTATCTCCCCCATTTAAAAACCTGCTAATAACTGATTAATTCACTAAGCTGTTCATACATACACAAATGAAAAATATCATATAAAAAACATGGTGAAAAGTGCAAGCTTGCAAACTCTCCTTTGTTTCCAATATTAATTGTTGTTGCTAAGAGACGATTGTATTCTCATTTGCGTAATTTCCTAATCACGACACTTAAAATCAAAGAAATTAATATTTAAGGGCATTGAAAATTATTCCACATAATAAAAACTGAACATACAACTATAACTCCTCTGCTACTCTGACCGCAAATCAATATTATCGGCCTGATTTTTCCAAAATACTTGGTTATTGCACGCCTCTAATATTTCAAAAGGAATTCTTCATGATTAGGGTTTCATTAAAGAACAAGTTTTGTTTTCTACTAGAAGTCTAAATGAATACACTTCTTTGAAATAGAATGATTTATTTGTACATTAATGTCATATATTGATCAGTTGCCCAGTCATATGTAATTTTACTGTTATTTGACATTACAGTTATTAATAAAATGCCAAATCTATGATTTCAAAGAAAAAAACTTACACAATTTCAGTGAAATAACACATAGCAAATTGGCTACCAGCTATTTTTCAACTAAATCAATCCCTTAAAGGAAATATTTGTGAGGGATTCACCTCACCTAATTTTTAGCCATCTGAAAGTTGGTCCCTTAGAATATGCTAGTCACTAAAGTTCCCCCAGCAAGCAATGGAGGCAGACTGTGATACCAAGCAATTTATCCAGTCTGTCTGTCTCGGTCACCTATTTTAAAACGGAATGAATTGCTGTTTGGAGGAACCTATTGCTCTTTGCTTACTATAAAGTCAACCTGGCCAATAAGCTTAGATGAAACCCCTAACTTTAGCTGACTAACTGCAGTGAAGATGAATTCTAGTCTAAATCAATCTAATACAAATAATACATAAAAGTCAGAATGTGCAGGTCAGAGTTAAGGCAGTTGTGATGAAATATGTTTTTTCTTGGCATTGGTAAGAAGAATTTTGTATGCCAGAAAACATCAAGATTTGCAAGGACTCAAAATTATCAAATTCTTCGTATTTGATTCTGCTGTGTCTAAGTGTCACCATGACTCAAGTATAAACCTGATAGGAGGCCACTGCATCTTCCTCTTGATGAAGAGGAGATTACAAGCATGAAGTGGTAGGAAAACTTTGATTCCAGTTTTTTCTCCTTTTAGGCAGCCCTGTACCTCTACAAAAGGGCAAATAATCTGGTGTAGGGTGTAGTTTAAGCACTGAGAAATGGAATAGATATGCTAAGACACAATGAGATATCTGTTCTGCTGTTGCAGTCTCAAAAGCACTCTCCAGTCCTTTTGACAGAATTGCTGCTTTTTAAGCAAACCCCAAAAAATTAATTCCTTTATTATTTTTTCAAACTCGGGCAAACAGATTTTGTGACCTTTGCATTTTTAGTATGAACAGCACACAATCATTCTAAGCTAGTTATTGTGATAGTTTTGAGTTTTTTAAAATGATTTTAGATTTTTTGAAATGCGCAGAAAATGAAATTTACAGAATATACACTTCATCTTGCTGTTTTTATGTATTCTTTGAGAGACCAATGGTTTTATTTCAGTTTTAAAATAACTGGACTTTTTTAACAAATTTGTAATGTCCATCAGTCAGGATGTTGTCCAATAACTGCTGAGACAGCAAAGCTTGAATTGGAAAACTTCATTTACATGATTTAGAGTTGGTTTGTATCCTTTATCCTGTCTATAGTGATATGTTTTTAAAGATTTTTAACAAAGTGAGTACTAAATTCCACAGTATGTGGATTTATTCATACTTTTTTTATTTATCGGTTTCTTGCAAGCTTTTTCTGCAAGAAACATCAGCTTCATGACTATTTGCTGAGCAGTGAAGAAGAAGGAGCTTGTGAACACCATTTTAATGGAGAGTGTATTCAGAAAGCCCAAATAGCCTTGTTTAGGGCAGATAAATTAAATGCTTGTCTGAGATCAGTCCACAAAAAACTTGCAATATAGTATTTCCCTTCTGAAAGCTGGCAAAGTCCAAAATGACAATGAAAGAAGCAGTATAACTGGAAATTATCAGAAATCTCAATACACCTTTGGAGAAATTATAATTAAAATACTAGCTCAAAAAATACCAAATATAGACCTACTGAAACCAAACAAATCTGTAATCTCAAACTTGAGGTTGTCTGTAAATGTCACATGTCCACTATCAGCAAAAGAAACCATGCCAAAGAAGGCTTGGTGTTAGCAAGGCATTTGTAGAACTTGCTGAATCTGCCTGGTCATTAATGCCACATGAGAGTAAGACTGGTTGAAAAGCTAATGTCAAGTTTGATGTTCATTGATGGGTATTGGTACAAGGTGCTGGGATAGGCAATGTTTGATCCCAATCAAAAGATTAATTTCAAGAACACAGGTGTATGACACAAGTCCTCAAAAGACTTATTTTGCTTTGACTGAGAAAGCTCACAGAGAATTCAGACCTGATCAAACAGATGGAACAGAGAAACAATGCGCAGTAAAGGCACAGTAACAAGGTATAAGCTGATGTTGTCGTTTACAATAGTCCCTCTGTTTCAAGAACTGAAGATACATATGATGAAGATGAACAGTCCAAGATCATTTTGCAGTAAGACAAGATACTTATTGATGTTTGAACTTCACACCTTGAACTATAGGTAGATTTCATTATTATTGTAGAAGACAGATGTCCTTCATCGTGAAGGAAAAATTTAATCTCCAAAGTGTATGGACTGATTCGTCCAAAGTCCCCAGCATTTCAGCTGCAGTCCTTCTTATTTACTCATTGTCCATTAGTTTCTACTAATTCAGTCTGTATGAAATCCTTTTCTTTGAAGACTGTTGCCAAGTCATTAAATGTTCCAAACTTTCCAGTATATGGATTTATGAGCAATTAAGACTTTCTCGGTCTCAGTATTCAGGAAATATAGCTCATTATCTGCTGCAAAGGCATTTCACCAATTTAAAGAGATTCTTCAATAGAAAATTTGTTGTTTCCTAACAATGTTGCCCAGTCTCTTCCTTTTTAGATATTTGGTTCTGAACACTTTTTTCATATCCTACAATGGCTCTAATCTGAACAGCTATTCCATTAAAAAAAAAATTGTGATACTTTACTTAGATGTCTTCAAATGCTGAATTTACTGAGCTCATCTAATGGCTCTGACATAATGGGTAAAAAAGTTCCATTGTCTGAGTGAAGGTCTTGAGACATATATTCAGACAAATGTTTTACCTTATTGCCCTTTTCTCCTTATTTCTTGCAATATATACGGTGTATGTTCATGTTAACACATTTTCTTCAAAATCTAAGGTCCTGCAGCTCCTTCTGACAACTCTGCCATTTGTTCAAAATCTCTATTCTTAAATGGCAATTTTCATTTTAGACCTACAGGAAATGCATATGAACATGCCACTACATAAAAAGTTAAATTTTTCTGAACCTTTCATCTTCTACGCCTTGGATAGTTTTTCTAACTATACTAAAGTACTGTCATTTCTACCAAAACATTGCTCTTCTGAAATTTGTCACTATGTGGTTCTCTAAGCTTTATTATTGGTTTCTAACAATATCTTGAATTTACTGAACAATTCTTAAGTGCTTTAAGTAGTTAGTGCTGTGGGAAAGGAGATTTGAAAGACTTATTGTGTGGGTGCAATTTTTTGTGACTGGACTAACTGCTCAGACTACATCAGTGCTGCTTGTAAAAGTGAGATAATCAAGGGTATCTGAGTTGAAGTCTGCGGGAAACCATTTTGAATAATGCCTGAATCTGGCCATGGCCAGCTCTCACCTTGCCCATACAAGCAAAAGATTAAGTCATGGTGCAGGGCAAATCACATGTACCTATTCAGTTCAGCACAAATCTCAGTAAAGTCACTCATTTACACAAGTGTTTGCAGTTTCAAATCTCATTCTTGTTGAATGCATTTACTATGCTTATATAAAGTTCTAGGTAAAAAAGTCAGAGACCTTAAATAAAAAAACAAACAAACAAACCCACAAACTTCTCTTTGGCTTAAAATCATTAAGCAATTTTATAAACTATATTCTTACCTCCATCATGAACCAAATTTGAGGTTTTTTCAGGTTTACTTTTTGTAGTCCTTAAGCTGGTGTCTAAATCTTCCTTAGAAAGGTGGTGAAAAAATTCATTATATACATTTACAGAATATGTTTTGAACTGTTGACTTGGACCTACATTTACATCTCATAGCACTATGCAAAATCGCCTTAGGTTTCCCCAGATTTACTGGCATCTATATGCAGGATAATTAGCCACAAACTCTCAATAAAAATGTCCATTTTTTCATTTCATTGTACACAGGCAACTATTCACAGCTAATTTTTTTTATTTTAATAAAAAGAAAAGAAAATAGAATATGAGTTAGTCTTTTGTGTTAATCTCTTGAGTTCAGTTCTGGAGTTCTCAACGTAAGAAGAACATTTAGCTACTGGAACAGTTCCAGAGGAGGCCACGAAGATGATCAGAGGGCTAGAACACCTCCCATATGAGGACAGGCTGAAGGAGTTGGGGTTGTTCAGGCTGGAGAAGAGAAGGCTCAGGAGGGACCTCATAGTAGCTTATCAATACCTGAAAGGGGCCTACAGAAAGCCACTGGAAGGATTTTTTAATGAGATCCAGGATGGCAGGACTAGGAGTAATGGATGTAAATTGGAAGAGGGGAGATTCAGGCTGGATATAAGAAAGAAATTATTTAGGTTAAGGGTGGTGAGACACTGAAATAGGCTGCTAAAAGAGTTTGTGGATGACCCCTCTCTGGAAGGGTTTAAGGCCAGGCTGGAAAAGACACTGAGCAAGCTGGACTAGTGGGAGGTGTCCCTGGCTGTGGCAGGGCAGTTGGAACTCAATGATCTTTAAGGTCCTTTCCAACCCAAACTCTTCTGTGATTCTATTTATAGGTAAATTAAATGTCTGCAACAAAATCAAAGATTTTATTTTCTGAAATACATTTTAAAAAATAATAAGGGTTTGTTTTTGTAGTTTCTTTTCCTTCATAGAACCTTCCCTCCATCAGAAGCAGCTCCTAACTCTAAGGTCTAACAGCACTCAGTGACTGTAATGTCATATACATACCATATGTATCATATACACATATTCATATATCATCTATTTGTGTATGAGTAGATGAATATGTGTATATAGGATATGTGTATGCACACAGAAAATCAGAAACATCAAATGATCATGAATGCTGTCACATCCCTCTACAGTATGCAAAATATAGTGTACAACCACCAGCTTTTAAGCATTTCCTTTCTGGAGAAAATAACATTATATATATAAAATATTTCCCTAAAAGGAGTATTTTCTTAAAAGCCCTTTTCACTCAAAACTCATTCCCTCACAGTTAGATCTTTCAGTTTCAGTTCAGATTAAAGAAATGAACTATCAAAAGAAGAAACAAAATGCACCTCTCCACAGCCCATCTATTTATGTAACACATACACCACACACAAATACTGTCAACAGCCTGGCATCCTGTCCCACACATTTCTATCCTGCAATATGCATTAATAGAAAGCCTCTGTATCAAATGACAGCACTTAGTTAAAGCTCCCACATCAATCAGGTTTTTAAAGGCATTTTGTTTTGTGTTCCCTAATTGAATCCTTTGAAAATATGCCAGAAAGGTGAGATTTTTTTTTTTTTTTTATCTATTCTGGCTCTTAATTACCCCTCCCTGAAAGGAACAGACATCAAATAATAGAAAGACTATTAGAGGAAACTTTCAATAGATAAATGAAATATCTCATTACTGAGATTTTTAAGGGACAAGTTTTACTTAAATTGTCTGGGATGTGCAAAGGTAAAACCACTGCTGGAGCAGCTGCATGTTTGATGATGGCTTGAGTGCCACGCACCTGCCCCTGCCGTCAGAGGAATATTCACTCTAACAAGTGAAGGTCAACTAAAGTCTTTCTTCTCAACCCACTGTAGGACCTCTAAATCCTTTTATGGTTTTTCTCTCCTATCATGATGAACAGTCTTAATTGTAACATTTTTGATACATATGAAGCAAAATTGCCCCAGTTTACCTCAAAGTGCTGCACTCAGAAGGGGTCAGGATACTGGAACCCTATTTCTGCAGAGAAAACTTCATCCTTTGTGGCACAAAGCAAAATGCAATTAGGAATATTAGGGGCTTCATTCCAGTTTAGCTGAAGTGCAGCACTCTGAAAACCATGCTCACTGTAACACCAGTACTTAAGTAATATCCTTGCATCAGTGCCTACTAAAGAATAATACAGCACAGGTTTATTCTGTATCACCCTGTCACTCTGTCCTGTAACTTTGGTGATCTGCATAACTTGTGTCTTCATTGCGTTTGCTTCCTAAGCCCTCTCAAACAATTACACAGTTCAGTTATTTTAAGTAAAATATATTTGTCACAATTCTCTCTCTTTGCTGTTGCCAAATAATGGCAGGTGTGCAAAGGCAGGAAACTGCTTCAAATCCCACCTTGGCTCCATGCAGAACACATGGGATGCAAATCAAGTGACAGAAGCAGATACTGCAGAAGTAACTTCCTCTTCCTTTTATCGTCTTATCTCAGTCCTCAGGCAGCCAATCTCCTATCCCCTCTGCGCCAGTGACAGTAATCCTGTGCAAAGCAGTGTCGCCATATGACCATTACAGGTAAGCAGCAGTAGCAATAGTATTCAAGGTGGCTTTGCTATCTCTCCTTTTAAAAAGACCAAACTTCAGGACTTTCTGGGAAATAAGAATGGTTAGGAGCAATCTGTGAAATCACATCTTCGTTGGAATAGGAAACAAGCAGAGATGCAGCTACTTGCAACTCTTCTGATTTAAAAAAAAAAAGCAACTCATCCTTGTAAAATTTCAGGAGATTACAGATAGTTCTGTACTTCTGTACAAGCACATAAACATAACTCAAAGACTAGAATTATGATGGCTTTTTGAGAAAGTACCAAATGAAAAGATAATGAGTAAAAAACCTAGACAAGCAGTCCCCCTAAACCCCCACCTGGAAAGCTGCAGCTCCCATCTGCCATCCTCCTTGCTTTTCTCAGTGCACTTTCCTTCTAACAGAAACAGGGTATATTGGTGTAATCATCAGATCCAAGCACACTGTCGGGATTTAGATAATAATGCAACTGATTCCTCTTTGGGCTGTCAGCATGAATGAGTGACACACTGATGTGCAGACATGCACAGAGATAATACAAACTCAGAGGCATGGGCAAGGTGTGCCTGAACACTTGTTTGCTTGTGAATCACACTTGCATCAACTGTGCAGGTTCCCCTTACATTGGCTGATACACTGGAGATGCATCACCTCATTTCCAGTGACATGTCAAGGTTCAGTGCCCCAACAATCATCCACAGTCACCCTTGCCCCTATTCCTGTCCTGCATCCTCATGTTGCTCCCACAGCCACCCTCAGAACCTTTAGTGGCTTTCCCTCCTTCTTTTAAAAATTTTCCAGCTGCTGCTACTGCTCCACTTTGTTCTTTGATGCTTGCTAATCCAAGCCCACACAGCCTCTCTCCACAGCTGATGTCTTTTCCTAAAGCTGTCTGCAGCCCTTTTGTAGAGCAGAGTCCCAAAATGAAAATTCAGTATAATAATACTGAGGTCACTAATCAACAAGATCAGTCTCTGGTTTGACAGCCTTCTTTAAAGTCCATTTCTATTTGTTTCAGTGACAAATTTTGACCCCTGGGACAACTTTCAGTATCACCTTTCCATAGAAAAAATACTAGGATCCTGCACTGGTCTCTATAAATATAGACCTTAACTGCTCATGTATCTTCTTTGACAAGAATGACTATTAAGGTGACAAGATCTTAAAGCTTAAGCAAACAGAAGACAGCTTATCAGAGCAAGCTAAATAACATATTTCCTGTCAACTAAAAGCCATTTTCCACCCCTGTGGAATACAGCTAAGATGATCCTAATTCCTAAGAAAAAACTAGTGTATGCTTTTGTGAATCAGTTCAGAAATATATCAGAGAAAAACCTTTCCACTCAATATTTTCTCCATAAAAGCTTAGCCACTTAGTTCACCCATGCAAAAAGATGTTTAACTGTAATCAGTGAAAAGCCAATTTTAACCACAATACATTCAGCACTTCTGTTAGATTTGGGAAGAATATTCTCAATAAACAAACATCTCTAAGTAGTTGAATTCCTTCTAACCTTCACACTTGAAACACAATTTATGTTTAATTATTTTCAGACTGAGAAAAGGTAAAAAATATTCACCTCCCCAGGGAATTATCAAAATAGCTACTTCCTTCAGATCTTGACAAAGTACAAATCCACGCAAAAGGCTCGCTTAGAAATGCTGTGATAGGGGGCTAGGATGGTCTCTCCTGCTTTACTTTACCCAGTAGAAGCATCCCCGGCAGCCCTACCATTGGGTGACAAGGGGTCCCTGTGGAGAAGTAAGACTGCCAATTCTCTCCTGATTATAAGCTATAATTTCCAATAAGGACTACATATGCACCATCCTGACAAAGCTTTGAAAGAAGCTCCAAGGGACAATTAATGCACTTTATATTACATAATTTCCATATTTAAAAAGGTAAAGCTAAACACAGTGGACTAAAAGCATACAGCTGCCCTGTTATCATGTAAATGGGTAGCTCTAAATCTCTTCTATTCCTTCAGCTACTAAGCAGAACCTAGTACTTGTTGTTTATTGTTTTCTAATTTTTTTTCTGTCTTTAAGGTTCTTCAATTCCTTCTATTCCCTACTCCAGTAATTGCTTTGACTAACAGTGATATCCATTTTTATTTATTCAGTAAATTTAATGTGTATCCCAATTTATATTTTGGGATATTTCAGGGTACTGGGAAAACAAGTTGTGACCTAGAAGCTATCTTTGAGATAGATACCACCTGCCTCCATTCTCTGCAGAGAATCACAGCCTTGCTGAGGCTGGAAGGGACCTCTGGAGGTCATCTGGTCCAGCCCCCTGCTCAGGCAGGACCACCTAAAGCTAGTTGTCTTTGGCCATGTCCAGATGTCCTTCAAATCTTTACAAGGATGGAGATTCCCATAATGTCTCTGAGGAGCCCAGGCCAGTGCCTAGTCACCCTCACTGTAAAAGAGTGTTTCCTGATGTTCGAACAGCAGCTCCTGTGTTTCAGTTTGTGCCCATTGGTTTGCCTCCTTCAGGTCCTGTCACTTAAAAGAGTCTGCCTTAGTCATCTTTGCAACTTCTCTTCAGTCATAAGAAAACCCCCAGCTTTCTCTTACCTGGATTAAACAGTCCACTCTCAGCCTTTCATTCAATCATTTCTGTGATCCTTTACTGGACTTTCTGCAAGATCTCAGTATCTCTCTTGAACTGGAGATCCCAGAATGGGGCACTGTACTCTAGATATTGCCTCAGCAGTGGTAAGTAGAGGGAAAGAATCACTGCTATGATTGCTTAGATAGCCCTTGCTTTTTCAATCTTAAAATTCTGGAATTATTTTTATGCATTCTGCGTCTCAACTAGTAACTTCCCATCATATAATTCCATGAAGTTCAGATAAGAATACAGGAGTATGAAGGTGGTCATACTCATCAGACTAAAGGTCTGTCTCTCATTAGCAAATGCCTATGGAAGAGAATAAAAACAGGGGAAGTATATCGCTTTACTTATCCCAAAATGTCTCCTTACCTCCATGTATGGTTCAGAGACTTCTTAATCAGGATATATGTCTATATATTTAATCGCCTTGAAGAGACTTTCCTTTGGTGTCTTTTTCTGATTGCCTTATGAATTTATGGAAAGATCAAGCATCAACAACATCCTGTATCAAGGAGTCCTTCTGGGGAAGTGTGGTAGATTAGATCAGCTGCGTTCTCTGTCTCTAAAAATAAGCTGCTTTGCCAGGGATAAATAGCAGACTAGTCTAGCCAAATTTATCTTCAGTAAACCTTTTTGCCTGTTTACCATTCCATTTACCTCCATGTCTTCAGTTTTTCCTCTCTCTGCATAAATGTTTAAAACTACATTTTCTGCATAAATGCTTAAAACTACATTTTCTGTTCTTCGAACCCCCCATACAGTCATATCCTGCTTAAAAATCCTGTACAGGCTGGATCATGAACAATCCCACTTCTGACTGTGCATCAGCTCTTTCAGAACACTGAGCAAATTCAGCTCTTAGAATTTTGCTCCCTCCACATATATGGTAGCTTCAGTTTTATCCCCAGGCTGAGTCCTGGGGACTATCACTATCCTGCTTGAACAAGAATAGAATTTGACTTATCTTGTTCTTTTTAGAAGGACTGGCACAGAGGCTGTAAGAACTGAATTTTTTTTTGCTAATGGTATGTTGAAGTACTTTCATTTTAACTGAAGATGGGCACATAAATAACCTACTGTGAGAGACAAAGCTACAGAGGGAATGAAGAAAACATTTCTAATAGTTGTACTAAATTGCATTAAACTGATTTTCTAAGAATTCTTGGCTACGTACGCTTTAAAGGTATATTAAATCTTAGGAACAATTGAGTGATAGTTTGATGTGCACTTGACATAAATAATTGTTCTCATCAGCTAGAATGATGGACAATATTCAGCAGCTGCTTTCTCTTCCATATGATGATGACCCTAATATTAGATCAGAGATGTGTGAAAGAGGGAAGTCTTGAAGTTTTGTCTTTTGTTTTTAAGTTCTTTAAGATTAACCCTTCTAGATAATCTAGATGATAATTCTAAGGTTTATAAACTTCAGCCTTTGCAACACATCTCCTATTTTAGTACTAACATGAATGAAAAACTAGGCTTTTTTTCTGCAGTCTGAAAAAGAAATTATCTCATAATGATGGAAAGGATTCCCAGTGATAGTGAGACATCAAAACTTGATGCTGCATTAAGAAAAAACCCCTAGATGTTGCAATCTCTATGTGCTGTTCCTCAGACAGCTTTTGAATCCCCCACAGTAACCACAATTTCAGCCTCCCTTGGAAGGAGAATAGAACTGTCAAAGGTAATCAATGACTGGATAAAATTGAAGAGCTCTATTATTGCTCCCAATCTGCAACATGACTTCAGCACCTATTAGAAATCAGAAAATGATCACAGGATCTTAACACTGGTCTCCACAAAGTGACACGAGATGAGGATTCAGTGGTACGGCTGCTTTTAGAGCTAGTTATCAAATACTGGTTTATTCCTTGATTATTCGTAATTTTGAATTTATTATTTATGCATCGTTGGAAGTTAATCTTTCACCTACTGCTTTATTAGCTTAACATGATAAAAGCTTGTTATTATTTCTTCATTCATTCCTTGATATTTGTTAAAAGCCAAATTATTATTATATCTTTATGGAAAATTCCGCTATAGCTGTGGGTAGAAGAAAGGAAGCCAGCTTGACACTTAATTCTGAATTCATTTTAGCAAACTTCCCTTTTGCTACATAGCAGCATATTTATGTTTTTAATTAAAAAATAAAGAGGTTGTAAATTGCTGGTCAATTTTGCAGTGTTCTGTCACCTTGCATTAATGCAAATACAGAAGATATATTTCATGAAATAAATACATGGAGAAAGGATTCATGTGTCAGGCTGACAGTCTCTCTTTTTATAGTACCTAGCACACCATAGCTATAACTTAGCTGATGTCGCTCAGCTCTACAGTAATATGAATGTTAATCAATTCTACCAGTTAAAAAGTGGCATTCAGAGAAGGATTACTAAACAGGTACTTACATAAGCATTATCAAAGAGTTGTACCTGCTTTATATAACCGATCAGTCATTAAGCACAATAGGGAAAAGAACAATACGCAGGGGACTTGCATGGCATTTAATTTTTTTATATATAGACTAGAAACTCCGATAGAATTCAGAAGAGACACAAAGATTATAATAATCAGATTTTCTTTTTCAGTGCTGTCACCATTACTGGGTTAGCTTCACATCAGGTCTCTCTTTAGTCCCTTCATGTCTCACATGTGCCTTCTTGAGTTGCAGCCAAGCTGCTCCATCTCAGCTGGGGTTTAGTCCTTCAGATCCCTGACTGGTGGCTCCATTTCAGCTGCAATGGGCTACCCAGTCAACCTTGCCTCCAATGCAAACCCTGCTGAGTTTTGTGTTTGAATGGAACCTTTTTTTGGTTCACCTTCCAGCAGGTGATGCAATGACTCAGAACAGCTTTTTCAACATAGAAGTGCAGCAGTAAGACCATGCGATGGTTAAAAAATATCCCAAACCAGCAGCAAATGAGGAAAGATTATTTGATTTGAAACTCAAGTATGTCTTACTCATGTCAGACACTGTCTCCAGGGGATGGAAAGGCACTAGGATGTAATACCAATCTCTCTATTCCTCTTCTTTCCCTTCCCTGATAGAGCTCAAAATTTTTCAGATGTGCAAAACTCCTTGGAGCAACTGAGCTCCTAGTTATTTCTTGGCAATGTACTCCAGCAAGGGACATATGAAAATCAGTGGAAAACACTATTTCTTCTTCATTTTTCTCAGCTCAAAACTTCTTCAAATTAAAAAAAAAAAGCTACAAAGAACAGAATTTTAAAACTCTGCAAAAACTAGACATAAATTTTTATTCAGCAGTCATCCTAATCTTAGCATGACTATAAGTCAAGGATGATAAAAAGTCCTCCAAAACTCAATATATGTAATGGATTTAAATTTTCAATTATCCACCCAGTAAATACAACAAATCCCTTTTGTATGCTGTTTCCATGGGAGAAATGAGGCAGCCCTTTGCTCTTGTGGAGACATTCAAGGAGACCAACTCCATTAACCGGCAGGTCAAGGGAGGTGATTCTCCTCCACTCTACTCTTGTGTGACTCCACCTAGAGTACTGTGCCCAGCTCTGGATCCCCCAATGTAGGAGGGACAAAGACCTGTCACAGAAGTTCCAGAGAAAATCTACAAAAATTATCAGTGGTCTGAAACACCAGAGAAATACATGTAAGAAAATACTAAAATGTTGGAGAAGAGGACAGAAATCAGAGTAGTAGTTTTTCATCAGTCAAATTTCCTTGTGCCCATACTAAGTAAAAGTATAATATATTAGTATTCAGTAGCTCTATCCACTTGTTTTTATGGCAGAAAACTTACAGCTCTTACTTCAGCAAGGCTGAATGCTTTTAACAAAAACTTCCTGTAAAATACTTAGCCAAAAGCACTTGCTAAATCTCATGTAACTCACCTAAGGAACTCACTGCACACAATCCTATAATACCAGAGAGTCATGAGATAGCAACTCAGGTTTTTAAAAAATAGGTACACAAAACCAGGGGAGGGTTTATGAGTTTTGAACAAATGGCCATCATCACATAGAATTTATCAACGAGTTATTAACTTACACCTTTGAAAATAGAGGATTTCTGTTTAGTCATATGCAATGCAGTGGCACAAGCTGACAAAATACAGAGCTTGGGGTCTGGAAATACCATCTATTTCTGCAAGATTCTCAAAGTGAACAGCAAACCATTTTGCAAAGACTAGAGAAATGAACAGTCTGGTGAAGAGGGGAGTAAAACACTCATTTCTGAGCTGTTCTTTAGCGTCCTAAGTGATATAACTCCAGACTGGTTGTTCCAGGTTCTCTCTAGATATAGGATGGGAACTCTGAACTAACATTTATGCCATAACATTGAAGTTCCCTTTATTATACCATCCCATGTAAAAGACAAGTAGCCCCAAAATAATCATACTTAAATAATTAAATAATCATGGACCATCTCAACTTGCAAACCATTAGACTGCTCAAAGAATATTCATAAGGGCAGGTAGCAATCCCATTATTCGTACACGCATATAGCCTATACCATTTTAGCTAGAGGTGACTAGCATAGAAATAAAACCTGTGAGTTGCTGCCTAAAAGGCAGATTCTTCCATAATTGATCACTAATGTGTTTCTTGTAACTTCTTCTGAAACAACGAGTATTGGCTGCTGTCAGGGACATAACAATCTATTAGAGAGATTTACACTGATACAGCATAGTGTGGTGATACCCAAATGTTAGTTTTGTTTAACTGATAAGAGAATATTAAGTATTTTTTTAAAGCTGTATGAAAACAATGTTTAATGATATCATACAGAACTCACAGATATTTAATACTGTTGCTGTTTTTTAGCTTTGTGGAGGGTCCTGATGTTGTCTGTAGGACACCTAGTCATTTTTCATCCCCTGCCTGCAGCTGTAACTCTGGTGCTATTTCAAACACAAACCAGAAAGCAATGACCCTCCCAGAAACAGAATGTCATTTGGGAGGTCAAATTCTGTCACTGTTGTAAAGAAACAATTTAAAAGAGTTAAAATAGGTATGCAAATTGTGATGTCTATTTTTCAGAAATGTGCCTGCAGGACGATCAGGTAGATGTAGTCAAGGAAGCTAAATGTTGCTGCACTAGGGATAGCACCTTGAAATTAAAGACAGGGGTCCAATTGAGGGCTGCAGAATGCAAATTCCCTTGTTCTGCTGCTCATTTCTATACACTTAAAAGCAGAGACCATAATTCACAGAAGCACCATCCATGTTCTTTAGTCTATTTCTCCTGGGGAAGAGTGAAAAGTGCTTGGTGCAGATACCCATCCACAAACCCAGGGTGGCAGGGCTGGGGCATGTTAATGAAACAGCTATGCTGGTAGTTGCTCCTACATAATTATCATAGAATCACAGGCTGGAAGGGACCTTCAAATGTCATCTAGTCCAGTTTTCTGGCCAGGGACATCCTTTCCTCCCTTCCCACTGTTACAACCAGTTTCTTTTTGAGGATGCTACTCAGATAATTACACAACATACAGGGATCCCACTGCAACTATCCAAATGTGCCAGCCTCTTTTTCCTAATAAAAGGCTGGAAAAGGCCTTTTCACAGATAGTTTGCTGTATAAAGGACAATTTCCAGAACTGAAAAAGTGGAAATAAAAGCACAAAATTATAAATAATACTGTCATTTAATTCAAGGATAAAGTTAAATAAAATACACAACAGGCTGCTTTTCTGTGGTGAAAATCTTTCAGCTGCCTGACGGAATTATCCTACTAAACAATAAAAGACAAATAGACAAATCTGGATGATTTATCGGTACTTGGGTTCCCAAACTCCTGTTACTATTTGCCTGTTTCTCAAGCCAGACCTGCCAGCCCCAGCCATGTATCCTAGTGCACCAAGTGCTCAGGCACTGCCTGATGATATGCCAGCCCAGCTCACGGGGCAGGCACGCATCTCCCCACATCATGAGAAAGCAAGCAAGGCACCTGTGAGAGACAAGAGTCTGGGAACAAGTAAAAAAAAATTAGTATCATGACCAAGCTTTATTCAAAATTTTCACCTGAAGTCCTCTTAGTGAAAGAGAGTTATGGAGAAACTCCAGGGAGCAGGCAGGCGGGCCTGGTATGTCACAGATTTGAAGAAGTTAATCTATGGTATTGTAGGACTTGGATGATGAAGGTCTTATAGCTTCCTTCTGGCTCCAAACCTCAGAAGGATCTGTTATACACAGGTAATATAGACTTTATTTAGAAAATATCTCCCACATCAGTAAAAGAAATTACTAGAATGAGGCCATAATGAATGAATGAACCCATAAATGGGTTTCTGCTATATTCTACAAGAGGCTTCAAAAGAAGCATTAAAGAAATTGACACAGTAAAAGTTCTTTTCATAGAGTGAAAAATTTCAATAAATTCCATTTACTTGAGTGTGATCTTTGTCATTTTTCTGTTAGCTATGTTTACAAGACTACATTTTTGTATAGAAAATACAATTTGGCTAGAATAAAATGTTATATTTTCAGAATTTTATGTGTAGTCAGTCTTACAAGTTATGATGGAAGTATTCTGTCTTTTTGGAGTATTTTGATACTTCAGAGTTTTGGTTTACAAATTTTAGTGACAAATATTAACACATACTAACCATCTCTAGATCACAAAGATAAAGAAAATTTTAAAAGACTAGGTTTTATAAATTGGAGTATTAGAGTTAATGACACACATAGTGTCTTGCTGCATGTATGTGCGTATATATACACACATACACAAATACATACTTGCTATTATCTTTCCCTTATTCTCATAAAGGCATAGAAACTTGAACAGAAGCTGGACGGTTGGATAGTGCCACCAAAAGTTCTTGCTGAAACTGAAACTCCTAGGCTTAGAGAAAGCCTACATATTCTGAGGCTGAAAAATAAGGAGAAAAGGGCAGTACTTTGTTTTTCATAAAATATAAAAATATTTGCTTCTGCTTTACTTTTTCAATTTCTGTATTATAAATTATAACAAACACATACTACACAGACCTTTTAAAACCAAACCTTTAAATAACCTCCCATGAGACTGGATCAGAGATGTATTTTAAAATATACCTTCTGAAACCTTCCAACTTTGTTGAATCAGCATTGTCTATCAGAGAAGCTGCTCTGCAAGAATTTTTTCATTATCTGTAGCCCTACACATCACCAACACCATAAGAAGTGAAAAAGTGAAATGGCAGTATTCTCCCCCCTCTGACATGTTTGTGCCATGCAGGTGCACAAGCAAGGGACAACTGTACAGAGTTTCATGCTTTCCTTTCACTCTGCTTATAACAAATAGTGAGGAGACTGAATTACTACCTGCATGCAATGCCCTAATCATTGCTTGATCCCTAGTAGAGCAAATCAAAGTATGAAATTGCTTTGATTTGCAGATTTCCTTGTCAGAGTCATAATGAGGTGAGCCATCAGGGCAAAGTGTATTCTGCCTTCTCCGTCATACATGAACAAGTGCAGCAGAAATCCAATATAAATGTTAAAAAAGAGTGGGGATAGGTGGGATATTACAGGTCTCCAGCAGCATGGCTCTACCACAAAGCACTGACCACAGCTGTTCCCCTGTTTAAAGTAGAATCAATATTGACATGCTCAGGAGCTCAAACATTGCTCCTCCCCACTTTTAAGCATAACAGAACACTTAAATTACTACAGATTTTATTACATTTGATTACACATTCTATAAAAAAACAAAGCAGTGGCTTTTAGTGGAATACATTCTCAAGTTTAAATCCAAGTTCCTTCAGTTTCACAGCCATTGAAAAGCAGATCCATAAAAGCCATTGCAAAGCAGATCCTGGTCTTCTGCTGCTGGCTTCTCCTTTGCAAAGAGCAGAAATCTCACAGTAGCTATAGCACTGCATCTTTATGGAGAAGGTGGTATAAATCGCCTTTCCATGGCACTCTGACTGGAAATACCATGAAAAATGTGGAAAGAGTCCTAAAAAATTCAGAGCATGATATTACTATTTCTGTCACTGAGTTTTGAGTTAAACACATGGTCTGGGCCCAGACATGCCACATCTAGAATTTCTCTCTTGTTCTGGAGAGTCAAGATCTACTTTAGTATAGGCAAATGCATAGAACAGACTAATTTTTATGCTCACTCTATATTCACTCAGTTGTGAGAATCTGACAATAGCAATGTAGAAAAGCCATAAAGCATCTGGCTTCTCTGCATTCTGCCAACTACAGGACAGATGCACAAAATTCCCATCTTGGTAGCCTTTACCAGCTGAGGTCATCATACTGGTATCAGCCTTTGCCCAACTACAAAGGCAGAATGTTCCCTCAGATATATTTGTGTATTTTAGCCTCAAATTTTCTTCTACCTTATTATCTTAAATAACAGTTAACAGTAGATGTCTAGACACACAGAAGCATTAAGTGTTATATTTTTTGGTAGCTCAAAATTAGGGATTTGTCCTTAAGGACTGTCCTTTCAGTGTCACTATTGTTAACTATACTGTTAACTGTTCACTCTTCTCTCCAGTGTGGACGTATTAATCTGGAACATGAACACTTTAAATCTTTTCAGGTAGCTTGAAAATCACTTCCCAAGTGGCAAATTGAAGTGTCTAGAGGCAACTCTGTACCTATAGAATAAATGCATTTTGAACTCCCATCCTTTCTATATGACTTTTCCCCCTGGAAAAAAAACTGCTTTAATGTCTATTTCATAATACTTCAGAAAAATTATTTTTAAATGTTAAGGATATCCACAAGAGGATTTTCAACAGAATAGCAATTTCAGTCAATATGCAAATACAGAGATCCACAGAAACTTGTTGCTACTTTAACCTTTTCACAATAAATAAAGCAACAGGGCGTTGTGGACTGTGGTTGCAAGGCAGAGATGCTGAGCAAACATAAATAACTTAATGAGGATACATCTTCACAAATGATATATGAAATGATTTAGGCTGGCTAAAATGAGTCATGCCTCCACAGATACAGCTCTTGTATGTGTCAACAGGACACTGAATGAACTAACACAGGCTCTTCCTTTGTACCTGGAATTTCAAGCCTCCAGGAATCCTTCATAGAGACTAATAAGAAAATTAGGTAGGCACTGGGTGAGCAGCGAAGAACTGCTATGGATTAGACAATGACAAATCAACAAAACAAATAGTTTTCACCTTGGCAAAGCCTCCATGCTAAGTCAGTGTTGAAAATATTCATAAATAAATCATGAATTAAAGAACAGTGAGAAATAATCACCCTCGTAATGCAAATAGTAATTAACAATAATATTTTCATTTGTCACAAAACTCTAAGGATAATAGAGGCTGGAAGTTCCTGTAAAGAATCCCACAAACGGGAACAATGGGAGCAGATAAATTCTGGCATTAACCTGAGTGGCACTACAAAATGGAGATCGTACCAGTTATTGGGTATCAATTGAGAGCCCAGCAACATGCTGGATGCTCAGTCTACTGAGGTAAAAGGTCCACCAACAGCTGGGTAAAACAGGATTGCACTTGCTTTCCTTGCCAGATATGTTGGAAAATGTGAAAAATGACATGTCTAAAAAGGTAGGTAAATAGACTGTTACTATTAGTGCAATATGAAAGGCGTTTAGAATAAAATGACAGCATCCTGAGATAAGAGGCAAACCAAGAGCATCCCTGATATGGAGACGGACTGCCTAGAGTTGAAATGTGAGTAAAAACTGGTAACAAACACTGCTCACTCTGCTCCCATGCATCATGGATGAACTTGTGGAAACCACTGTTCCAAAATCATTATCTGGCCTGAAGGAATTTACTGCATCTAATGTTATTTACAGTTGTCTCAGGATGGGGGATCACAGCACTCCTTGTTGCCATCTGCTGTGAGTTGCTATGGGGCTTAGAGGCCACCCTGTCCCTCTATGGGAACTTTCCACAAAGGGGACAAGGAGCAAGAGTCTGGAGGGACAATGGGGAACTTCCCCTGCTGCAGAGTGGGCACATGGGCCACCTTTCTGTGTCACTCAGTTGCAGTGAAGTACAGGTGCCACCACTTCTAGCTTGCTGACAGGAGTTCAGAAGAAATATTTTTGAATAAGTTATTCCATCAGGTGACTTTTCCTATATTAACTAGCACCAACCTCTGCACTGACTCAGAGGAGGGATCTATGCCATTAAAGCCATACTTCTCTGACGAGGACGATGACATGGAAATGTCGCAAGTCCTCAGGGACTGGCAAATTGCTGCCAGAAGTCGTCCTCATTCCTGTTGGTAGCAGTGACACCAGACACTTGCCATTTAGACTGAAAGACATGAAAAGGAAACAGTCAAAAGTCTCACAGACTGGAAAAGGCCAAAGTGCAATTTCGCCTAATTAAAAACTGAGACAAATTAATAGCCTGCAGTTCCTTCAGTGGCCCTTTGATTTTGAGACATCTGAAGAGGGTTATAATTTTTAGAAGAGCTGTGCTCTTCACCTTTGAAAAATCCACCCTACAGAAGGCAGTCTGCACCCCCTGAGGTGGTAAACCTTCTCCATCCCTCCATTATCCTCCACATCCCTACTTATATATTAAAATCTGAATCAACACCCTGGAAGGAGAAAAATGTCAAAGTGCCAAGATCATTAATAAATATCTTGAGGTTACAGTGACTGAAATGGTCAAACCATAAGTACTGCAATTTGTGGGATTTTATCAGCATTTGACCTCTCTGCTGCATGTACATCTGCATGTGCAAGGAAAGACAGAAAAAAATACAAATGTTCTGTTATTATCAAAATACAAAAAGAATGCCCTGAACAAAGCCTAAAAATATTCTGGCAGCATATCACATGTGTCAGAGAGCAAACAAGTTCCCTCCCTCCTCATCACACACACTAATACCTCCATCTCTACACTGGCATGGGTTTCTCAGTTCTGCCTTGGCTGATACTGCTACCAAGGGCATTGCTCCGTGTGTCCCACTGCTGCACTGGGCAGAGACTGCCCACCAATGCCGGCAGCTCCATCTGGGACTGAGATGGAGGTAGCAATCAGCAGGGATAGGAATTACAAACATTTCCTTGTTGGATTGTGCTGTTCTCCTCCCCAGCCCTCACCTGCGGGAGAGGAGCAGAGTTTGGTCAGAAGTGGGAGACTTTGACCTTGAGAACAGCTGTATTTTAAGGAGCACACATCAAGATGATTCAAAAATATGAGATAAATCAGAGTGGCAAGAGTAGAAAAGCTTGGGAATCTGGAGCTAGACAGGGGATGAAGCAGGTAACAGGGAGGGGGGAAGGCAGAGAGTATCAGAGAATATAAAACAGAATAAAATAAGCTTCTATCATAGTCCAAACATCATGGTCAGAATAACACTGATCTCAGGTGAGACTGAGTTATATTACACAGTGGTAAAACAAAACGTTAGATAAAGTTTGCCCCAAAATACCAGAAAAAGCCTTGAATTTATCTATTCCCATCTGCTTCTAAGAATGCTGAAGAGGATGGATATCTGACTGCAAATTATTATTTATACAATAACAGTGTTTGACTTACTTCAAATTGTAAAAAACATTTACAGTTGGCATGTAATAGAGGCAAGGAGGACCTACCTAACTGTATTTTCAAAACTATGCCTTAGGTGAAACTTTAACAAGGATCAAAGTCACCAAAACATCAGCTGAACTGCAAATATTGACTAAATTTTAAAAAATATTTTGAGTAGAAGAATTGAATGTAGTTCTTCTTGTTAGTAGTTTTGTTAATTAACTTAGAAATTTCACTAACTTTACATGTCAGGACAATACAGAATGTAAATACTTGCAGTACAAAAATTATCCTTTCCTTTCAGCACACGCAAAAGAAAGGTCTCTGTGGACGAACTCTAGTGGCTCCTGCAGTTACTCTGCTGCTGTATGTCTCACTTTTTGCAGAGTTTGCCAGGAGAGCAGGCAGGAAAGAATGATGTGTCAGTTTCAGTGTCTTGGCCATCCCAGCACGAACAGCCTGACTTGCACAGGGAGGGAGGAGGAATCTCAGCTACCACAAGAGATACCGCCTGCAGCAGTCAAAGTGTGGACACACCATTCCTTCTGCCAGCTCTGTAATGGGGACATGGTCTCCAGCAGGGAGAAAATTAAAAATAGTCAGGAATTGAGCCATAAAAAATTCTGCAGTTCAAGGGAATATGTTCTTAGCACTCATTCATTCATTCATTCAGCTTCAGGCTTCATTTCATTTTAGATGTTGCTTTTATTTTTTGTTTCTTTAAAACATTCACACCATTCCAGCATTAACATTTCACTCTTGTCTGCAGATTTGGCAAAAACACAGTTCTGTCTCTGCAGGCAAGGAACTGTTTTGCACAAGTCTTTACTATATACAAATATTTTATAAATGAAGTTAACCTTTGCTCTGCCAAAACTAGGTATCTTTCAGTACAGTTTCAGTGTAGAGGAAGTGCTATTCATTTGGACACATTTCATCCAGTCTAAGAAATTGTGAGTAACCTAACACCAGGTAATTGGTGGTTATTAAACAGCAATTCACATGTCTGCAAAAGGATTACCATCCTTTTGTATGGTTTTGCATGGTTAAAAACACACCTTTTCCCAGGAGACACTTTAGGAGAATTCAAATAATAAAATGAATTATGGCAGCTAATGAGTTGCAGCACTTCAGCTCCAGTAACTCTCATTCTGTTCATGCTCCCCCTTCACCTATGAAAAGTGCATGTGAATCTTCACAGCCTCTGGTGAAACGTGTAGCTAGAGCAGGCAAGGGCAGGAGGAGGCAGACAGCCCAGGAGGGCATTTGTCTTCAGGAGCCCATGGGTCTCAGTTCTGCTTTATTCAGTCCTTGTAGGTTAATTCTTGTAGCTTTCACCAGTCTGCTGAAGTGACATCACCACAGCAAGACTGGTGACCTTAACTGTTTGGACTAAGCTACATTTATTAACTAGAACCAATTAATCCAATTGTAACTAAAACACTCTTACCAATTAAATTAAACTACACTGGTTTATCCCCAGCTTACAGAGACTTAATTGAAACCTGTGCAAGACTAGGAAGGGGGAGGATTTTCTACTGTGCTTGGTGTAACAAGAGCATCTGAAGGCAAACTAGTCAATGTCAGAAAGGAAATGTGACTCCCCTGGTAACAGTGAAAGTTCAGTGAAACTGTGAAATTATTAACAGCTACTAATAGTGAATTTTTTTCTTGAAATTTTTTAATAAATATCCAAAGATGGACTCTAGTTTTAGTCTGAATATGGTATTTTTTTGTCTGGAATCCCCAGGCTTGTAATGTAGCTTCTTTGCTTCCAAAAATTCACACTTGGTCATAATAGAATTAAGAAAAAATGAGGTTGTCATAAATTAATTTAAATATAGAATCATAGAATGGTTTGAGTTGGAAGGAACTTTAAAGATCATCTAGTTCCAACCCCCCTGCCATGGGCAGAGACTCCTTCCACTAGACCAAGTTGCTCTGTGTCTCTTCCAGCCTGGCCTTAAACACCTTCAGGGAGGGAGCAACCTGTTCCAGTGCCTCACCACCCTCACCGAAAGGAGTTTCTTTCTTATATCTATCCTAAATCTCCCCTCTTCCAATTTGTATACAATATGCCCATTAAGCATCAATACTAAATTAAATAAATGCTAAAAAATTGCAGTTTCGAAATAAACTGCAGTTATCATGTACCTTACACATGATGTTCTGTTAATGAAATCATTTCCACTGTGATTCTGTACACATTACAAATCTATGGATGTATATGTGCTGTAATGTGTGGTGGCACAACAGGGTTTTATAGATCAATCTTGAAGCTTTTAGCAGTGTAGCCATGGGAGCAGTGTAGAAATGCTTGTCAGCCAGAACAAGAGCCTGAAGACGGGTGATGCCAACGTATTCACTCCTCCCCAGCTGAGAGAGAGATGCTGCTTAAACCAATTCTGCCAAATCCTTTCAAAAGGCACCAAACAGCAGAAGCAGACCCAGAGAGAAATGGAAACCCACGGCTCCTTGTTCCTGCAGAACAGAGTGTGGCGACACACTTGGTCCCCCATTGCTTCCCCCTTCCAGCAGTGCCAGAAGTAGGTGCAAGAGGGCACCTCACAGCCTCCCAGGTCCACTGATGTCAGCAGCTTTTTATCTGATCAAGGTCAAAAGTGCTGACTCCCGGGCCCAGCGCTGTGCTGCAGAGGCTGGTGAGCCAGACTATGCTGGAGGGAAAGGCAAGAGGCACTGCAGGGCACATATGCTTTTGTTTATTGAACTCTGCCTGCCCCTGACCCACTTGCTTCTGCTGCTCAGGCAGAATTTCTCATTCCTGAACAGCACCATTGTATTCACCTCCATCAGCCTCAATTTCCTGCATACATACATTTAAAATCCAATAATAACATTTATAACTGCAAATGAAATCTTTCTTTTTTTGTGGCTTAAAAGGTGGTTGGTTTTTTTCTCCCAGTTTATGTTATTTTTCCATGTTTCATACAACCATTTAGCTTTAGACTCTGACAAGCACACATCCCAGCACAGCACTGCCAAGAGACAATCAATTTCATCTCCTGATTGGAAAACAGGATGAAAAGCACTACTTAACCTTAACTAGGAAAATCAGTTCCTCTGACAGAATGGAAATAAGCTGGTAGAGATGGAGAATGATAGGAGAGTGGAAAAAAATGCTCCCGCTATAAGTCCCTATAATGAAAATTTGGAAATAATCCCCCTTAATAATTTCATGTGTGATATAATATTCACAACCCTTTTTATCACAGTAATCCTGTTTATTTGAGACATTTTTTTATTATTTTCAACTCCTGCTTAAACAAAGAATAGTTGAAAGAGAAAAAAGGCCATAGAAATTGTTCTTGACACTCATGTAATCTGCCAATAACTGCTCTGATATGTCTCATAAGCCCTCAATTAAAAAAAAAAAGAATGAGTGACAGGAGCCCATAGTACCATTTTTAAAATTCTACCTGCAAACCAACAATTTATAGTGAGAAAGGAAAAAACCCGAAACAAATAAGTGGTATAACTGACAATATTATTATTATTATTCAGAAATATTCTTCAACCTAAATCCTAAAATCTTCTTTGTGGAACAGCACAGAGCTACAATTTAATCCAAATTCTTTTTTTCTAGGTATAGTATTTAATTTATTACAATAAAGGATATAACATATTATAAACACTAAAGATAGAATAGAGCAAGAATATGAAGAGTAGCTTAGCTTATGTGAGTTACAATTACAGGGAGTTTAGGTCAAATTTGCATTAACTAAGTGCAAGTTAAAGGATTAGGAAATGTCAGAGGTGCAAGACTGGGATGAAGTGGGTAAAAAGAAGCAGCTTGTCTGGCCATTAGCCAACAAAGACATTTTTTGCCTTTGCTGAGCTGAGGTAATGTGGAATAATTACATCCAATTAATTTGCATGGATCTAAAATTTCTGTTCATTGACAAAGACAACTGAAAAGGGGTTCTGCATTCCTTGTACAACCTTTCCTTGAAATTTAACTACTGAACACAAGTTAGGTGAAAATTCAACCAAGTAGTTTCTTTCTGAGTTTCTTTCAAGTAATCTTAAATTTGTTCTTCCCCTCTTTTCTGCTACTTATTCTCTCTTGCATTAATGTTATCCTTCTTGGCACATATTTTCCATCATTGTTGCGTATTAATTTCTCACAACAATTACATGATTGAGTTATTGATTTTCAGTTGTTACTGTTAAAAGCCTGCTGTCTGGGTTTTTTAACTCTGATTTCCCACAAAATGTCTCAGGGTCAACAGAAGAGAGAAGAGACGACATCTCATTTTGCAATGTTTGCATTGTCATGTCCATCCTACAAAAGGGAAATTACTCAGCATGACAATTTGTCTCTGCTTCTCTCCAATGACTTCTCTGCTGGGAAAGAGCAGGATGTACTTGAGTAGAGCATAAGCAGAAGGGGATAGAAAATTCTCTTCAGGAAAACACCACCTATTTGATATTTTAGCTGCAAGTGCAAAGGAACAATTAGCCCACAAATTCAATAAGGACAATTAAAACTTACCTACTAGAATTTTACATGACTCTGAATGAAGAAATTTATACTTGTAAGAATTAACCCAAATGTGTTAAAGTACAGGTATTATGCAAAGAAAAGCATTAATAAGGCATGTAAAGGCTACATTACAGCTCTATTTCATAAATGAGATTCACTGCATTTTTCAAACAGCAGAATGAGAAGAATTATGTAATACAGAAGACATATCACACACAAACACTTCCTTCAATTAAAAAAAACTCACCAAGACATCTATGAACTCCTCAGAACAGTGAATAACTTTTAAGTCAGTGTTTCTGCAATCACCATTGAATATTCTGTTTTTCCCTCCTGTGTTGTTGCGTGCTGTCACTGCCTGCATGAAATGGGACACGCTACAGAAAGCAGAACCAAGACAGATAAAAGGGTCAGTTTGCCGAGACAAAAGATTGTATCACATTGAGACAAATTACAGAGGTGCTGTGCCTAAATGTGTTGAAGCAGAACCTGATATACAACAGCCATATCAGCAGGGCTGCTCTGTGTCTCTTGCTTACGCAGGCTGCATGTAAAGCAGGGCCCACAACCCAAGCACTGCAATTCAGGTCACACACAGCGGCAGCTCCCCAGCTTGGGAGACAGCTAGCTACTAGGCCACCTGCAGGCCATCCTGCTTAGACACAGAGAGAGCTCCAGAAGAAGTCATTAGAAGTGACAGGTAGCCCGATGCTGGAGGGCAGATCCCCATTCTGGCACCTCGTAGCCTGACCCGCATCCTTCAGTGCGTTCCCCAGAGCATTCCTCCTGCCCCTCTGCTCCTGGATGTCTCCGTGCTTCCATATACTCTATTTCAGACGTGACAGAGTAGCAAAAAGGAAAAAAAAACCTCTTTTTTTATTATTTTAAAAACAGCTAGTAAAAGTGCAGGAGCTCTCTCCAGCGCACAGCATCTTCAGTGGACCTTGCAAAATTGCTAAGCAGCTTTGAGAAGTAAACGGCAGTCAGCACCTGTGAAAGATCAAAATGATGAAGAGAGAACTGACTAGTTACCACAACTGGAAAAGCCAGGGGCCATGGCTGGTTGGAGTAAAATGGTCACAGTAAAAAAAAAAAAAAAAATTAAAAGAAGGATAGATGTACAGTTAGATCAATCACACTGCACATTGTCATTAGCTCTCCTCTCCAGTTGCTTTTTGGGATCTCTGCTTCTTGAGAAAGTATCAAGTTTCAACGCAAATGGTTATGTAGTTCGCTCGGGCAAGAGGGGATTGTATAAAATCTCCAGTTCTTTGCTGAAAAAGGCAGATTAACCTCTTCCACAGGCTAGGATAGGGACACCTGCTCTGATGTCACCTTTACCCCTAGACACAAAGACATTTTGTTTCCAGCTCTGAGCATAGCAGGTCTAATTTGCCATTGCTGTCAAGCTGAATGCTGTTGGCAACATCTCCTGGAAAGAAAACCACACACAAGTTTTTATGAGTTAGTTCAGAAATCACCTGTGATTTTGGGAACTGTTGTTACCAAACCTGGTGGAACCACTTGTAGTACTAAAATTGCTGGGGCTAAAATTAGTTAACTTATAGGACTGTAGCAAAAGAAGGACCAGACAACCAGATTATTACTCACATGACTTCAACTACATCAGTTGTGTTTTTATGATCTTACCTTTTATGATCGTGTTTTCTGTGGCCTGCTGTGCCACTGGTCTAAACTTGCAGGATTGTTATACACAGCAAGTACAAGGATGTTATCCAGCATTGCAGATCTAGAGAGGAGCTTTAGGAAGGTACAATACTGGGTGCTGTGGGAATGTTATGATTGGTTAATAAATCAATTACTTTAGGTGCCTCCTGGGAGGGAAAAGGATTTTTCTCTTTACACTATCTGGAATGACTCACACATACAGATTGGTAAGACCAGTCCAAAAGATGGAGAGAAATTCTTGGCTTGGTGTGAGATGCCTCAAAAGAAATCAATGTGTGGAGGTACAAGAGATTTTTAAGGAAAGGAGGGAAGAACATGCAAGTATGCTTTATGCTTCATCGATATGGTCCTGAATATGGATTGTACTTTTCACAAAGCATTAAAATACATGCAAGTCCTTGATTCCTCAGAAAGATGCTGTGTTAATGGTTGATACAGGCAGGATGCTTTGAGGCCTGAAGAAATCCTAACTGTTCTTGCAAGAAGTATAGCTATCTGGGGAGAGGAGTGACAAGATAATCTGCAAAGAAATGTAGCCAACATGTTATGATCAACTTGAAAAACACATTTGTTTCTAGAAATACTATCTACTGAAAAGGTTACAATGTGAAAGTCAGAAGAAACAAAATCAGCTTATAAAAGTTCCCGATATATCTGGAATGATTAGAATCAGAGAATCATGGAATAGTTTGTGTTGGAAGGGACCTTAAAAATCTTCTAGTTCCAATAACCCTGCCATGGGCAGGGACACCTCCCACTAGACCAGGATATTTGGAAAACAAATGTGTAGGGCACTAACTGCCTGTTTTCCAGGTATTTTCCATCAGACCCTTTTCTTTTATCTTATTCTATTGTACTTGAAAGCACGATTAGCAGTATTTGTACTACTTTAAGACATTTTGTATGAGAGGGATGATGTCTGTTAACTTCAGATGATTAATTTTGCCCAAGCGGAATACTCTGGCATTGAATTGACAGTATCAGGATTACACTTCAGTATACATGAAGATTTAAGGAAGGAGGAGAAAAAAAAAAGAAACCAAGGCCAAGTATTAAATCTCATTGCAGTCCTTTAAATCTTAAGGTGGAATTATTAATATTCTGGGGGTTGTTAAAGCATATAGAGAGATGATCAACATGAAACTCAAGATACTCTATGTAGTATACTTACACCTATGGAGCAAAACATTTTGGTTCTGTGACAGATCTTCAAACACAACAGTCTCTTCCTTCAAAAATGGTTTCCGGCTTATGTAGATGCAATAACAGATGCAATAACAAAACATGACTGGAGTCTCCACTTTTGGAACTCAGTTCATCAGAACACAAGAATAAGAAGGGGTCAATGGTCCATCATGGATTTACATCCAAAAATGAGTTTAAGATACCTGCTCAGGAACCAGATTAAGAGATCTCTCTCATTGGCAGCTCCATTGAGTGTAAAGGTGCCTCTCATTTAATTGAAGGAGCTTTTCATATTCAGCTGCTGCTTCCCAGAAAATGAAATTTTCTGTACCTTGGACAGCTGAAATTTTTTATTACAGGCAGGTGCACAAATGTCATCTGTGGGCCAGCTGAAATTCATCATCCACCTCCCTGCTTCTGTGCTACCTCTGAAGACTACATAAAGTATGAAAGTTCCATTAGATGGCACAAAAACATAATTGCATCCTGCCATTTAAAGCTATGCAAAATTATACTCTTGGAAATATACTGCTATATAAGTGTTGTTGCATTTATGAAAAAACAGTCAAAATGGCAGAGGTTAAGGTAAAGGGTTGTAACTTGCCAAATCTAACTAGCAATGTCAGACAGAGATTCTGGATTCAGATCTTGAGCCCTCTATCCTAGAAAGGCAGCATTGCATTGATAAGTTTGTCATACCATCTCTAGGATGGTTTGGATGAATAATTTATGCAGATTGACATAATTTTCTAACCTGGAAAGTTTTTCACAAAAATTTAACAATTTTACAGTATTACAAAATATTGCTATGATCAGTTGTTGACGAAGCCAACAGGCTTCTAATCAAAAACTGCTGACCAACATTAAAAATTATAAACCATTCTGGATATTCTCATAGTCAAACATGCAAAACAAATTCCAGTTTAAAGACAGAGCAACTGCTATAGTTCTGTGGAAATACTTGTTCAACTCACAGTTCAGCGATTTTGGTAGTTAGAGGTTATCAACAGAATTTTTTGAGACTCAGATTCTGGAATAGGCTTATCTCTATCTCAGTTAGATCTCTTACTCCTTAAAGACACCTTGAATTTTTACAAAGGGGTCTTGACATCTCTGCAATTTCCATTGACTCTACCTATACTTCAAGAATCAGGACTTGAAATATAAATCTAAATCCTTTTAACTGCCTACTTATGTGATTTTTTTTTTTCCTGGCTCAAGGTCGCATCAGTGGTGAATTTCCTTTTTATTTTTAGTAAGTATACTTCATTTTTTAATCCTCTTTTGTTCTTTAGTCACCTTTTGTATGATGAAACCATGTGTAGACGAATTCTACAGGTAGTACTGTAATTGTGTCCTTCATTTGTTCATTTTTCATTTTATTTCCATCAATTTAGCTAATAGAAACTTTTTCACTTTGTTCCTATTTAAGAAAGGATAAACAGCAGCACTCAATTTACTTTATATCACAGTTAACATGCCATTGAGATTAATAGGAACAGTTCATATTCTTCTGGAAGTATTTTATCTCCATCTCTAGAGATTTATTCAAACAACACAACATTCTGTTCCCATTGGTAACCACAAAAATGAGAAATATAGATTTAAGTGACAGTTAAGATTTTGCATAATTTTATTTTATTTTATCTGCGTTAGGAGAGAGATTTGTCAGACAAATAAGACAAAAATGAGGGAGATCTTACAGACATACTTAAGAGATCTATGTTATGATACAACCTCGGGTATCAAAATTCTTTGTTCAAACAAAAGGAAAAATGGAAAATGTCAGTAATCTCTTGAAATAAAGTGCCTAATACTCCAAGATTAGTTTCTTTTATTCCTGTAAAACTTCTAGGTAAAAAACAGGAGGCGTACATGACAAAAAAAAGTTATCAGTTGAAACATCTGGTTTCTACCTATTCTTGATCTGACCCACTATGTTATCAAGGTTTTTCCTGTTAATTTTAAATTTTAAATCATTCTCGAAGAATGAAATTATTTAAACAAAGTCTAAATGACTGGAAAAATTGACCCAGCTTTCCCCTAGTTTTCTTCCTACAAGTCCATTAAAAATGCTCCATCTTTGTTTTTCTTGTTTGAGATGATTCAGGTTAAATGTTCTCCATTATCTTTAGTCCAATGAGTGTTACATTTTTAATTTTTAATTTATACTGAGACATTTTCTGGTACAAATAGGAACATTTCTATAGTATTGAATGAAGAAATGTTCCAGATCCTCCTGTGGGGCACAAGTAATTTCTTAAAATCTTAAAGTAACTTCTTAAGTAACCTTAAAACACATAAAACCAGCTTCTCTCTCACTTTCCCTTTTTCAAACTTCATGATCATAGAATCACAGAATGGCTTGTGTTGCAAGGGACCATCTTCTTCTGGCCCCCTTGCCATGAGCAGAGACACCTCTCACTAGGCCACAATGCACAAATTCCCATTCAGCCTGGTCTTGAACACTTCCAGGGAAGTGTTCTCTGAGCAACCCCTTCCATGTTTACTTTTCCAAGCTCTGTTTTGATTCACACTAAGTCTCCTGAAAAACCAGTTCCAGACTCTGGGATTTGCTGCTGCTTCTGCCTTTATGGGTGGCATGTGGGAACTCACATTCACCAACCTTCAAGGAAATTCTGCAGGAGTTGCAGTTATTCAGCCAGGTATAACCAGCTCTGGTCCATCCTTTTCCAGTTCTACAGCATGACTAAATCTAGATCGGTGTCCTTTTCAGACTTTGGTGAGTGCTGGAAGCAGCTGAACAGTGAGAAAGAGGGAAGAACAAAAAATAAATTCAGATTCTTCCAGGAGACAGATTTAAAGATGGCTACAGGCAGATACAGTGGAGGGTATGGTGCAGATTTGTGAATGTGGGAAGTTTGTGCACAACAAGAAGAGAGGACACGACTCAGAGACTTCAATTCTTCCTTCTTAGATCCCCCTATGAAACTATCAGTTTCTGCTTCATGTTTTCTCAGCCACCTCTTCCTTTCCTCAACTAAACCCTGCTGACCTCTACTCTGTCTTGCTAATACCAGAAAATAAATTTTACTCACTTGGAAGTGCAGAATTATATTTTATTCTTAATGCTGAGGTGACACTGAAGGGACCTAGACACTGGTGTAGAAAAAGGGCAGGCTTTAGCTCTTTGCCATTATCATTCAGAATCAAACCGAGTCTAAATATCATCTGCCATGCTACAACAGCTGTTTGCTGCCTTTTTTCTGTTTGCTTATTGTTTGAAAAATTAGAGGAAAAACTCAGAGCACATTACTGCTGTTAAGAACCCCAGGGCCTTCTGCAGTGGTGAGCTCCTGTCAGCAAAGATTCTGCAGCCTCTCTACAAAGCTTAAACTCATCAAATCAGGCATTGCATGTTGTAGCCAAAAAAATTACACATAGCTTGACTCTTCAGGTTCTTTCAGGTCTTGTTGAGAGATTCAGAAATTTTTGTCAAGACACGGACAGATGGATGTTTGCAATAAAATTGCCTTTCTTCTTTCTTTCAGGCTAATCTAGCTCATTATACTTGTCTCATTTTGAATATTTTGTTAATTTAGCTGTTCTTGACTCAAATGGCTAGAGTTTCACAAGCAGCTCTAACAGCAGATCTGAGTACCAGTGATAGGTACTGAAAATAAGATAAAGGCCAAGAACTTCTTCAAGGCAGGATAGCTGCAGCTACAAAAAGTTGCATGTCAACATCCAAATCTCAAAATATATCATGAGACACCCAGTATATTATAAGAGCTAAATATAGACTACTCTGAGGCATTTATGATACTCCATTTTGCACTAAAATAGGACATTTTTATTCTATGTGTGTATGTTTGAATATAAAGTGATTAGGTAAACCTAATGTGGTTATAACATAACTATTTGGCTGAGAGCCCATCAGGCTGCTTGATTTCTCTTACTATTTTGTGAAGTAAAATAACAGATTTTCCTACCCTTTGAAAGCATTTGCCTTTTACTTAACTGCAGTAATCACCTCTTAATTAAATTATCAGGAGCAAACATTCCTGTGCATGTGATTTTTTTCTGTGAGAACTTATGGGATAAAGAATATTAAGTAAATACTGCCCCATACTACCATGTAGAATAATAGCTTTATCATAAAAAGAAATTAAACTATTTTTAAAAGAAAAAATATTGAAAGTCTGCATGTGACTAATTCAGATTCAACACAACAAAAATTAAACACAAGCTAATATTTCAACATGTATTTTACAAGGGGTTGGAGTAATTTTCTATCAGAAAAGCCATAAGATGGTCAGAGAAATATGCCATAAGGCAACACTTTGGTAATACAATAGAACTAAATAAATTCATAGTGAAACACTTTAATCAAGAAGATGGACTGAAATCAAGCTCAGAAAAGTTGTGTACAAACATCTAAATTACTAAGATTCTAACTGTAAATGTACATACAGCCAAAAACCAAAGCATACAGAAGGCACCTGAACATTACTAGTATACCCCGAGTTGCTGATTACAATCAAGTTCTGCACAACCTTTTAAAAGCAAATGCTTATGAAAATTCAAGTCATGTTCAGGCATTATCTAATGTTTCTGTCTTCTTAGATGAATGTAACCTGAATGCAGTCACCCTACATCAAGAAAAGGATCCATATTGAGGTGCAACTGATATATATATATACTTAGCAACTGGAGAACAACTTGGGAAAAATGGTTGCCATTTTTCTCCCATGATCCCATCTTGTGTGCTGCCTATTTCCCTACTTTTGGCTTTTTCCTAAACCTTAGCAGTGATTATCCCACTTCCTTTAAAATCCCCATCTTCTATAGATGGCCTTTCACTCACCTTTGACATTGGCTCCTGATCCATTCTTATTCTGCTTGAGCCAGAGTCTGACAGCTTTCAATAATCCACTATTAAATCCTAATTAAAACTGACTCTATTGATCCAGTTCAACCCTTCAAGTTCCTTCTGATCAAAGACTTGGGAGCTCAAGACAGGCTTTATTGCAGCATGTCATCCTAGAATCACATCTACAAAGAGAGGCTGCAGCTGGATGAGAATAGAGAGCTGCATCTGTGGACCAGAGCCACACAGGGCACTTTGTTGCCTACAAAGAAAACCTAAAGAATTTTGTGGTGATATGGTAGCTTTCTATGGTCAGCTTTTTCTGACATGAGTTTTCTATGCAAATCTGTTCAATCCAAATGCCTGTGCCTGTTTAAATGACCATTGTCAAAAAACACAGATAAAATATATCAAGTAGCAGCTTTAAGTTAATTGAACCATCACAGAGTCATAGAAATATAGAATTATTTGACAATAAGATAGACTCTGAATATTTATATAGCCCATCAGCATAAATGTTAACATTGCAGCAATAAATTGTGAAATTCAGATGCTGCCAGCGCTAGTTACATGTGGATTTCCCAGCATCTCCTTCCTGCTTTTAAGATTCACACCTTTGAGAAACAGGAACCTTGTGTTTATCTTTTAGGCAGAACAAATGTCTGCATGAGTCTCTGTGTCTGCTATGTAGGAAGCAGGAAGTTTTGGTTCCCAGAAATTTTTAATTTGATGTTCTCCCTCTTCAGGCACAGATAACCACGTGATATCCAGCAGATCTTTTGAATTACCATGTTTTTTAATCAGCCACTACCTTGATTCTGCTGCATGTTACCACAGAAACAGTCAGAGGGGTAACTAATCTCAAACGTTTCCCCTTCACATCCCCAAAGACATATCATTCAGTACCTCCAGCTATAGGAAGTAGCCTGTTTGCTGCATATCTAGGAGAGATTAAATAACCTGGAGGTAGGAGGATACTGCCTGGAGCTGTTTCATTTCCCCATGGGTCCCCTGGTTTCTGCTGTTCTCTCAGTACCTCTTATTCTTCCAGTCCTGTCTGTGCTGGCTAAACAAGTTGAGTGAGTTGGTCTAGCTTAAAAACAAAACAACAATACTATGACAAGGTGAGGGCTTGGGTTTTTTTCACCTATTTCAATGAAACAAGACTATGCAGACAAGCAAATTGATAGAAATAAGGTGGCTTCCATCTCTTAGAGAGACGTCACTGGTAAGTCTGCTGTAGGTGATGCTGTAGGTGCACACTGACCAAGCACCAAGGACATGAAGAAAGAGCTCAGGTCATCATGACCCCAGCATCACCAGTCATCTCCCATAAAGAGGTGACTAAATTTAAGAGAATTGAGACAGCAGCAAAAATGCAATGGTATCAGAGACTGCTTCCTCCTTCCCTCCTCACAGCCAGCTTGTCCACAGGTCCCCACATGGCTACTGTGGCGTGAAGGAAAACTGGTACTGCAGCATCACATCTGTTAGTATCCAAACTCTAGTACATACCTATGCATGATGCAGTCATCTCTTAGGCTGACCCAGCAAGTACTTTCTTCATTTCACTCAGGTTCAGGAGACCTCTCAATGGCTGCCCACAAAGTGCAATAAAATCTGTCATTCTTCACTCAGCCCTTATGCCAGCTAGAGCTATTGCCTGGATGATTGAATTCAATAACTAATGTGTCATTTACTTTAAGGAGCTCATGCTGCAATCCAGAAAGATATCTTGCCTTCAGAGGGGTGATTTTACCGGGGAATACATATATATATATATCACAGAATATTAGGGATTGGAAGGGACCTCAAGAGATCATCTAGTCCAATCCCCCTGCTGGAGCACAACTTCTCTGTGCAGCCTGTTCCAGTGTTTTGTCACCTTCACTTGAAAAAAGTTTTTTCTCAGATTTCTGTGGAACCTCCTGTGTTCCAGCTTGTAACCATTGGCCTGGCTCCATCCTCCTGACACTCTCCCTTTACATATTTGTAGACATTAATAGGGTCCTCTTCTCTAAGCTAAAGAGACCCAGTTCCCTCAGCCATTCCTAAGGGAGATTGTCCAACCCCTTCATAATCTTCTACTATGTACATATATAGATATATTGCCTTTTCTATTCATATGCAGTAGGAAAAAATATTTTCTGACTCTCAGACTAAGCAACATTACATAATTAGATGATTCTTAAATATTAGATCATTACCACAAATTTAAAATCATTGCCTCTGCTATTGGTATTTTCTCATTAATGTAATCAGGACAGCGAAAGCCCGTGCCTTTTCTTCTATTTGTTACTTTCTCTTCACATGTTTGTTTTTTGGTGGTTTTTTTTTCATTTTTATTTATGTTTTCATACAATTTCCAGAACAGAACCTTCTAGTAAGTGATATCCCTTACCAGACTTCATATATTACCTGGTGCTCTAGAAGGCAGCCCTGACCTTAGAAGGCTTTTAAGCACTTGAGTAGATTGCTGGTCTGAGTGAGCCTCATTGGCTTTGCGTGATTTGGGAACCACCCCAAACTACAACCTGTCTTTTCTGACTTTTTGGGACAGCAACAGATAGCAACTAGCACAGGCAGTATTTATTCAACTGTGGCCTTGGTTTTTGTGCTTTTGAAAATTTTAAACCTTAAATTTTACTCAAAACTGTTATACAAGAACTTTCTATCAGCAAGGCTATATCTAAAGGTATAACATGAGAAGGAATGGGAGAAAAGGTGAAAAAATAATTCAGTAGAAAAGTAAGGAGAAGAGGGAGCTGGAGGGAGAAAATCATCTTGGTACCCATGTTGTTAAATCTCTGGTGGGGAGGAGGGAATGCCGAGCCCTTCCCACAACTGCTTTTGTATTTTCACATGAAGGAAACTATTTAGAAGTTACGTATCAACAGGCAATGAAATGCAGCATGACCCCCCTCTGTCTGCATAGTAAGATTCTTGCCCACTGGGTAGAAAAGTCTTGCTCATCCTTGCAATGTTTCCTCTTTGGTCAGAGAAGTTCTTCCCGGGGGAAACAGGGGACTATGAGGAGAGGAGTGCAGTCAGCATCTTGCTCTGCTGCTGTGTCAGTGTTACAACACAGCACCCTTGCTCAGTATCAGCCACAGCTGAGAGCTCCGAGGAGGTGAAGGTAAAGGAAAATCCACACTCAAGGCTATGGATATGAGAGGAGAGAGGATTTGAAGATTACACCCTATGTCTTATTCCAGACATCTGATTATTTTTTTTTTTTAGGGCTTGAACCAACTCAATACACTGTGATTGGCACTAGTACCAGCAGAAACCTACATACTGAAGAAATATAATAGTTATCTCATAGTGGACTATGATCTCTGTATTCTGAAATCTCTCCTACACAAAAAGGAGTACCAGAGGCTTTCTCATATGATTACAGAAATAGTTTTCATTTCCTTCCCCATTCCCTGGGCATCTGACAACTTGACTAATTGTAAACAAGTTTTCAAATGAGGAACAGAACAGCAAGATTTTTCAATCAGTTCTCTCCACAGTATAACATTTTAATTTGAAATTTATTTGAAATAAGTTAGTGTAATTATCCACTTAATCTAGCATTCATTGACACAGACATATTTTAGGCCAAGTGACTAGAATTTGGTATGTTAAAAACTTCCTGTGCAAAGCTGTAATACAAGTGAATTTACATTAATAATGAATAGCATCCTCAGGTTTAAGCAGTCAGTGGATACAATTCCCTGATTTCCCTGGGATCTTTCACTGTATGTATTCACTGACTTGCTATTTGGCCACAGCCTTGATCTCAAAAACACTCATCTTTATGATACCTAACCTATAGTCATAGTCGCAGCCTGGGGCTAAGATTAAATCCCACTTTGCTGTTGTCTCCACTTGAGAAGTCTAGCCTCAGCCCTGCTACCCATTTTTGCAAACCAGCTGCAGTCCCTGATACATTTGTATGACACCTGAGAGTGATAAATGCATATGAAAAAACATTACTAAGTATCAGCCAGCACATCAGGAGCTGATGAGGCACTTAAGTGAAATTATGACAGTAGATCATAGCCTTCAGCAAGTTGCTGAGCAGTGACATATTCCACATCACCTAAATAACAGCAAGTAACTTAGGTCAGACAAAACAGAATCTTAAGGAATGAGGAAGCTAGAAGGAGAGAGGAGCCTGGCGCAGGCTGTAGAGCTCTGCTTCAGGAATGGAACCTCGCAGATGCAATCCAGTCCTGCTTCTACCCAGTAAATCTTGCATTAGTCTCATTCACAAAGCAATTGGGACTGACCCTGGTGTCTCTGCATGCATTAAAAATTTACAGTGAAACCCAAGACGATGGGCACCAATGACCCAGCAGGTTACATTCTCCTTCCAAGTCAGAGCCCAGTGGACACAGCAGCACGATGTTGGAGAATATTGCTGCTAAACAAGATGCAATGAGATGAGAAACAATTGCAGTCCCAAACTGCTGGCTTACGAGACCATTAGCTCAGCTACCCTTCTCAGAATCCAACCAGAAATCTACATTCTGCAGACCAAAGCCCCTCTTGCAGTTCTACAGAAAATGACATTGCTCATTATGTTCTCTCTGAAAATCATTATAGGGATGTTAAATCACTGCTGTATTTCAGCCTGGAGAGGACCACAAACCTGCAGAGTGATTCAATTCCCACAAGTCTGTAGAGATTTTGGAACTCCTGAAAGGAAATGGAAGCTATGCTTTGTTTGAATTTTATTCTATTAACAATCTAAATAAAAGAATGAAGAAATCCAAATTTAAAAGATTATAATTGTGGTAAGATCTTTAAGCAGAGACCAGGGGACTAAATTTCTTAGAGAACATTTATCTAGAAAAGCTTTGGAGTCTTTCGTGGCTAAGAGTGATAGGGTTTTGGTGCTGTTAATGGATCAGATGGGTTTAGAACCCTTTTCATCACCTCTTGAAACTCTCCTGAATACTTCCCTGTAAGGAGCTTACTTTCTAAATCCTGGCACTCTACAGAGGACTTGGGAGAGAGTAGAACACATACGGCAGAGTGGGCATCACAAATGATGCAAATGCTCTACTAAATTTCTGATGAGATCAGTTTGGGATTTTGGAGGTTAGGCTTACTTAAGTGTGGCTAAACTAATAGAGGGTCTCAGCTCCCCAAGCAGGGCAGATAATGCCACAGTCACTAGGTGCTGAACTTTGAAGTGCAGAGCACATGGTACCTTAAGAATGAAACACTGCTGGCAGCAAGTCTGCAGCTGAGGTTGGCCAATCTCCAGCACCAGTGAACACTCAGCTCTGAAACCCCTTGTGCACTTTGGCACTACATGGCTTACCACAGGGCAAATATGGAAGAGGAGAGACTGTTCCACTGAACTGGGAATGTGTTGGCACTAAATATTGAGGGGAAACAAGAGCTCAAAAGGCAGAAAGAGCAAATAAAGAGGGGCAGCACTTCATGGAGGGAAACTGAATGAGTGGGTTGGGTTTTCATCACTTCCTCTTATTTCAGGATGAGAGCCAGCCTGTGGTGAGAAGGATGGAGGAGATGCAGGCACTGCCTGATGAGGGCAGGATCTTCCTTTCACTTCAGGGGATGTTTACAGTTTACTGGATAGTACTTGCTTCTTGTGTCAGGAATCTAATTAAAAAAAACTTCCACTTTTAAGTTACTTAAAATACTGCTAGATTGATCGGTAACTGTTTAGCAGTTTGTTTGCTGTGCGTTGGTCTACTGCTCCTGCTAAACATTCATCTGACCTCAGGCAAATCCCACAGAGCATAAAGGCAAGAAATAGGAACACAAGGCCATCACCCTCCCTCCCATTCATCCCGCCCCCTGCCTAGCCAACAGGCCCACCGGCCTTTCTCCTCCCACCAGGGCCCCTTGGAAAATGCAACTCACCAGTGATGTCCTACAGCAGAAACACAAGGAAGAGCATCCCAGAGAGAGCAAAGGGGAGCCATTGCTCTTTCCCTCTAAATAGGAGAGGAAGGAGGTGGGGAAGTGGGAGGGGGGGAAGGGGTTGATTTGGAACAGCTGGGAAGGGGAGAAGTCTCCAGTAGGGGAGACTTCCAGTGTGGGATTTGGGGAAAAATGGACTGGAAAAGGGGCAGAGACAGGGGTTAAGAGGGACATGTGGAACTTGCTGAGGGGAAAATTGGGAGGGAAAATGGTAGGACTTGAGTGTTCATCATGAGGTCAGTGAGACAGTAGAACAGGTTTCCCAGAGAGGTGGTGGAGGCCTCATCTCTGGAGACATCCAAGGCCAGGCGTGCTGAAACTCTGAGAAACCTGATCTAGTGGGAGGTGTCCCCACCTGTGGTAGGAGGGTTGGAACTAGATTATCTTAAAGGTCCCTTCCAACCCAACCCATTCTATGATTATTTCCATCTGCATGTGCAGTATTTGCTTAGTGTAGACAAAGACCAAATTGCTTTACTCGTTCATCTGTGTAGAGTTTGAAGCTAAAAGAGCAATCTTTGTAATCTCCATTGTGGTAAGGAATCCACTTTCCCAGCAGAATAAATGGGAATTCTGCCTGAAAAGTCATCAAAAAAATGGTGTGAAAGTGGGATGATAGCAGACAACGGGAACTTAAAGAACTGCACAGCCAAGGGATGTGCCAGCTGCAGAGTTTGCATTGAAGGTGTCTCCAGCTACTGCAGAAACTCTGAAATCAACACCCATGTGGAACATATGAGCCTTTTAGATTATGAGACAATATTGTCCTGTGAAGGATAACAAGAATGTACTATTGTATAAGAAAGAAAAATTCAAGTCTTTTTTACAGATAGCCAGAAATTAAGAGAAGGGAAAGCAAGTTATTGTTTACAACACAAACAAGGGAAATGGGTGTAAATGAGACTCCTGCTGAATCAGAAATAGTATATCTAGTTTCCTCAGCTGCTCAAGACGGAAAGAAATCAGGTGGGAAAACTACAGAGGACAACAGAAGTGACTGTTATTTGTTCAGGAAGATGAAAGGCATGGAAATCAAGTCCCCACTTAGCTGAGACGAGTATGAAATAGGAGCAATGTGTAAACCTCAAAGATGCTTGTGATTCAGTACACAGGCCAAATCCCCCTATGAATTCTTCCCAGACAACAGCATAAATCCAAAGAAGAAAGTGGGGTTTTATCTGGTAGGTGTTTGTTCCTTGGTCTTTTTCTAAGGAAATAGAAACCAAACCTACTATTCCTTAGTATTGCTGTTAAATTGCTAATGTTTCTTACATAAATATTTGCTTGGAAGACTTAAACTTCACAGCAGAAATGCCATCCTGAGCACTCAGAACACATACTAAAGGCAGAAAAAATGCTTGTAATCCAGTATAGTGTGTTGTCTGTGGAGAATGAGGAGTCTGGGATTCTGTTCTGAGCTCCATCAGAAAATCTTTCATATCCAGGTTTCAATTTGCATGTGCCTCAATGTCTCCACATAAACTTACACAGTAAAACTCTTGTGGTTTTAATGTATTTGTGGCACTTAAGAATTAATTCCTACATATAGAAAGGACAAACTGTTGTCCATAGAAAGTAGCTGTAAATGTAAAGTTTTTTGTACAATTAAATACACCCAGCAGATCATTTACAGTTCTTTTCAATACTTCACCATAATACTATGCTCCTGTTGATCCATGAATTGCAGTTGATAGCTGAAAGCGAATTGTTTGTTATCTGACGTTGATCTCATAGCCAGATCAGTGGGGTTTTTTTCCAGTTACAAAACATGAAGAACACAACATTGTGATAGAAAAACCCAGAAGTTTTGTCCCAATCATTATTTCTCATGCCTATAACAAGAAAAAATTGTGGGATCTCTTAATTGTAGAAAAATTACTGCATGACTTTGAAAATAATTAAGTAAGGTATCTTAAACACTGTTTGCTTTTAAATAGCAGACTGTCAGTCAATGTGGAGGACTCCATACTGAAAGAATTGACTTGTCATGAGGCAAGAATTAACTAAGCAGTTATGAAAAGCATCAGTCATTGCTGCAAAATCATTATGTAGAACTTCCTTGGATTATTAAGGAATCCACTCATCTGAAAGAAATACAAGCCATGTTTCCCATGAGGAAGGAATATGGAGGACCACAAGGTACTTTGCAATCAGATGTATGATCCTTGTAGAAGCAGCAATGTATCTTCTGTGAAAATATCTGCTGCTTAAAAGCGTGGTCCAATATCATACAGACATACAGGATCCAGGCAGCCTTGTAGGATCCCCATCAGGGGGAGTTTCCAGTAGCGCTGAGGTAGAACCAGCACATCTGGCTGTTTCCAGCAGACAGCTCCACAGTCTCCCATAAGCACCCATTGGAATCCTCCCAAAGCTAGTTGAATAATTCACCATTTTGCAGCTGGAGGCATAGGGAGCTGCTGGGGCAGCAGAGCAGCTCAGGCCTCTCCCCCTCCTTCTGCCACCTGGGACAGNTATATAGTATATCTGCACTACTGAAACAGGCTTTAGTATGGCTTCCAGAGAAAACCTAGATTCTTTAGGGGGAAAAAAAAGAGTTTTTGATTACCAAACTAAAATACAGACACCCATATTTACTTCAGACATTTAGCTCCTTCAGGATCCAGGCAGCCTTGTAGGATCCCCATCAGGGGGAGTTTCCAGTAGCGCTGAGGTAGAACCAGCACATCTGGCTGTTTCCAGCAGACAGCTCCACAGTCTCCCATAAGCACCCATTGGAATCCTCCCAAAGCTAGTTGAATAATTCACCATTTTGCAGCTGGAGGCATAGGGAGCTGCTGGGGCAGCAGAGCAGCTCAGGCCTCTCCCCCTCCTTCTGCCACCTGGGACAGACCTCTGGGCAGCCAGAGATTGCACTAGTATTTCTGAGGAGAGGTCAGAGCACAAGCTTTTGCTTCAAGGAAAAGGGGAAGGAATGGAAAATGCAGCAATTACCTTGCAGTTATTACCCTGAACTGTTTGCAGTAGCAGAAACCACAGAATGTGACCTCAGGAGATCATCTAGTCCAATCTCCCTGCTGGAGCAGTTACACCTAGACCAGGTTACACAGGAACATATCCAGGTAGGTTCTGACTGTCTCCAGAGAAGGAGACTTCACAACCTCTCTGGGCAGCCTGTTCCAGTGTTCCATCACACTCACCATGAAAAATTTTTTTGTCATATTTATGTGGAACCTCCTGTGTTCCAGCTTGCACCAGATGCCTTTCATTATATCACTGGATAAGTCTGAGAAGAGCCTGGCTCCCTCCTTCTCCCCCTTTACATATTTATAAACATTAATGAGATCACCCATCAGTCTCCTCTTCTTCAAGCTAAAGAGACACAGCTCCCTCAGCCTTTCCTTAGAAGAGAGATGCTCCAACCTCTTCATCATCTTTGTGGCTCTGCACTGTACTATCTCAAGCAGTTCTGATATAGGAAGCCTGATTCTGCAGTGCCTTCCCCCTGCATCCCAGCATAGTCCTGTAACCCCACCTCTCATTTTCTGGCAGCAACAGATACCCAAGCCCAACCTATCAGCCTAGAAGTTGAAAAAATGCATATCTTTCAAACTGTTGAAGAGCCAAACAACAATTGCTAATTCCTAAAAGGAGCGGGACAATCACATTCACTTCTCTTCCATAAAAAATGGCTTTGGCAAATGTACCCCAGTTATTTTTATGTTAGGATACAGCTACATATTCAATTGCATGCTTCCTCAACATGATTGGCTCCATGAGGAGTACCTGTAGTCTCACCAGTGCTCCTCTGACCCTCCAGGCTGAGTGTAATGAAGCAGGCAAATGAGTAAAATCATGCACTGGAGCTCCCATGTTAAAATCTAACAGATGTATATGGAAGGATTTGGACACCTCCTTCCCTTTGTTAACTAAAGCTAATAATAAATAAACCTACTTTACGGTGGGACCTGAAACAACAGTGATAAATTTAATCCACTTATGTTTCAGAATAAAAATAATTGCTGTAATGTCTTAAAGAAAAAAAATCATTACTTTAAATAGTTAGTGTAGCAGAGGCTTAAGGTCTGTTAATAACTTATAATTCATAGCAAGAGAAAATTGATATCAAATTTTATATGGATCATGAGTTTGTGATCTAACACGCAGTATAAAAACTGAATGTGAAAGTCATGCATGATCATGTTGGCTGTGAGAGGATTGCTTAAGAGGTAAAGAGACAGCTAGAAGTGGCAAAGAGACAATGTCCCCAGAGCAAATTTTTTTTTATGCAAGTGTCAAAGTAATTCCTAGCTGACACAGCAGTGAACTCTGGGAGCAGCTGGAACTTGATAGATTAAAGGATAAAGAAAGATTTTCTTGGTACAAAAGGACATTGCAGGGTTGACCAGGAATTTTTCTCTAGAAATCTAAGATATTAAAGATCAGTTGCAGAAGAGGAGATTCATTATGTGAGATTTGCAACATTATCTGGAGGGAGGGGTATTGCATAAAGAATTTCCTTTAGTTTATTATCACTATGTATTTTATGCTCTTACTAGACATCCTACCTGCATCTGTAAACATGTCAAAAAAAATAAATACCTTCAGGCACTCAAATTCAGTCTGGGCAAGCAATGTGGTAAGAAGTGTGAAACCTTGATTCCCAGTTCATGGATGTGCCCAAGCAATTGTTAACATAATGGTGTCCCTGCCAAAGCAAGATGTGGAAATAGATAATCTTTGAAGACCCTTCCTAAACATATGATTCCTAAGGGTCTACTCAGTAGTTCTCTTCTAGTTTCCTAGGAGAAGCTGCATTGGATGGATGAACTGATGTCTGGAGTATAAGTGCAGAATTTAGCATCCCTGTCCTTTCTTGCAGGTACTCAGATACAGTTAATAGCATTGGGATGCTAATATCACAAATGTAAATTTAACACAAACCTTTAACACATACCTTTTACTTCGGCTCTGTTTCTGCATATTGGTGTGAGAGAACAGCCAAATCCCTGATGATGTTGACACAAAACCCCCAGTGATACAATTCAGACATTCAGCTTTACACCCCTGTAAATCCCTCTATATCCTGTCCCACCACACAGAATGTCAGAGATTGTAAGGGACCTCATGAGATCATCTAGTCCAATCCACCTGCTGGAGCAGGAGCACCTAGACCACTGCAGATAGTGCTGCTTTGTAACATACTTACATTCAGGAAGAGTTTTATAGTTTGATCAACTATGTTTACATCACCATAGTTTGAGACAGAGAAATGAAGAGCTTTGTCCCTATCAAGTGTACCTATAGCATGTATATTGGATTAAACTTATTTTTGGAAGCTTCTAACAGAAAGCAGCCCAAGATATACACCAGCTCATCCATTTACAAGTTCAGCATTTTTCTCCCTGCAGGGTAAGCTCTATTATCAGGAAACACTGCTGCCGTTATTTTGGGACACGTTGCTGCCATTATTTTGCCTCATATTTCATGTAAGAATTTGTCGGCCAGCCTAAAAGCTTAGAAGGGAGACCTTATAAGGCCAACAAGAAATTCAAAGCCCTCCTAACATAAAGAAATAGTAAAACATAAGAGTTTCTCTGATTCAGGTGGGCTAGGCTGTCATGTTCTGGAGTGATTTATGTTGCCGCTATATTGATTCATTGCTTTGATGCCATTTTAGCCCTTCCAGTCCCTGGGCAGCTCTGACCAGCTCTTGACAGCAGCCCCAAGTGTGAATCTTTCATGAGCATCCCTGTCACTCCTGGTCCCAAAGCACCCGCTGGCCAGCTTATTTTCACAGTCCTGGCACCCACATGCTCAGCAAGCAGAGCCAACAGCCCTTGCTACACCTCATTAACCCTAGAACTACATACAAGATTTGTTGACAAGACCAGTCTTTTGCCTGAACTGGGAAAATGAAGCTCTGCAGCAACTTGTGGTGATGAGATAACACAGTGGAAAACAGGAGATACGCGCCTAGAAAATATTACATTCAAAAAGCAAAAAATTATGTGCTAGTGGAGAGAAGTGCACTGCTTTGGGATTTGGGTTAGGGTCTTAATAGTAAAAATATATTTGTGCTTCAGATATTTGCAGCCCTAGACAAATGTGATTCTGCAACCTGGAAGCCCCATTAGTAGGCATGATTACAGCTTGAGCCATGTCATATAATTCTCTCTTGCCCCAAAGTAAAAAATTAACCCTGTTACTCAAGCTGCAAGGGATCAGCACTCCCAGCACAAAAATGGGAAACCCATTATAAAATAATGGGTGCAGGAACAGTTTATGCACTATCAGTGTAGAGCTACAAAGATCTAAGTTGACTTAACACTACTCAAAACTACAAAGTTGAAAAAAATTTTAACCATCAAAAACAATCATATCTGCTTGAAATAAACATTGTCAATTTACTCAAGGGACCAGAGGGGAAAAGGGAAAGAATCACCAGGTGTCAGCCAAAACATTTTGTTTAGCGTGAGGTTTTAGAGAAACCTTCCTAAAAATCTTCTTAGAATGATGATTTTCAATTCTGTTATTTAGCAATATTGAGATATTTTATTTTTTATTTTAAAAAGACTGAAACATAGCAGACTTTTCTGAACAGAATTTTTCCTTTTTTGTTGTTTTGTTTATCTGAAATTGCTTTACAAATCAAACAAAACTCATAAATATTTTTGGTCAGTCTAAATAAATTTTGTGGTCAATAAGCATTTTGATGAAAGAGGGATACTTACTTAAGTTACACTTCAGAGCTTAGTGCTGACAGGTCTTTTGCACCTGTATCCAAATTCAGGGCTTGCAGCGTCTTGAAAAAGCATCTATGAGGAAGTCATTCTAGGACACTTTTAGCAACATTCAGAAAAGACATGGATTTTATTATATATCAAAAGAGAGCAGAAAAGAATATCTGTACTTCATCAGCTCTGTCTCCTACCCACCTTCTTGTTCTTCTTGTTCCTCTGGCTACATTTTACCATATTTCTAATTCAAGAGGAAGTGGAATGCCATCCAAATGTGCAAAACTCAACTCGGCCAAAATTCCAGCCATCACTGCTCAGCCTTCTTGCTGATATCTTGTTGACTGGAATTAACTCTTGTACCAACTTTCTCTCCCACTGCCAGTGCAAATAAGAATGCAATTGTTAAAAAAAAAAAGCCACACATCTCAAATGTTTCATTGCATCACAGAATTTCAATCAAATGCTGTGTCAATAAGAACAGTTTATAAAGTGCCCTAAACAGGGCATTATTTGGCAGACAAGTAACTTATTTGCTATTTGTATTTTTGTAACTTCAACACAAATCAACTACTCCAAGAGTGACAGCTACTACTGGGTCTCTGTGTATAGGCTTGGTGAGAGTGGCACCTCTCCTATGAGCTTTCCTAAAAATAAATGCAACACAGTGGGTAGTCAGTGGCTTTGGATCTTGTGACATATAATAATTTCTGTCAAGGCACATATAACAAGATTACTTACTTCCCTTGGTTGCTCAGATGTATGTATAAAATAAGTACAAATCAGCTAAGAGTGACTGCATTCAAAAAAAAAGAAGAGGAAACCATTGCTATTAGTCAGATTTCTACCATAATTAGTGAAATACATAACTGCTTTGAATAATTTGAACAGCTTTCTATTTCTTAGTCTAGGGCTGAAAAAAAAAGGAAAGCAGAAAAACAACAGTCTTGTTGTCTTTTGACATTTAATGTTACTTATAGTAGTCCTAGCAACATGGGATTATCACACTTAAATTCTAAACCATGCTCCAGCTACACTTCTGACAAGTATCGAAAGTCAACTCAGAACATCTGAAGATTTACAGGGGCAGATGGGAATGAAAGGACTCCATTCTTCCCTCATCACTCATTTTCATTACACAAAGAAGTCCCTCACATATCACCAAGAACCTCCTGAAAGCATTGAACAAGTGCAAGAAATTCAGATAGCATACTTCAGAAAATGCACAATAGAACTCAGGGAGCCCCAAAATGCTCCTGAACTGAAAACATTTTATCCATTTCCTGTGTGTTTTTTTCTGATATTTGTCTTGTTTATGTTACTTTAAATATTTTTCATGTTAGCAACTGAAGCAACATAAACTTTTATGACCAATTCAAATGGCTGGGGAGAATTTTGTAGTTAAATGTGTAGCTGCTTTTAGCACAAATCTCTTGTGCCAAATGTATGGCAGCCTTTGAGGAAGACCGGTGTAGTAACTGCGTAGGAAAATCCTGGTCTAGATGTTAACTAGTAGCAGGCTGAGGAATGTAATGAAATGTACCCAAAACATAGGAGGTTATTTTAACAGTGTTTATGTAGAATTAGCAAATTCTGCTGGCAACTCAGAGTGTTACCTCCACTCATGTTGTGCTTTGAACTGCCCTTTGGATGCAGCTTACTTCTCCATTGGCTAAATAAAGCATCCAAGGGCTCCAGCATCTTTCTTGGATATCTGAAAAATGATTGTTGAAGTCAGGTAGTGTAGAGCACTCATATAGGAACTATAACCACTCTCTCCTTTATGGCCATTTCCAAAACCATCATATATTCTCTTTACTGTTAACCACAGACTGGAGCACCTCTGAGACCTTATGCAACTCTACATGAGTCAGACTGATATTTCCGTGTTCTAGAAAACTGAACTAAGGCATTGAGAAGAAAATACTTGCCTAAAATTACACTTTTTTCTTCTGATACAAGGCAGTGCATCCAACTATTGTTTTTCAAGTCCTTATCCTAACAAGAGAAGCAAATACTCAAGCAAAAATTATCATTACTAGAACTGTCCTAGGTCATCTTGTGCTGGGTATGGATTCCTAAGAGACTACTCACACAGGTGAATAGTTAAAATATCTCAGCTAAATTAATTTCATACTCACTCATCTTAGGGTGTCCTTGTTTACATGAGAAAAAAGATTTATTTAGACCAAACATGATAGGGAGTTAGTCAGTGAGTATGTTTGATGTAGTAACAGAGGGAGGGAGCACACAAACTAATAATAAACTAATAAAAACAGTCATTGCATCTTATTAAAAAAACATGACATAACTATATTCTAAGCAGCATCTCTGTTCCTTACAGTATCTAGAAGGCTTCTGAAAAACATGAGCTTTCAAGGAGAAAATCCCATGATCCTGCTAGCATTTCTTGTAGTTATCACCAGGCTGCCATCTCCATATCTGCTTACATCTCTTCCTGTGATGTATCAATAAAAATACATATGAGAGCATATATCTAGAAGCTACATAGAACCTACATATCAGTTCTGATATGTTCTAACTACTAGCTTTCCATGGAATATTTGTTTCAGAGTAACAGATTATGTACTTTCATAAGGATTAATTACATTTCTGATCACTACACACAATGAACTCTTGTTTATACAGTTCAAGATCTTAGACACTGTCAGATGACCCAAGAGTCTTCCACAAACAATCCCAGAACCTGAATATTCAAAACAAACTTAGGTGATTTCAGTGAGAAATTAGGCACAGAAATTTGAGACCTTGGCCAAAATGCATCTTCTGAGGTAGAACTTAAAATTGCTTGAGTGTATGTCTGCATGGAAAAATGTGGCAAAGCCCACATTCAAACAATCAGAAAAAGCATGAATACAGTCAGTGGAAAGGATGATTAACTTGGACTCAGCATCATGCTAACTGAACTTACATGGCTTTCAATTGAGTTCCAGGATTAACAGAAAAAGCCAATGTTTACCGCAACTTTTTGTGCAGGTATATTATGTAATTTTCCCATGATCTTTTAGGCAGCAACAGTGGTCAGCTGACATATCCATTTACATATTTATGCATTCTGTCTTCAAGTGACATTTTCTCCTCTAATTCTTACCTTCTTTAAACAGGAGCCAAAACTGGGAGTAGTCCTGTGTTTGTGGGAATCAACATTTATAAGATAAAGCTATATTAGATGAGGTACAATTCTAGTGTACAGAACTTTTGCCAGCAATTTTTCCTTGCCTGAGTTTAAAATATATGAAATTTTGAACGAGTCCAAACTGGTCAGAGATGCTAACACCTGTATACAGATAGCATTTCACACAAAATTTTGAAATATAGCCTTAATAAAACACTCAAATTACTATCAACCTCTAATACAGGCTCGTATCTAAAATTGAAGAACACTTAGACAGAATCTAATGATGATAAAACTAATCTTTGCTGAGGCTGTACTGTCTTCATAGAGATGACCATGAAGCACACTGCCTTCCTATTTGGCATTACATAAGGAATGCAGGGATCCCCAAGATTAGTAGCTCAGCTTTATCTCTTTTTTGGGTCTGTTGACAGTTATACTACATCAGTATCACAATGCAAACAGTGCTATTGGACACAGTCCAGTGGGACAACTGATTAATACATATCTTCCAGTATTTGAACCTGATGTGAAGGTAGAAGTGGCAAGTCCTTCATTTTTGCTGTGTTTTGGTCCACTGGTTAGTCAATGTCTGCCGTGGTGTGCCTCATTTCCCACTTTAACTTCTTCTAAATTTGCTATTAAACTTCAGTGTCTTTAATGTTTCGTCTCTATGATGACACTTATCCCCAAGATCAAGTCCCTGCTTATTCATTATTGCAATGATGGAGCCTGAATGGTGAAAAAATATGCCTCAGACTGAAGACAAGTCATCATTTATCATTTGTGGAGTTGAAAAGACATCTGCTCTTCAAACAAAACCAAAATTTTTCTAAGGTTAAAGCAAGTGAACTGTGATAATTAGGAGCCATTTATGTGACCTGTTGACCAGAAATGAGCCTAACAAGAGAATGTTATTTTGAACTTTCAAAGATATTTTGACTCTTTATTGCTCTATGCCAGAATAAGTCCTAAATTCACCTAAATTCAGGAGGATTAGCACATTATAGTCAAAAATTAGCCCATCCTGATAACTACATACTCTTTGAAGTAAAAGGACAGATAAGGATCTCTCTCTACTTTATCTTAGCTGGCAGCAGTACACAACTACCTGTCGCAGTTTGTGCGTGTCCTTAACCCCCTCGTAAATAACCACACAAAGGATTCATTCTCCATAATCAAGACCTTATTCAATACTTGCTGAAATCAATGGAAGTTGACTTTATTGCTCTTTAGCCTCAGCCCTGAAACCAACAAACATTTGGTGACATTTGTGTTATATTAACCCAGCCTTTAGGAACTATATTGAGATCTTCAACTCATTTCACATAAGCCAAAAACCAGTAATAATTTTCAAACAATGCAACCTGACCTACATTTGAACTGGCAATCTGAAGCTAGAAAGCACTATAATCCATTACTAGCCCTGTGAACCATCTGGTCACAATATCTCAAACAACTTACAGGGTACATAATAGCTGAGTAATTCACCAAGACTTGTAGGGTAAAAAGTAGTATTTGTGTATGTGTGTGAGTGTATGATTTTAAATAAAATCAAGAGTTTTCTCTTATCAATAGAAGTACTTATAGCTGACACTGATTTTCTGTTCACAGGTGCAGACTAAAGAAAAATTAAGGAATTAATTTACAGGTTTCTGTGCCAGAGTGACAAGCAATGAGAAAAACCACTTAAGGAACTGAAATAAAGTCTTATTAATGGCATTGTGAACAACTACAGTATGCAATACATATATTTTTGCAAGAATCTCCAATGTTATATGTATATACTTGTTTTCAGTGGCTGGTTTTGCCAGTCTTTTGTGAGAAAATCATGGGGAAAGGGATGGTCTGTGCCCTTCCATGGGATGTCCCATCCCTGGAAGTGTTTAAGGCCGGGCTGGGTGATGCACTCAGCAACGAGCAACCTTGTCTAGTGGGAGGTGTCCCTGCCCATAGCAAGGGGGTTGGAACTAGATGATCCTTAAGGTCCCTTCCAACCCTAACCATTCTACAATTCTTTGTTTCTTTTGAGTACATGAACACTTAGTCAGACACATCATTTATCATAAACAGCCCCTGTTTTGCTTTGTCATGGTTTGGGTCACGTGGGCCCATGATAAGATGACAGATGCTGTCATGTTCCAGGGAGAGGAAGAAGAGAGATTTATGAGTTTAGGAAAAAATGCTAAACCATTTTAATGAAGAAAAAAAAAATTAAAACCCCAACAAAACCCCCTTTGAAATACATACAATGTTAATAAATATGTTGAAAACCATATCAAACTCCCTGAGAGATGTCACTGACAGATACTGGGAAAGCTCCAGACTGGACTCAGTGACTGGGAACTGAAACACACTGACCAGGCAGATGAACTAGATGTCAGTCACTGAAGAAGCAATCCATTGAACAAGAGTCAAAGATGAAGAGCCCCTGGAAAGAAGTACTAGGAGTGGAGACAACTTGACCTCTTTCATTTCTCAGCTTTATCCTGAGTGGGCAGATGGGATAGAGCACCCGACTGGCCATTTTGGGTCTCCTGACCCATCTGCTGCTCCCCATGGGCTAAACAACCCAGTCATCTGACCTTATCGTGGCAATAAGCATAAGGAAGAGCTTCCCACCAAAAAGAAAGTTGTTTGTGCTCCACCCCAAACTAGGACACACTTTTATAGTCTTTCCCCACCACGAGTTAAACTAGCTGATTACACTCAGAATGTACTCATTTCTGCAACCTTCTCATGTTAATTTTTCACAGAGGAGGAAATGGATGCAGTTTTCCCCAGTTTTATCCTTTAAACAGTTATCTACAGTTAAGAGGGTGTTAAAAGCTACTAGATTAAATGACATTTTAACTCTATTTTGCAGATGTGTAAATAACTAAAACATACAAGCCAGTAAAAAAAAAGATTCTGAGTGTGATTTTCATGAGGACATCTAGGACTATAAGTTTGAAAAAAGGTATTTGTTCATGAAATATAAACAAGAAAGATCTTCATATGATCCAATGCATGTACACTAGCATTTTACACTAGCAGTCAGGGTTATAGAAGAAAACTCATTAAAAATGTGATAGAAATGTAAATATAAAAGCACCACAAGAAGTTCAGACTAGAAAAGCACGGGCAGAAAGACAGTATATTTACTGAAGTCTCATTTTAAACTGGCTTTTACCATTAAAACCTCATCTTAAATTTCTTTTACCATTGTAATAATGACAGTTTAAAATGAAATACTGATGCTGCTTGACAGCCAGAAGATTTTGGTTAAGAGATGAACATAAACCTACATATTTTACTTTGTCTACATCAAAAGAAGCATGGCCACCATTCAAGGGAGGTAATTATGCCCCTCTACTCCATTATGAAGACCCCCTATGGAGTACAGCTTACTGATATGAGGCCCCCAACACGGACATGGACCTTTTGGAGTGAGTCCAAAAGGAGAGTGACAGACTGACAGAGCTGGGCATGTTTGGTTTGGAGAAGGGAAGACTCTAAAGACACCTTACTAAAGAGGCCTCCCAATACTTAAAGGTGAACTACCTGAGAGATGAGGAGGGACTATTTATGGGAGAGTATAGAGATAGTAGTTAATTCAGAAAATAGCATTCACAGCAGCTGTCTTTCTCAGTTTGTTAGTCATTCACCTTCTGATGAGGAAAAGCTCCATTACCAATCACACAAGGTGAGATCTGCAGACAGAAGAGAAATAGCATTATATCTTGAATAAATGATGGTAGAATATATCTTTGCAGGTAAGTCATTCTTCAGGACTTGATTTAAGAAAGAAGCAACCCCAGACTCAGACAGATTCATTCATTCTCCCACTCTCACATGGCAGAAGGGTAAAAACTTCTGGTTACAGCTCAAGTATTTGAGCATAAAAAGTAAAAAATATTGGAGCGTGAGAAAAGATTTAAAGATGTCATGGCCTCAAGATAGGCTGTTATTAGAATGTTTAAGTGCTTCCCAGTCAGATGTCATTTTTAATAACACTGGAAGATATAATACAGAGTCTAGGTGAAACAATCAAGGCACCACATAAAATATCCATACCCCAGGAGGCACTGGAAAAGGAAGAAACCTACCTTAGTTGCTGAAATGAAAATTTTGTTTGAGTATTTTAAGACAACAGTTGGTACAGGGATGCCTCATATTTGATAGTCTTGTAGATTGATAATATGCTTCAGTTAGCCTTAATGTGTTTATTTCTTTGATAAGATATGATACAATATTAAACAGAACCCCTTTATATTATATTATAGCTTTAAAACATATTTCAAAAATTGAGGGAGAAAAGCAGCAGACTCCTCGTCTTATATTTTCTCTTTTTTTGGTATATATATGCAAACTGCATGTATATTGTTGGTCAAGACCAAGGAACTTTTCACTAGCAATTGCTGTAGTATTTTGGTTTATGTCCATTCTTATTATAAATGCAAGAATAAGGCACTGCTAATGTAAGGCGAGGATAAGAATTATTCATAGGCAATACATCTTTATTCTACAGATCAGCAAATATTAATGAATTAAGCTTCATATCCCCACTTTTTTCTGCTATTGAGCAGAGAAAAGAGGCAGAACAATCAGAGATGTCTCACTAAAGGTCACCCAGCAAGCCAACATCCCAGCTAGAAATAAAGGCACTAGGTAATCTGACTCCCAGTAATGTATGCTAATTACTAGGCAGTTCTGCCAGGCAATTCAGAGAATCAGAGCCATGATTTTAGCTGACATTGCCACTTACCAAGGTCTGACTTCTGTGGCATTGCTGTAAGTTACAGTTACATCCCTAAAGCAATACCACCTGGATCTACAGCCTTAAAGAGAGCGGTAGAGCTAGACTGGTAATTGGTTTCTTTTGCTAAAGGAAGGTAGCTTTGCCTCTTTGCTACCAAACACAACTGTGCTAATGCATCTCCTTCAG
>VZTY01008999.1:5203-28948 GCA_013400935.1 Turnix velox
GCAATAGGTGGAAGCTAAATCACACAAAGTTCCACAGAAACATAAGAACAAACTTTCACCATGAGAATGATATAACAGTGACACAGGCTGCCCAGAGAGGGTATGGAATCTTTTTCTTTGGAGACATCCAAACCCCACCTGGACACATTCCTGTGTGACCTGATCTTCCTGCTCTTGTCAGGAAGGTAGGACTAGATGCTCATTCGAAGTGTCTTCCAATCCCTGACATTCTGTGAGTGGGTGGGAAATGGATGGATAGATGGGCTGCTAAAACGGGAACAACCACCAGGAAAAACGATCAAGGGAATCCTTAATCTTCCTCCCACCTAACAGAAAGCAGTAGCTTAAAGGAAGGAGTGAATGGAAGCCTCCTCACACCTGGGGCAGCAGGAGAACTCAATCCTTTCCTGGATCTCCTTCCCAGATGCCTCTGAATGAGGGTATGATGATCTGGATGAGAAGGCCACTCAATAGATGATAGTGTAGATAAGGGCTGTCTTCAGCAGAGGTGCTGCCAAAGCCAGAAAATTCAATTGCAATTGTGAGAAACTCCTTTCTGAGGGGAACAGAGGATCTAGTATGCTGGCCAGACACTCCTCTTAGGCAAGGCTTAGGAGTGCTGCCTGTTTGTGTAGGGATGGTGTCATTGTCCCTACATTCTTTGCAGGATGTTCTTGCTTCTACTGTCTCTGCATCTCTTTCTTGCCCTTGGGTATGACTAGCAGGTTTTGACTCAGCTATGCCAGTCTCCTGCATTCTGATTGCTAACATGTGGGGATCAAGAACTCTTGCAGGCTATAGAAAATATTCTTACAGATCTGCCAGCTCTTTTCTGCTCCCATGTTCCTGAGCTTCCCAGTGAGTCCTACTGACTAACTCCTTCAAAAGCTGGAAGTCTGCTTTCAGGGTCCTGGCTTTACTCTTCACCTACCTGACCTGTATTCCTCAGGATTATGAGGAATTCAAATTCCACTAGTGCGAGAAGGAGGATTTGGAGATAGATATAAGGAAGAAATTTTTTACAAGAGCGTGGGAAACACTGGAATAAGCTGCCTGGAAAAATGATAGATGCACCATCCCTATAAGCATTTGAAGTCAGGTTGGATGGGCTGTTAGCAACATGATGCAGATGAAGGTGTTCCTGCACACTGCAGTATGGTTGGAAGCTTTGAAGCTCCCATCCAACCCGAACTATTCTACATGTCAGCATACACCTGAGAAGAAAAGCTCATTCAAAATTACTGTGATTGAAATGTGGTATCTCTGTATCTGTCTGAGCATCTGAATAAAATAAAAAGGTATCCTGATTGCTAGGGGAGTCCTGTGTCTCTTTGTCACCCACAAGTTGCCCTGCAGCAAATCACTCAGTAAATCACCTGCCACCCAGTATTTGCAAGATCAAGCTTCAGATTGTGAAGACAGGAATCCATACCATCCTTCTCCTGAAGGATGTTTTCTGTAGTGTTCTTTTGGAAAGACTCAAGCCTTCTGCCAGTAGTGCCAAGCCCATTACAGCTGTATGACTAACTGCATAGTTCCTGCTAACATGCAGTTATCTAGGAATGGGATTTTGTGATAACTGAGACTGTGCACCTTCCAGGAATTAAATATTTGTCAAAACAAATGTCACAGTTTCCACTGGTGTCAGTGCATTCAGTGTTTTACCCCGGGGAGAAAAATATTAGCAAAGTGTGGCTTATGGAAGACTATGTGTATTGACAAGGCAATATCTTAAATTATTCCTCTTAACAGGGGCAACACATTCCTTTCTCCACCCCAAGTGATTAATTTTGAAGGCCTTCATTTGGAGTCAAAATGGAGAAAAATGATGCTATCATGTTTTCTCTCACAATCATGGACATGTTTTTGTCTTTGTTAAAGGCAAACCCACGAAGAAAGATTGTCAAGATAAAAAAGAGAGAGAAAAAGTAGTTCTAACAACAGATTGAAAGAGTAGTGTGGAAAGAATGAAGCATCTGCACTCTATGTCTGTTATATATTCATTTGCAAGTGGTATCTTTAGTTACATTATTTGTATGAGAAGAACTAGCATCATACAAAAGTGTTTTAGCAATATGGCATGGGTAATTCTCATAGTTACTGCAGTAGAAGAACACATGTAATGGGATTACTGCTGCAGTTATTTGTAGTTTAAGAGTAGTTCAGCATGTGGCATTTTTCTCATTTATGAACAAAATGCTGAAGGCAAGAAAAGGGATGGCAAACTCTGGAATATTTAAGGCTCTCCTTTGTATTATTACATAGATAAAGCAGTTTTGTTCATAAACATGTTGTGATGGAATATTCCTTCACATTTCTATTTTCACGGTTTACACTTTTCCCATGTTTGCTTTCTCATTTGGAATGTAAGCCAGGATTTGAATTGAGTAGTTGTAAGAAGAAGGTTTTGTTCTAGCTAACTTGAGCAGTCAAAAAGATTTGCTTTGATACTTCTTTTGTGTAATGGAACAGAAAAGTGACTGTGATTTTCATGTTTAAGCTAAACAGTTCAAGACAGTTCAGAGGTAAAAGGTGCATGAAAAGTGCTCTGNTCTACTGTCTCTGCATCTCTTTCTTGCCCTTGGGTATGACTAGCAGGTTTTGACTCAGCTATGCCAGTCTCCTGCATTCTGATTGCTAACATGTGGGGATCAAGAACTCTTGCAGGCTATAGAAAATATTCTTACAGATCTGCCAGCTCTTTTCTGCTCCCATGTTCCTGAGCTTCCCAGTGAGTCCTACTGACTAACTCCTTCAAAAGCTGGAAGTCTGCTTTCAGGGTCCTGGCTTTACTCTTCACCTACCTGACCTGTATTCCTCAGGATTATGAGGAATTCAAATTCCACTAGTGCGAGAAGGAGGATTTGGAGATAGATATAAGGAAGAAATTTTTTACAAGAGCGTGGGAAACACTGGAATAAGCTGCCTGGAAAAATGATAGATGCACCATCCCTATAAGCATTTGAAGTCAGGTTGGATGGGCTGTTAGCAACATGATGCAGATGAAGGTGTTCCTGCACACTGCAGTATGGTTGGAAGCTTTGAAGCTCCCATCCAACCCGAACTATTCTACATGTCAGCATACACCTGAGAAGAAAAGCTCATTCAAAATTACTGTGATTGAAATGTGGTATCTCTGTATCTGTCTGAGCATCTGAATAAAATAAAAAGGTATCCTGATTGCTAGGGGAGTCCTGTGTCTCTTTGTCACCCACAAGTTGCCCTGCAGCAAATCACTCAGTAAATCACCTGCCACCCAGTATTTGCAAGATCAAGCTTCAGATTGTGAAGACAGGAATCCATACCATCCTTCTCCTGAAGGATGTTTTCTGTAGTGTTCTTTTGGAAAGACTCAAGCCTTCTGCCAGTAGTGCCAAGCCCATTACAGCTGTATGACTAACTGCATAGTTCCTGCTAACATGCAGTTATCTAGGAATGGGATTTTGTGATAACTGAGACTGTGCACCTTCCAGGAATTAAATATTTGTCAAAACAAATGTCACAGTTTCCACTGGTGTCAGTGCATTCAGTGTTTTACCCCGGGGAGAAAAATATTAGCAAAGTGTGGCTTATGGAAGACTATGTGTATTGACAAGGCAATATCTTAAATTATTCCTCTTAACAGGGGCAACACATTCCTTTCTCCACCCCAAGTGATTAATTTTGAAGGCCTTCATTTGGAGTCAAAATGGAGAAAAATGATGCTATCATGTTTTCTCTCACAATCATGGACATGTTTTTGTCTTTGTTAAAGGCAAACCCACGAAGAAAGATTGTCAAGATAAAAAACAGAGAGAAAAAGTAGTTCTAACAACAGATTGAAAGAGTAGTGTGGAAAGAATGAAGCATCTGCACTCTATGTCTGTTATATATTCATTTGCAAGTGGTATCTTTAGTTACATTATTTGTATGAGAAGAACTAGCATCATACAAAAGTGTTTTAGCAATATGGCATGGGTAATTCTCATAGTTACTGCAGTAGAAGAACACATGTAATGGGATTACTGCTGCAGTTATTTGTAGTTTAAGAGTAGTTCAGCATGTGGCATTTTTCTCATTTATGAACAAAATGCTGAAGGCAAGAAAAGGGATGGCAAACTCTGGAATATTTAAGGCTCTCCTTTGTATTATTACATAGATAAAGCAGTTTTGTTCATAAACATGTTGTGATGGAATATTCCTTCACATTTCTATTTTCACGGTTTACACTTTTCCCATGTTTGCTTTCTCATTTGGAATGTAAGCCAGGATTTGAATTGAGTAGTTGTAAGAAGAAGGTTTTGTTCTAGCTAACTTGAGCAGTCAAAAAGATTTGCTTTGATACTTCTTTTGTGTAATGGAACAGAAAAGTGACTGTGATTTTCATGTTTAAGCTAAACAGTTCAAGACAGTTCAGAGGTAAAAGGTGCATGAAAAGTGCTCTGGAACTCAGTGAAGGTCTGAAATGATTCCCTGAAGCATTTCATCAAATCATTTTATACTGCAAGTAAATTTGAGAAAACTGCTTTCAAGTGCAGCTGAGGATAGGGGTATGGATAATCTAAGATAGAAAGCTGCTCTTTGAGCTCCACGTTTGTGCCTGGAACACCGTACCCCCTGCTATTTTCTCCTTCATGTTGTTCTGGAAATACAAGGGTATGTTTTTCTTCCCATGTGGACATGGCAAAGCCAGTGGTGAAAGGAGGGGAATGGACCTCCAGTTCTTTCCTGCCACTCAAGGGTCTATGTGCCAAGCAGTAATGGTAAACAGGAGCTGTACTTCATTGATGTCACAACTCACAGATGGTATTGGACATCTGGAAATGACAGTGTTGATCATGTAGAAATAATACTAGTGGATAGTGCGTGTTAGATATGTTTGTGATGGGAAGTTTTAATTTTGCTAATGAATTGACTAATCAAAGCAAATTTTCAATTTATGTACCTTTGTGTCTGCCATAGCTGCCTGATTTGAAATGGTCCATTAAATTCTTTATTACAGGTGGAAACCAAAGCTCCATGAAGGAAGAAAGTATCTGTATCAAAAGGCAATGCTTAAAAGAGCAGCTTAAACTTCATCTGCAATATTTGCTTAAGCCCAGAGAAAGTCACTCAAAGTTTTGGAAAATGAGGAAGTACAGTACCAGCTCAACAGCTTTCAGTTTCCTATTGCATGAAGGACAAAATGAGGACATTTCTGTTTGTATTTCCATTCTTTCTATTTCCATAAACCCTTCAGCTTGAATTCATTCCTCGAGCAATTTTCAGAAGCATAGGAGGGTGTAACTCACCCCTCATTTTCAATGGCAGCATCTTTTCCTTTACTTTGAGCAGTGCTAATGATGGGTATGAGATGGGCAACAAGCATGTTCAGTGTACGCTTCATACACAGGTTTGTCTGTTGTTACGTTTTCACAATCTCTCATGCTGAGAGTTGCCCTCATCTCTCTGCTTGTGCTAACTGGATGAGCAAGCAAGAAATGGTTTTCTGGTTTGCATGCAAGGAAATATTCCTGAATGTAATGTAGGCTCTTTGTACAATCCCTGTAGGCTAGAACATGTAAAAGTCCTCTGATTTCCATTCTCAACTGATCCATATGAAAATATGAATAACAGCTTATCACACGTGGTATTTTCTGCCCTATTTTTCCTAGCCAGTTTGCATTCCTCCTCTCATGAAAATAATCTGCATTGTATATAAATATTCATTGTGTGGCACTCATGAGGTTACCTACCAGAACCAAAAATCTGTATTTATCAGTAGGGAAAGTCATGCTAGGGTTCTTTGTACCCATGCCTGAGGACATGCTTGAACCAGAGACACTGTCAGGTCCCTTACCAGGCATGAATGAGCATGAAGAAAGTTGGTTGAGTGCTTTTGCTTTGCAGGAGAAGGCAGCAGGGGAACGGCATAGTGTTTTGTCTCAGTGGGAAAGCAGCTTTGTCCTCTCCCAGTTTATCCACCTCAAGATTGACCAGTATTTGACACAGCACATACCAGGGTAGATGGAATCCATCATCTCCCTTGGCCTGGTGGTGGGTCCACACCTGTGCAGTGGACAGGAAGAAAAAGAAGGGCAAAGTAGATGCTTCTGGCTGTCTGAAAGAGAATGAGAGAGCTGTTTCATACTGCTTGACTTTTAATAAAAATTTGTGCCTGATGTTTGATGTCATGACCCTTGGTGTCATTGTTTATGACAGCACTCAGAGGGGATAATTTTACTGTGTTGAACATTCTCCAGTCATCTTGCAACTGGCTGTAGCACTAATAGGATAACAGGCCACTACATCTGTTTGAATTAAGTTCAAAAGAAAACATTCAGATATTTCCCATGTTCTTTTTTTAGAAGATAAGTTTCTTAGAAACTTGGTGAATGGATTTTTCCTTTTATTCTGTTTTTTTTTTTCCTGTGGAAAATTTGTAATGCTTTAGTGATTCCAGAATAAGGAACATGCTAAAGGTACCATACACACTGAAATCCTCAGAACATTTTTTGTACAGTAAAAAGCTTTATTTCAAATCTGTGATTTTAAAAAAAAGTCTGTATCAACAGGCCATAAATACTATATTCATGGTATTTCTAGACTTTATTGGTTGCTTATGCTTTTTACTTGACCACTGTAATTGCTAATGTTTCTATCAGAATATCCACATGGACTTTTTGAATTAATTATTTAAAATTTGGGAGTGAAATATTGCTTTTAGTCCATTCTTTTTTAGTTAAAAATTAGTCAAAAAATTAATGCTCTGCTTGCTTGTTTTCACTGACAGATTGACACGAGGTAACTTCTTCCACTGTGGATATTTCAAGAACTATGCAGCAGTGGAAATGGAAAGTCTTTGCTATGAAGGTCATGGAAAAGAGACATCATGAGCATTTACATGAGGAAGACCTAGCATAGCAGACTTTTCATTTCACTAGTACTAAGTAGCTCAGTTAACCTTTCCCCCAGTAATATCAGGACCTCAAAGGCTGCTGATAAAATATACAGATCCTCCTTCCTCTGTTTAAGTTCTCCGCAGCCTTCTCCTATTTGCTTGTCTTTTCTGTATACAATAAGCTGTTTTCTGGAGATGTTCTTTAGGATTTAGCCAAGGATGTACTTGTGTTCTGAACCCAGGTTTGCTTGTGGAGAGGTGAATTTCAGATGGGAGCTAAATAGAGATTTAAAGCAGGTTCCAACTTGGCTAGTATCAAAGCCATTACATCCAGGTGGCAGAGATCAATCTTTCAGGGCCATCCCACCACTCCTTTGGCAGGTGTTTTCTGGATTTGCCACTTTGCTCTTAATGCACAGACCTAGATATGTTCAACTTGAAGAAATCTAGGGTGATTTCAACTGAGGATGGTACAATACTGTGCCTCCTAATGTGTCTGAGGCTTTGTGTGCTGTGTAAGACAAGCAAAAATATCCATTGCATCGACTTTGTATGAAGGAAGAGAGAGTTCAAGGAAAGACCTGGGGCAAAGTGCCTTGCTAGTTTGCATGCCCATGTCAGGCCCAGCCCAGAGATGGAGAAAAGTCATGGTCCTGGGCAGGCAGAAGAGACAGGGGGGAACCTTTCTGTTCTCTTTTATTGTGAGCAAGGTCCTCTGCTCTAAGATAGTTCCTGAGTTAAGATTAAGTCCTGGAGGATTTTTCTTCAACTGAAAGCCCAAAATAATGATTGAGATTTCTAAGCAAGGCTGAATTACCAGCTCCATCAACTCACCTCTCCTAATTATTGATTTGTTGCATAGATACACATCTCTTTTCTGTGGAAAACCAATCTTGTCCCACTTGTGTGGAAAAGTTTTTCCCTTTTCCCTTCTCCATAAAAAACCTCTTTCAACACTTCCTTTGCCTGGAGCTGCATTGAAATGAGTACTGATAATAGACTTTGTTTCTGTCATAGTTGCTCTTCCCTCAGGCCTTGGAAAACTTGCTTTTCTTGGTACTGCAGGATGAGAAGTGCCTCTGTTACATATCGTCTCTTGCCAAAGTTCAGGAGGCACTGGTGCTTTTCAGGGTAGAGAGCTTCAGGTCTATGCTGATCACAAAAGGAAAATTAGCAGCAGTACTTTCAACAGCCTTGGCATCTGTCCACAGTGGTGTCATCACCATCTCTGTCCTTCCAATGTGAATCCTGGTGCAATGAGCAGGGCTGCAGGCTGGACTACTTCATCTGCTTGTGAGTCATGGCTAATACAGGTTGAGCATGGTGAGCAGAGTGTAGCTCAGTTAAATGGGCTCAGATGAGGGAGGCTACAAGCAGAACAGGCAAGTTCAGCTGCACTGTGTTCCTCAAAGCCATCTCTGCGGTGGTACTTGGCAGCCAGAGCTTTGAAACTCACCTCAGCACTCCTGCTGTCACGCAGGAGTGAATAAACTGCCTGGTAGATAGTAAGTGCCTGAACAAACTAGTGGGCATGAAGTGTGAAGAATATTTGCAAGTGGACCTGGCTCACCTGGAGATTATAACTTACATCACTGCCCACTCCCTGCTACAAAAAAAATAAAGGCCTCATTCTTTCAACAAAGAGTAAAAGCAATCAATATTGGTGTATTTTAATATGCCCTCACTATCTCAGAAAAAGCTGTGAAACAGCTAAACTACGTAATAGTAATTGCAGAGAGATCACTCTTATCATTCAGTGTCTTAAAACCAGAACAACCCAAATCCTTCTCCTTTTTCATTAGGAAGCCTATGAAACTCTGCACAAAGCTTTGATATATAGTCTCTTGGCCAATGCAAATAAAGGAAGATAATTACATAGAAAGCTACAGTCTGGAGGAACAGTCTTATCAGTAGGTGCTAGGGTGATTCCATGTGGATATGTCCTACATTGACACAAAAATAGAAAGACCAGCCTGAACTAGAAAGCATTCTGGTACTTCTAATCATCTTCTAAGGAGCGGGACTACATCTGCTACAGAGAGAACCCTCCCAGCAGCCTCAGCTGGCTTGATACTATGAAATCTATGAGTTATAGCAAAGTTAGCCAAATGGGTTTAATCATTCACTTGGAGGGCTTCAAATATCAATACTTACCCAAGAGTTTCCTGGTATTCTGAAATCCTGTGCTTCCCCACATTTTCTTGGAAGTTACTGATATCACAACAGTCTGATGGAGTCATCCTCAAAAACCATTTTTGATTTTTAAAGATGCCTGTAGTAGTATTTCAGAGCAAGAGTTTTGAAATAACTTTTAAAAGAGAACTCCTGTCCACACAGATATAGAATCATAGAATCATAAAATAGTTTGGGCTGGAAGGGAGCTTAAAGATCATCTGGTATGATGATCTGGCATGACAGTGAGCTCTTCCACAAGCTCAGGGAGCTCACACCACAATCTCAAACTTTATATTACCTCAGTTACGCTAAGCTAAGTCAAGCAAATTGTTAATTCCAGAGCTGTCTGCCAAGTGAAGGGCTGTGAATGAAGACTCAACAGCCTGGTAGCAGCTGCATTTGAATATAGGTCTTTCTAGCTCTGTGACGGACCTGATGAGAACTTTTTCTTCATGCTTGATGCAGTGATTACTGTTAATTTCTAATGAGAAGGTAGACTTGTTGCACTTTTGCTTTATCTGGCAGGTAGACCTCAAACCAAAGTTACATGGGCAGAAGGACTCATAAGGAAGGGGGAATAAAAGCCAGGATTGTTTTAATTTAGAGAATAGGCAGCTTAGGGGTCATATGATCCTTTTTGATGTAATTACAAGAATGCTTCAGGAGAGAGAGGAGTAGCCTGTTCTCTGTGTCCATGATGGAGAAGATAAAAGCAGCAGGCTGAAATTACAGGAAGGGAAATTTAGATTAGATGTTTTCCATTTGGTAAGATACTGAGACATTTGAAAAGATTGCTTGGGAGAAAGCAGGATATCCAGACCTGGAAATAATAGGAGTGGTTAAAATGTTTTTTGTGCAATCACACTGCTTCTATGGGCTAGATTAACCTATGGAATATGGACCACAGAGCGTCCATGAGCCTTGCAGAGTTCATGCATCATGAAATGCCAAAGGAAAAACAATTTAAAGAAACACCTCTGCCTGCAACCAGTAGGGGTGTCAGATTATTTGGCACATTGTGGCAAAAGCCAGCTGAAGAACTGTTTTGTAAAATGGTGACACTTGACCAAAAGCTGAGTAATATACTCATATTTCACCATTTTGAAGTGCTAGATGGCCAAGTCAAGCAGGTTGAGACTTTGTTGACTGCTTAGCTTTCTGGGGTCAATCCTGATAACAATTCAATTCAATTCTGATACCAATTCAATATAATATCGATTTCTGTAAGAAATTAGCACATATTTACTCATATTTATACCTTGAGATTTTTAGTCTAATTACTGGCAAGAGTCAGTCATTTGTCAGTGAAATCCACAAGAGCCTTTTACATTTAGAGAGGGGAATGAGACCTGCGGATCCTGGTGGACAGCAGGATGACCATGAGCCAGCAATGTGCCCTGGTGACCAAGAAGGCCAGTGGCATCCTGGGGTGTATTAGAGAGGGCATAGTCAATAGGTCGAGAGAGGTTGTCCTTCCCCTCTACTCTGCCTTAGGGAGATCAGATCTGCAATATCATGTGCAGTTCTGGGGCTCTCAGCTCAAGAAGAGCAGGGAACTGCTACATAGAGTCCAGCACAGAGCCACAGAGATGATGAAGGGATTGGAGCATCTCCCTTCTGAGGAAAGGCTGAGGGAGTTGAGTCTCTTTATCTTGGAGGAGATTGAGGGGTGACCTCATTCATGTTTATAAATATGGAAATGGTGAGTGTCAGGAGGATGGAGCCAGGTTCTTTGCAGTGACACCCAATGATAGGACAAGGGACAATGAGTGCAAGCTGGAGTATAGAAATATAAGTTTCCACAGAAATATGAGAAAAAAACTTTTTCACAGTGAGGGTAACAGAACACTGGAACAGGGTGCCCAGGGAGGGTGTGGGGTCTCCTTCTCCGGAGATATTTAAATGCTGCCTGGACACATCCCGGTGTGACCAGATCTAGGTGTTCCTGCTCTGACAGGGGGATTGGACTAGATCATCTCCTGAGGTCCCTTCCAATCCCATACATTCTGTGATTCTGTGATTTTGTATGACTGCCAAAATAACTAGGGTTAAACAACCTCAGGGTTAAACACTACAATACAGCTCTGCCCCAGTAGTTGCTGGGGTTGACAGAGACACAGGAAAGAGTGGTCAACAGCATGTGCCATGAAACGACTTCAGTTTAGTAGTTTTCTTCATTATTCCTTCTCTGTGATGCAGAGGCAGCAACTTCGGTATTTACCCAAGAGTAGCCCATTGGTAAGTAGGAGCTCTTGCCATTCACAGCAAAGAAATGAAGGAGTCCTCTAGTTAGACCTGGCAGAATTTCAAAGGCACCAGCTATTTGGTTAGTGTTGAGTCACTAAAACTATGGCCTTATTTGCCTACCAGCCAGGCACATGAAGCACAATGTCAACAAAAAGTGCACTGTATTGTTAAGTCTCCAATCCTATGTATTCACCCTTTTGGCCCTATCTCATGGAGACACTTCCAGATGCTGACCACTTGATGATTGACAGGCATATATTTCTCCCTGACTCTCCCTCAGAACAAGCATTAATTGCATTAAGAAAGTGCAGTTTTCCATTAATAAAGTGCAGATTTCCATTAACTTCATTTTCCCTGAGACCTCTGTCCTTTTTGTTTGAAATTTGCAAACCAGTTCAAAAGATATTGCGGGAAGCAGACAGATGGACAAACAGATAACAGGTAACATAGCCATGTAAGCTCTTGTTTTCTTAGAAAACAAGGCTAAAATGAGCAATGTTTAATCAAATTGTTGCTGCCTGTGAATTGATCAGGTCAGGCACTCAAGAGAAAGCCTGCCCCTCTGAAACCAGGAGGGCAAATCCAGTACACTCCTTGGGAACTCACAGACTATAAGATCCCTGCCCAAGCTGCTCCAATTGAATCCTCATTGATCCAGTGTTCAGCACTGCTCTCAGTTCTGCTTCCAGGAGATCGTGGGAACTGGAGATGAGGACACCTTTGTGGATGAAGGATGGGACTGAATGCAGAAGAACTGAGGTTGTTCTTCATGTGCTTTCTTTTGGACTAAAGGGAAAAGTTAATGTGATGGGTTAAAGGATATGGCAAGTAAATAACTGAAGAATCTCAGTACAAATTATTGCCTTCCAGGACAATTTTATTATCCTCCTTGTCATGTGAGTCATAGCAAAATATTTGCTTTAAAAAAACCCCAAAACCACTTGGATTTTATTGGGAACTTTCTGAATAAAGACCAGTTCTTCAAAAGCACATTTTGGTGTCTTCCACAGGATAAGCAATATCTGTATTAATAGCTTTAGATGGTCTATACTGTACATTATTTACTGCAATATGCTCTGAAAGCATTCCCCTGTGTTCATCTTCAGGATGGCTTTCATTCTACATTCCACTCCAAAGATATGGATTTTCCCCACAGGTGTCCCATCTGTCACTGCAACAACATTTTAATTGCACAGAGCCATCCCCGAAGGATGATTCCAATTTATGTGTGAGTTTTTGATTGGTGACTTATCTTGCTGTGTTTAGGGAAGGGCATCTTGAGCTCCATTAGTCATAGACAACAGGCTGTGTGGTATGTGTACTACCATCTCCCAGACCTTCCATGGGCTCTCATTTATAGGAAAACCCATGCTTGTGGTGGCTGCTGAGACAGATGATATCCATCTGCTCACTTCCACTACCTTCTTCTACCAGATCTGCTTCCATACACACTGGCCAAATTAAATTGCCCGACCTCTGCCAATTCTTGCAGAGAATCCCTCGGAACCAAATTTAATTCAAACGTGGCTTTCTAAAGAGAAAAAAAAAAAGGACCTTTGTCAATCTCATTTTGCCAGGTTACCTCAGTGCACACAAGCCAATGCTTCTTTTCACTGTGTAAAAGTTTGCTATCCAGAAGAGACCTTTGGTGAGGTACCTGCACATCCTTAGGCTGCACCAGATGCAGATATATGGTTTGAGGACAACAGCCTTGATACAAAGACTGCCTTTGCAATGTTTACATTGCATTCAAAAAATGCATTCCCTGCAGGACATGCAGGGAGGATGCAGGAAATTCAAAAAGCATTCCTGTCATGCCACCAGAAGATATGGTGAGTTTGTCATTACAGGTCTGCAGTATTGTATTCTTTAGAAAGAAAAGCCATTATTTAAATAAGTGCACCATTATCTAAGCAAGTTATTTTTGCAGTAATTTCTCATTATGTGAAGCAGAAGAGTTTTCCATTTTCTCTCAGCTGTTGGTGACCTCCAGTGCAAATCTGTCTGCCTCCCTTAAGTGTGCCTATGGAACTGTTGCTTGAGTTCTTTGCAAAAGCCAGACCTTTATATTTTACCTATGGAAAACAGGAATCTGCTGCTGGTATCAAGCAAATACTGACTTGGAAGAAGAAACAAAAATCTCCCATCCAACTCTAGATCTTAATTCAAGATCTAAGGTTTATAAGCCTGAAGTCACTGACCGAAAAAGTTTTTCCCATTCAAGCAGGAGGAACCAGGGACAAAGCTGAGTGTCTCAGAATATCGTTCTTTTTCCACCCAGTTCCAACAGCTCAAGCTTAGCAGCCCAGGGAAATTCAGGCCCTCCTTCACTGCTTAGTTGAGCAAAGCTGTCTCTTGAGACATCTGGACTGGCTGGTGACTTTGCAGTCACTTTCAGATATAGTAAATGAGCTGATGCTTTCAGCACTATGCATGACCAGTGTCTAAAAATGTTAACGTGAATCTGACATATCAGCGTCCCAGTTTCATAAACTCGTTGTGCGGGTGCCTAATTTCATGTATGGGACTACATTCTGTGTGACTGAACCATGTTTTTGTAGGAGCCAAAATGAAAGACATCTGGTTTGTTGCTATGCAAAATGCAGCCTTTTCATATTGACTATAACACTTGCATCTGTGGCTTGATCGTGCCATTTAATTTTCTACCTTGGTTGTCTCATCTGAGAAGTTAGGCTGCTAGGGCTTGCCTTTTAACAGGAGTTGTAGGAGGATTAATTTATGAATGTGTACCCTGGACTTCAGAGGAGTGAGTCTGTCGGTATGAAAAACTAATTAACAATCATTTGACCTGCACGTAAAACCAGCCTTATTATTAGTACAGGTGACTCTTTGTCACTGCTGCTCAGAGCTGTGAAGGTTGATTGTACTCAGCAGGAGCAGCATGAGAATCAGACTAAAAGTTTATTTTTAATACAACCACTGGAAATCAAATATTTGGGAAGAACCTAAAGCTTTTAGAACCAAAGGAGACTCCAGAGGCCAAAGCAGGTAGTGATAGCTTTCCACTTACTCCAGCAGGCTTAGAGCAAGCCTGTATCTCCCATAGCTGACTCAGATAACTATCACTTCATCACCATGCCTACCCTGTCACCTTTTGCTTCTTTCAGAAAACAGGAAGAATAAGGTTCTTCAAGCCTGGAGACAAGTCTTTCTGACAGCAAGGAAAGGAGAGAAAACAGCACATTGCTTCAACATCAGCTGTCAAAAACATTTCACCCTAATTTTAAAATATAAATGGAAAATAACTGGAACACATACTTGTGGGAGTGAGTGGCTTTTTACTGTGGAATGGATTTGGACTTGGATTTGATATTGAGATAGGCATGGAATTGTAAAGCTGGTTTGGTGGACTTCTAAGAAGTCAATATGATGCTGCAGGTGGAAAAAAAAATCAAGCTTTTGGAGAAAGAAGAAAGATTTTTGGATGTGAGGGATTCAGGAGAATCACATGTGTTTCACTTGTACATGCTGGACCTATGTGGAGATGGTGAGTGATAGGGAATGGGAAATGACAGGCAATGCCCACCAACACCCTTAGCTGTTCAGATGAAAACCTGTTCTGTAGGAGATTGGATCCCCATGCTAGATTATTGTAAGGAAGAAAGAGATAGATGCTCTATAGCATCTAGCTGGGTTTTTATTACAGTTACCTGGGGTGCAAAGGAAGATGCATGGAAATGGAGAAAACTAATGCTGAGGGTTACAGCAGCAGAGCAGGCAGGAGCTCTTTTATCCAGTCCCTGATGGAAAAGTAAGGATGAGGTAAAGGGTGATGGGAGCAAAGGTCATGGCACCAATTCATTTGGGAGAAAACGTAGGGAAAAAATCTTGAATGGAAAATGATGCTTCTTGGCTCCAGCATTCTGCCTGCAACAGGATGGGCCTGACTAACTATGGCATTTGGCACGACTTCCAGATGGTGGGCAGGAATTACAGTAGGTGGGAACTCCCTACAGCTTTTCTGCTGCTTGAAGTAATGTTGGATGTTGAGTCTGTGCACCAATTTCACTGTTGGAGAGTTGGTCTCTGGCCAGGGTCAGGGTGTGAAAGGATAATTATCTGGGGAAGGTAGGGGAGCACAAGATTGAGGGTGTACAGCAGTGGGTCTGGAACCCTTCTATGAGGGGCAAAATGATTGAGAGCACTTGTGTTGGGGTCTGACTCTGGGTGCTGTCAGAGGCCAAAGCTGTGAGAAGCAAGAAGTAGGGCTAGTTGTGAGGAAGTGTGGTGATGCACAAGTGGGTAGAAATTTAGAAGATGCATGCTGAAGTTGACCTTTGGGGAGTATGAAAGGAGGTTTGTGGTCCTTCTTTGGAAAGGAGCAGGAAACTGCAAGAGATTTGCACAAGATGAGAGAGCAGTAGCCTTCCCTTGGTAGCCTCTTCTCTACAGATTCAGCTAGGCCTGCATATTCACTGTCACTTGATGCAATGTTCTGTGTCTCTTCTTGATCTGTCCTTTCTGATATCTTAGGGCTTTTTTGCTTTCTGAGGGCATTCCCTCTCTTCAGATGGTCCTAGAAGGTTGTTGTCAGCCCTGGAGACTGTGCAGCTGCCTTGTGTGGCAGACTGTCCTAGGAAAGGACCAAATGCTGTACCTTAGTCCCCTCCTTGCCTGGCAATAGAGCTCTCTGGACTGCAAACCATGACTGTTACCATGGTGCTGCACCCACAGAGTGTCTGTCTCTGGTGTCATGCTCTGGCTCGACACATTATACCTCCAGCTTGAGTCTTTTTCAGCTTTGGCTCCTGTTTTCAGCTGTGTGAACAAGCAGTGTCTTCCTTTGTTTAGGAAGTCCACCAAGAGACCTCTCTGCAGAGACCTTCCACTTCCAAACAGATCTGTTCACAATGGCTGGGCTTACTCTGTCTCAGAGTGAATCCATTCATAATTGTCACCAGTGCAGTCATAGTTGGTCCTCCTTGGACTCATGTTTTACAGACACTTTTACTGCTGTAAAAAGCTGCTATTTACCCTACTAAAACCCCAAAGTTCGTTGACTAAATATTCATTTCTCTTCAGATTTCAGTAGTTTGGTATCTAGTGTGCAGTCATAGTCCGGTCTGACCCATCTGTAAAAGGATAAAGAAGACATACATGGCAAGGGGAAAGATGTACAGCAGGGATTTTACAGTCCCTTGTTGTCCAAGGAAACCAAAAACACAAAACCACAGTATCTTGGCTCAACATGTATGATTCCTTTGATCACAACATACCATATATCTGCAGTATTTGGCACCCCCTTTTGGAGATCAAGACCAGAATGGTTTATCTGAGAAGGGCTAGAGTGTCCTAAGAATCACTCATGTTACTCGAGAGGAAAAGGACTACCTGGTGCATTTCTGCTCTGCTTCATACAGTGTGCTCTCCTCACCTCTTGTGTTTGATTGAGAGCACTTTTCAACACCTTTGCTGGTGTTTGTGCAAAGCACTCATTCTTCTTATGGCTCTTAGTCTAGATGAGTTACCTGGCTAATGAATCTGTCTGTTTACAGTACATGAGAACAAGGCAGAGGCAGGAGAGGAATCACTGAGTGGGCAAAAGTGAAGTGCAGATGGGTTTCTGGGAGGAAGTAACCACACTTAGGCAGATGTTTTGTAAACTTACTTTGAGATGGTTAATTGATTGGAGAGAGCCCAGAGAAGAGCCACAGAGATCACTAGAGGGCTGGAATACTCCTATGAAGATAGGCTGAGGGAATTTGGGTTGTTCAACCTAGAGAAAACTCCAAGGAGACCTTATAGCAGCTTTGCTGTAAGGAAAGCTACAGGAAAGATGTGGAGGGACCCTTTATCAGGGAGTGCAATGAAAGGATTATAGGTGACAGCTTTAAACTGAAATAGTTGAAATTTAGATTAGACATTAGTATGGTGAGACACTGGAACTGGCTGCCCAGGGAAGCTGTGCATGCCTCATCCCTTGAAGTGTTCAAGGCCAGACTAGACTGGACTTTGAGCAACCTGGTCTAGTGGGAGGTATCCCTGCAGGGGACATGGCAGGGGGCTTGGAACTAGATGCACTTAAGATCCTTTCTGACTCTAACCATTCTATGATTAGTCTGATTCAACAAAGCACTGCTGCCTTGATGAACATAAATCTGTGTGCTTAAAGAGGAAAGTCCCTCATTCCTTCTGCCAGGCACTGTATCCTCTGGGATACAGTAGTTAACTTGTGATGATGCTGGTATGATGCATGCTCTGATCTAGAAGGCAGTGAAAAAGCTCCCTCCCTGACATAATCTCAAAACAAAAATCCCCCCATGCCACATAGATAATATTGCAAATAAACCAACCTGTGAATCTCTCTTTTATGTAGCAAGTTGAGAGAAGTTTTGGTGATTTGATCCCTAGAAGCACAGATTCTGGCACAGAAATAACACTGAGCTCCAGGGAACTGGCTAAATTTGCTTTTTCCTGCCTCCATGGTTAGTGTTCCCATTGCTGGAGTATCCTGGACTCCTAGACCTGACCTCTTGCTTTCCTGTCAGCAGATAGAGAGTCTTCCCCCACCCAGATGGACAGTTGGGTTGCCCCCTTAATGCTGGGGAGCAGCAGGAGCAGAACTCTGCATGCAGCCCAGCCATGACCTACTATTTCTCTGTCAGTTTTGGGATGCCTGAGAACAGCATGGCCAGCCTCAAACTAGCTGGAACCCTTCCCTGGATTCTTCACTCTGGAGAGTTTTTAATAGGGGCCCTAGATGACACTGTGGTTTTGGCCAAATTGGCCAATGGCCAGCGACAGATGCTCTCCCTCTACAGCTCACACAGTGATAGGAGGAAGAGAGATAGATTTATGAGTGTAGAAGGAACTAAACTACTTCAATGAAATGTTAATAATAACAATAAAAGGAAATAATGAAACAGATACCATATATACAAAACTGTATCAAGCTTCCAGGGTAATATCACTGTCTGGCACTGGGGAAGTCCTGGACTGGATACTGTGACAGCTGGAAAATGGATTCCAGATCTGGAGTCAGAACAACACATGGATTGAGATCAAAGGCGGACAAATACACTGAGTCTTAGAATCATAGAATGGTTTGAGTTAGAAGGGATCTTGAAGATCATCTAGCCCCAGCCACTCTGCCATGGGCATTGACACCTCCCACCTGACCAGGGTGCTCAGTGCCTTGTCCAGCCTGGCCTTAAAATCTCCAGGGAAGGGGCATCCACAACCTCTCTCGACAGCCTGTTCCAGTGTCTTCTTCTTCTTTTTTATCTCCAGCCTAAATCTACCCTCTTCCAATTTGCATCCATTTTTCACCAAGAAAAAGGGATCATCCTGTATTCATCAAGATATTAAAATTGTTAGGCATTTAGCTGTGAAAACATACCCTTAATTAGGATTTTGTACTTGTACTTGCGAATGCCAAGGTATTTTAAAGAGTTGGTATTCAATCTAATCCACCTGCTGGTCTTTGTATGTTTGATCTTGTATGATCAAACCCAAAATAGTACTATCATTAATGTTTCATTTCTTTCCTTCATTGTTTTATTATTTCCCTGGAAAAGTAATATGCCCTGTTTCTCTTTAGAATTAAATTGTAGGTACTTGCCATCTTTCTCCTTATTTACACTTTCTTCCACATGATCATTCTTAAGGTTGCCAAATTTAAACTCGGGGAGAGTGAGCAGAAGCTTTATCAAGCTTGTTCCCCAGTGCCATCTATATTTTCCAGACACTGAGATTGTTATCACAAGGCAAAAAGCTATTCATGCCTCCATGAAGTTGTAATGTGGGCTAGAAATCAACTCTCATTGAGTCCTCCTTGAACATCACCCACTGAAGAAAGAGACTAACTCACCACTTCAGTTCCTTAGCTTTTATACTCAGCACAGAGTGTGTTGGGTTAGAATACTCTGTTGGTCAGTGTGAGATTACCTGTCCTATCTGCTCCTCCCTGCTGTTGGGATCCCTTTGCATTTTTCTTTTTTCTGCTCTTCCAGTGGGGCCGTTAACATACTTAGCTGACCTTCATTGTTATAGCTACAAGTATAAGTATGCCATACCTTGGCACTAATTGTAAATATTGGTTTTACCACTCTGAGAATGAGCATTTTTCTGCACATCATGCTGTTAATTTCAAAGAGTTAGAAGTGGCCTAGCTAGGAAGTAAAATTGCTGTACAAAAAGTTGGTTCTGTTTTACCTCAAACTAGGACTGACACCTGTATGGGGGCTGACAATTTTAAGAGAAGTTTTAAAGTGAGATTTAATGACCTACACCTACCATGGGCCCATTACTCCTGCTTGAATTCCCCAGAAGCTGTGGCTATTTGTAGGGCAGGGGAGGTGCTCTTGGCTGTCACTGATGGTCTGCTCAGAAAGTACATTGCGGATGAGCTGATTTCAGGACCCTGCAGCCCTCTGCTAAAGAGAAGGACAAAAACATTGATTTGCTAGTGATGGGGAAGGGCAAAGATGGAGGTGACAAAAAAGAGAAGATGACAGCAGAGACCCAGGATGTAACTGTGAAACTCCTGAAGCAGGAACATTCAACAGGGTTTTCTGCATCCTTGAGTTTAGTTTGGGCTAATAAGATTTATAAAGACTCACAGGAGGGAAGGTACCTGTGCTGTAAAGTCCCTACTTTTTAGAAACATTGTCAAGTAGGAGATTCCCAAAGTCTGGTGAGGGGAAGAGCAAAATTCTGAGATTTCCCATCAAGTGCTCTAATTTTGGCCAGTTACAGGACTCCCCGGGCTGGGAACATCAGTCATTTCCTTATCTCCCAAGGAGAATGTCCTTGGGAGGAGAGAGTGAAGTGAAATCTCTGGAGACAAAAGATGGAGGGTAAGGAAAAATTATGTTTCCTGGAGCCCTGGACACAGTAAGACTCTCGAGAATTGCCAGTGTGGGGAGGAGCAAGACAAGAGTCAGTTAACCCCTTTAAGAGAGATTTGTAGGAGCTTTGAGTGGGAGGCTGACCCAGCCTGACAACCTTCAAGAAAAGAGACATGTGAACAATGATGATACTGGCACAGCTTGAAGCATAGAATCACAGAATGGTTTGGGTCAGAAGGAACCTTAATGATCATCTAGTTCCATCCCCATATCCATCCTCACTGCAGTTCCAGCTAACTAACCCATCCCTGTTGCCATTTGCCTGTTTCCCTGCCCATAGCTGTCACCTTGGACATTACTACAATATTTTCTTATGCTATCTTACTCTTAAGAAATATTGGAAAGGTTACCCTCTTTACACATTCCTAGTTGTTTCCTGGTCTGCACTTACCTCTGAATCTGCTATTGCCTTCTGCTGTTGCAGCTGCTCTTCACCATTAACTCAGAAATAGAAGGCTGTGACAGTGACTCTCTTTTTCTGAGTAAAACAAGAAAAAAAATGTTTTTCCAGCTATCTCCAGAGAAATACAGACACATGGAGGAAAATCTGGTAAATTATTAACTCAGTCTTCCCATCTGTGGATAATGGTCCTTCTGGATGGGTTTTTTATTATAATATTTTAAAATTATTTCTTTTAAAATTATTTATTTCTAGCCACTATCTCCTTCATGGAAAGACAGAATCCCTATCTGATTTTAAATGCAATATTCCAGGCTATTTTCTGGTGAGTACCTGGATGTTAGTTGGTGGTTTTCTGCCATCTGAATGAGGAGGAATAAACTGGAAGTGAGTTTCCTGAATTCCTCTCATCAGTCTGTGAAAAGAAAGTAGTAAGAAAGAGAGCACCTTTATAGGGAAACAATTAGAGAGCTTATGATTATTCTTTACAGGCTGATTATGATACCACTGATTATTATACATTCTTTTTTTTTTTATTTCCCCCTTAGAGGATGGCATGGTAAGAGAGATAATATTTTCCATCATTTATTTCTGGCTCAGACAACTAATTTTTGTATCTTCGGAAGTGGCAGGAACAGGCTGGAGCCAGCTGCTTGGAACAGGTGTTGACACAGCAATGTCATGATGCTCAATCCATGCCTCCACCCACATGCTGCCCTCCTGGTGACCACTGTGACCACAGCAGTTTTGCTTCAGGTGATATAAGCCTAAAAATGGGGTTAGTTTGTTGCCCTGCTCCAACTTTGGTGATTGAATGTGGGACTACTTGATGGTCACAGCTCAACAGCTCCTTGGCACAGTGTAACTTACCCATTTTTCTGTTTCTTGACCTTCCATTTTCGACTCAAAACTTCTTACTGTTTTACCTTGGGTCCCAGTTTTGCTACATAGCATGCTCAAACTGTGTTTTCAACACCATTACTGGGGCAGCCTCATCTGGAAAGATTAATGGAACCCAGTCTTCCTGGGTTCCATTCCCCGAAATAACCCCAGCAGCAGCCTGTGCAGTTTGGTCCCTTCATATTCAACTCCTGCTTAACCCAGAGATAAGATCCAGCTGCCCACATGGTGCTTTCACACCACTATCTTCCATGGCCAGCAACTTCTGGCATCATCTATGGTTCTCCATGCCCTGTTCACCTTTCATAGGCAATAGTCAGGTGACTGGAGAATACTGGCTCCCTGTTCCCTATTGCTGCCCTTGGGTGGCAGAACTAGAGCAGCTTACCCACAGAAACAGGCTGGACATTCCAGTAGACCTGACCATCTTCACTAATGGGTGTCTGCCTCTTCCCTGTTTCTTCCTTCTTCACTCTAGGTTGGGCTTTGCCAAAATAGAATCATAGAATAGTTCAGGTTGGAAGGGACCTTAAAGATCATCGAGTTCCAACCTCTGGAACTGCCATAGGCAGGGACATCTCCCACTAGATCAGGCTGCTCAGTGCCATGTCCAGCCTGGTCTTGAAGACCTCCAGAGAGGAAGCATCCACAACCTCTCTGGGTATCTACAACCTCTTTAAGAGTTTCACCACTTAAAGAATTTCTTTCTTATGTCAAGTCTAAATCTACCCCCTTCCAATTTACATCCATTGTTTCTGGTCCTCCCATCTTATTAAAAAGTCCTTCCCCTGCCTTTCCGTAGGACCCCCTCAGGTACTGATAAGGTCCCCCCTGAGCAACCCCAGGCTGAACAACCCCAACTCCTTCAGCCTGCCCTTGTAGGGCAGTTGATCCAGCCCTTTGACCATCTTCGTGGCCCTCCTCTGGACCTGCTACATACTGAATACAGGCTGAATGCTTGAAATTATGTCCTTAAGCAATATGGAGTGCTCTGTAGATATGACAAGTCTTGTAACAACTTAGCAAGCTGGCAGTTTTTGTGTCAGCTTTTGCTGCAATCATTTATTTGAACTAACTAACTAGAAACTTAAATCGAACCTCTGGACAAAGAATACAGATTTCCTTCACAGATGGGGGCATCCGCGGCCACTCTGGGTGGCCTGTTCTGGCGTCTCACCGCCCTCGTGGTGAAGGGCTTCCTTCTTGTCTCCAGCCTGAATCTCCCCTCTTCCAATTTGCATCCATTGATTTACACCCCACTGTAATAAAAAATTACCAGATATTGGTGTTTTTTTCCCCTCTGTGTTGTTCAAACATTTCCTTATGAACTGTGATAGTTACAAAGGAAAATTATTTTTAGCGACCTTATGTCACAACTCTCTCCATGTAATAGCCCAATGTCAACTGTTCCCTGTATTCCAGGATAAACAGGGACTGGGATTTAGATCTGCATTCAAGGAATGGACAAAGGACAGCAAAAAAAGGGAAGGGGACCAAGAACATGTAGGTGTTTCAAAGTATTCTGACCAAAAAAAAAACTACTCAGATAACGAGTCAAAGGCAGAAGAGCCCCCTAAGGAGCATCCAGAGATGACGAATGGCAGCTGCTGACCCTGGACTGTTGGGGAAGAGTGATGCTAAACTCTATCATCCACAGGATAGCTGTGTAATTCTTCAAAAACGTCAGAGGGAATTACAAAATTAAGCCCTTCTTCCCCAAGCAGGTGAAGAATCTGTCATATCTGTGTTTCTTCCTATCCTGTTTTGGTATTTCATCTTAACCTGCCTGGGATGAGACCATGCCCAGCCTCATACAGTAATTCAAATGCCCTTATTGCTCAGTCCAACTTTTTTCTTTCTTCTGAGGGTTTTCAGCAGCGAGCACACACTGCCAGCTAGATGTCATTATAAACAAAGTTATTGATTACCTCACTGGAGCTGGATTTCAACCTGCAGACGAACTGCCACTTGCTGCCATGCTGTAATTTTATTGATTGGAGCAATCCAGCTGCCAGTGCTTTCTGAAGTGTGAAAAAAAAATTTTTTTTTTTTTGTAAAGAGACTGAATACATCTTCCCTTCTGAAAAGGGAGGTGAAAGAAAACACAGTTTTTAAGCCTGAACTATAATTTTTTTAATCTTTTTTTTTTCCCCTTCCTCCTCCAAAATCTTTTAATGGCATCTTGCCTCACAATAAAACCCTTCAGATCTGCTTGATGTGGGATGGGACTGAAATCACTTCCCACCACTCTGTCCAAATTATCCTGGGGGCTGTTCCTCATTTTAAAAAAAAAA
>VZTY01009000.1:0-19904 GCA_013400935.1 Turnix velox
GCCTGACAAAACTTGTTGCATTTTCCCAACCTCCAATCACTTGAAAGAAGTCATTCTTGGACAGTGTCCCTGAGGTGATAACATCTCTCAGCTGCCCTCACCTGAGACAATAGTGCTAAAGTTACCAAACAGAGGGGTAGTACACAACCACATTCCTAAGATCACAGAGCTCATTGTGCTCTGATGCAAGGAAAGCCCCTGTTACCAGTTTTCATGGTAAACTCCAGGTTTTTCTTTTTTTGTTGGCTTTGGGACAATACTTTTCAACAATTATTTTTAATANTTGGACAATTCTTTTCAACAATTATTTTTAATAAGAAGAACTCTGCTCAGAAGAGCTGAGAGGAATTAGGGTGCTGCTTGGGCAGGGCAGGTTTTTCAGATTGACTGTCATGATGATCAAGTCTTGTGGTGCTTCAATCAGTTTAAACTCCTGAAACCAACATCTCAATTCATGGAAAAAATCTTCAAGAAGTCTGAGATTTGTGTCTGCCTGTAGAGTGCCTATCTGAAAGCTGCAAGAGATGACAGTATTCTCAATTGCCCATGTAGGTTTGGCCACAACCACAATGGAAAGTAAGGAATCATGAGTAAGGGGTCTTAGAGTCTTGTCTGGAAGTCATTCTCATAANATGGAAAAAATCTTCAAGAAGTCTGAGAAGATTTTTGTCTGCCTGTAGAGTGCCTATCTGAAAGCTGCAAGAGATGACAGTATTCTCAATTGCCCATGTAGATTTGGCCACAACCACAATGGAAAGTAAGGAATCATGAGTAAGGGGTCTTAGAGTCTTGTCTGGAAGTCATTCTCATAAAATTGAAGTGTCTTGGTCCCAGTGTGTTCTTCCAAAGGCATTTTGCCTGATGGCTCTATCAAGTAGATATGTAAGTAGTCACTGGATCAGGAAACAGAAACACAAAGATTTTATTAGATCATTCCCAAATTTATTAGGCTGTTCTTCAGGTCAGTAATGTGGCTTTGATGTTGGTCTCACTGCTTAAAGCTTAGTTTCATTTTCTACAGCAGGGCAGAATAAATCCCAGTTCCTCCAAATACATCCCATCGTATGAAAATGCTGAGTGGGCAAAATATTTGCTAAAATGTTTGTGCTTAACAATTTTTTTTTGCTATTTCAGCTGTGGAATCACATGTTTAATATTTTGTGAGTTGCTGAGTCCCAAAAAAGACACAGCTTCTATTGAAGCCTTCAGGGAATCCTGCAGACATGCCTATTCTTCCAGAAGACTTAGCTTGAGCTCTCTGTAGAGGAGAAAGCTGCTGATCCTTGTGCTGTAAATTAATAAATCATTAGGAATATGATGCAATAGTGAGAACAAGTATTAAAATCCCTAATTGGTTAATGAACTGGCTATTACTTCTCATGAAGTGTCTAATATATCCTAATCACAATTACATCTTGAGCTAATCCATCTGGTTAAGTTTTGACTTAATATTTTTTCAGTAACCGTGCTGTAACTATATTGGATCTACTTTCCCAATAATGGTCTAGAGTCAAATTGACTGTCACTGAAAGCTAATACTCACACAACTAGGCTAATTGTATTTAATTTGTTTAACTGCCCTATCATTTATAGCTGTCATGAGACTTTCAAAGATAGTTGATGGTTAAAGGAATATCCTCAGCAAAGGAAGTGAGACAAATTTGAAATTGATTAGAGTAAAGCTTCACAAAAATCCTTTTACTATGTAGTATTCTGTTTAGAAAATTTATTAAGAGAAGATGACAATACTTGCTAGTATCCTGCATGAAACTCCAAATACTGTTGATGAGTGAAGCATAAATATGTGCGGGGGGTATTTTTACTAGCACTGTTCAATCAAAATTGACATTTCTAGTACAGTCCTGATGACTTTAAATAACTGATAACTATATATGCATGAACCTATAGGTATGTGAGTCCTACATATCTGTATTTATAGGTCTATAACACATACACCCTGGCATATGTTGCTTTTAGCTACAGCTTTGAAAGTATCTGTATCCTTAGGATGGGTGGCTTGCATTTATATTTCTGCATGTCAGTGTCCACCAGGTTGGGATTGGTTGACTGGCCTCCAGGTGCTCACCAAGCTGCTATATCAGTCCTCCTTCTCAAAAGGACAGGCTCAAGATAAAAGCAGTTTAATAAAGTAAAGCAATGGCCACACACAAAGGCAAAGCAAAGAAACTTTTAAAAAATATTTATTCTCTGCTTCCCATTAGCCGATGATGGTCAGCTGCTTTTTGTGAAGTAGGGCCTCAGTATATGTAGTGGTTTTGCTGGAAGACAAATGCCTAAATAACTAATCACTCCACCTCTTTTCTCTTAGTTTTTTCATTACATCATGTGATATGAAATATCCCTCATCAGTTTGGGCCAGCTTTCGCCTCCTGGCCTCTTTACATCCTTGTCCTACGGGCTATTCCTAGAATCATAGAATAGTTTGGGTTGGAAGGGACCTTAGAGATCATCTAGTTCCAACCCCTCTGCTATAGGCAGGGACACCTCCCACTAGATCAGAATGCTCAGTGCCATTTCCAGCCTAGTCTTGAACACCTCCGGAGAGGGGGCATCCACAACCTCTCTGGACAACCTGTTCCAGTGTTGCACCACCCTCACAGTAAAGAATTTCTTTCTTATGTCAAGCCTGAATCCACCCCCTTCCAATTTACATCCAGTGTTTCTGGTCCTCCCATCACATATGTTATTAAAAAGTCCTACTCCTCCCTTTCTGTAGGGCCCCCTCAGGTATTGATAAGTTACTATGAGGTCCCCCCTGAGTCTTCTCTTCTCCAGGCTGAACAACCCTGACTCCTTCAGCCTGTCTTCATAGGGCAGTTGCTCCAGCCCTTTGACCATCTTCGTGGCCCTCCTCTGGACCTGTCCTTCTTATGTTGAGGACTCCAGAACTGGACACAATACTCCAGGTGGGGTTTGGGGAAGACCCAGAGACAGCCTTGGTGCTGTACAAACATTGCTCAGCAGTTGCCAAAACACTGGCATGTCATTAACACAGTTTGAGCTACAAATACAAAGTATGATCTGGGAAGTTAACTATATCTCAGTCAGACCCAGTATCCTCAGCAACCTGAAGCTCAACAGCATCAAATGCTGAGATTCAAATGCATGAACATAACATTAATTTTGGATTCCCTTATCTATCCAAGCTTAGATCCTTGCTTAGATGAAATGTAGATGTTGGACTGAATGATCATCTGGGATAGCAGATGCAGATCAGGGAGGATAGCCCACTATTTTAAAATAACATTAGGGACTTTTAAACAAATTGTTCACTCTGTTGAGTCACTCTGTTTTGATAGCAGTGGACACTTCACTCACTTAAGGACATCTAAATGAAGTTATCTGCCTCCAGCTGGGTTTTAACCTTAATCTCCTTTTCACCCAATAATGGCCTTTCTGAATTGCTCTCACATGAGTGCTTAGTGTCACCTGAACCAACACAGACTATGAGAGACATCCATGCAAGTCGGGGAGATGCAAAATAGTATCTGTGGGAGACTACACCCTTCTAGACCAGTCAAAACAGGGTCACCCAGAGCAGGTTCAACAAGAACATGTCCAGGCTTTGAATGTCTCTAGAGACAGAGACTCCACGAGCTCTCTGGGTTAACTGTTCCAGTACTCTGTCGCCCTCAAAGTAAAGAAGGTCTTCCTCATGTTGACATGGAACTTCCCACATTCAAGTTTGTGTCTGTTCCTTCTATTCTGTCATTTCTGTCACCAAAAGGTGTCACAGCCTTTTTGTGTGTCTCAGTTCTGTATTGTCAGAAAACTTTCTGAGGGTACATTTTACCCCTTCATCCAGGTCATTGAGGAAGATATTGAACAGGACTGGATGCAGTACTGACTCCTGGGTTTTAAAGCATTTCAAACTACCCAAGGCATCCATATCTTAACTGGAATCCAGAGCTGAAATACTAACACTACAGAGGATCTGACTACTTCCTAATCTTAGGTGACATCTCTATTCATTATGTATTCATTTCTCTGGTAGAACTTAAGGTTGAGAGTATCCAGGCTTTCTTCTTGGCAGATGACAAATGAAAAAGAGATAGGATCATTGAATCATAGTAGGGTTTGGGTTGGAAGGGAACTTAAAGATCATCGAGTTACATCCCCCCTGCCATCCCACTCAGAGCCTTGTCTAGCCTGGCCTTAAACACTTCCAGGGAAACCTTAAACACCTCTCTGGGCAACCTGTTATATAAATAGCTTAACACACACAAGAACCTTTACAAGAAAAACAAGAGTCTGTAGGATACTGGAAGGATGATGCTGATTCTCCTTCCTTCTAGGAGCTGCAGTACATGGCATGCATGTGTGTGAGCTAAGAATGGAGAATTAAAATAAACTGGCTTTGCTTTTGTCCATCAGCTCCATGATGTACATGCTTAATTGTAGTTGAGCCAAAAGTCCAGTTACAACAGAACCAATGCTAATTTAAAGCAATGGTGCCTGTATCAACTGTTAGATGCCTTAAACTGAAAAAAAAAAAGTCAATGCAAGCCACAGCTGGGTAAGGGGAACCCACAGGGCTAAGGGATTACAAGTTTATTGGGGTTGTAAGATAATATTAGAACTTAGCAGAGTTCTTCAGTAAACATGTGTCCATTGGTTACAAACCAGAATATGAAAATCCACTTAGAGTAAATTAATCTGTAGTTAATTGTACTTATCGGCAGGGAGAGTGATGTCTTGAGATAAACCTAATGTAGGAACTATGAAGCAAAACTAATAGATTCTGGCATCCAACATGCAAATGGGAGTTTCATGTTAAGATGTACCATAACCATATGTATTAATTTATGATAAACCGTTGGGAGCCTTGTGTGCTCAAAACTTGAGTACAGCTGGCATATTAATTTAGTTGGATTTGAGAAGAGCTATTAAGCTTTATTAAGCAAAAATAAAGTAGCCTGAAAAATTCTCAAACATTTTAGAAACATTCATGGGGTTTTTTGAAGTCTGAATTTCAGAAAATGAAATTGGTTAACTTATACATACACAATTAATTATTAAGGGGCAAGTTTGATATACATATGTCTTCCTTTTTGGCATAATTCTGCTCCTATCATATTTTCTAAATTAGAATTATAGAATGGTTTGGGTTGGAAGGAACCTTTAAGATCATCTAGTTCCTAGCCCCCCGCCATGGGTGGGGACACCTCCCACTAGACCAGGTTGCTCAATGCCTCATTCAGCCTGGATTACATTATTGGTGAAATGCTGGGGAAAAAAATATCTCAAAGTGCAGCATGTTGGTGTAGGTGCTGGTGGAAGGGTGCTGTAGCTTCCCAGGTCTGCAGCAAGAAAAGCCTGTTAGTGCCCAGCCACCATGGTAAGTAGCCTGGGATTCTTGTCATCCATATGTCTCTTCCTCTACGTATGCAGATAATATATATATTGTGCACAATTTGGCTGCATGTAGATTAGGAAGCAAAGCAGCAAAAATGAGAAGACTAGGAGCAGGAAAAAATTGTTTTCTCTTTTACCTGCTCAGATTGTTATCCTAGCAGATTTGGTTTTGGACCTTTTCTTTCTCACAGGGAAGCATCAGCATGTAGTTGTAACTGACCACTAGTTTTGTCTTCAGAAAAAAAATCACTGATGAGACTCAGAGTCTTGCATTAAACCGACACTGCAAAAGGATTATTTTGAGAGTAATTACAGATGTTAGGCCAAAGGCATTTCCCCTATAACCTTGCTCTAAGTTAGAGGTAGCTTGTAGTTTTATTGTGATTGTTCTGTTTCAAGTGGCACATCTCAGCTTTACGTCACTGATACTAGCAGATACTTTGAAAAAAGTCTTGATGTTCTCGTGCTTTTTAGTAGAGTTTCCAGAAATACATCTCCCTTGCATTCTAGAGAGTGAAATGTGACAAGTTTGTTATGTTAGGGCAAAAGTGACAAGTCACAACCTTATTCCATGCTTTAATTCTGTATGTTTCCTTTCAACCTACAAATTCTGCTCTTGATAATGGGCTTTTAAAATTTTTTTTTTTTTAATTTATTTTTTGTATCAAAGTATAATTTACTCAAATATGTTTTACTGGAAAGGCTGTTTCAGAATCTACCATTGCCAGTATGTTGCTGATGGTTTTCTAATAACTTGTGAAGTCCAAGAAAAGGAAAGGTTGATTCCTCTTTCTGTGCAGGAATAACCCCAGGCACCAGGATAACCTCTACATTAACCATCTGGAAAGTGTCCTGGGAGAGAAGGACCTGGGTGTCCATGAGGGCACCAAGAAGACCATAAGCAGGGAATATGCACTCATGGAAAAGCAGCCACAGGCTTCCTAGGATTCATTGAGAAAAGCAGTAACAGCAGATGTTCACATCTCATGAGATGCATCTGGGATGCTAAAATCAATGTTGGTCTCCCCAGCATGAGGAAGTACACTGGTCATATCAGAGCACATCAAGTGAAGGATGCCAAAGATAAATGAGCCTTTGGAGCAATTGTTATATAAGGAGAGGCTGAGAATTGCAAGTCAATTGTGAAAGATCAAAGGAAATTTTATTGCTTTATATAAATATCCAGTAGCAGGGAGTAGCTACTCAGTCAGGGGGCAGAGGAATGATTTTGGGATACTCTTCTTTGAGTTGGCTATGAGAGAAATGTACTTAACAGTACAAATGCATGTATTTTTTTATCTCTTTGAGCATCAACTTGCTGATCTTCATCTTAAAATCTGTATAGTGATTCCTGAAGTCAACCTGATGAAAACAAATTGGGTTGTTTTCTTCGTATTCATACTTCATTAAGGATGCATATAAATAGTTGATCAGCAAAGATTTTTCACTCTTTAAAGTGAAAAAATAGTGACTAATAAGTTGTACAGATGAAAATCAGTGCAAACAATAACTTATTTAAAATTTTAATTTTGTTAACAATACCAAAAAATGCTATTTTGTTTGAATTCAAACAAATAGAAGATTATGCATGATGGTATTTGGCCCATAAAACGTTTGGAAGGGGAAAATAAGGAATAGGGTGACAGCAGAAATAGTCACCAATGAGTGACAAGGAAGGCAAAATAATGAGAGGAAACCCAGCCACAGAGGGACTTGGAACGTTTACAAAGGGTAATAGATGAGAAAGGCAGTTCTGTGCAGATAAATGTAGTGTAATGATGACTTTGATGAGTCTTTGTTTCTCAGCTCTTTGTGCAACATGAAATAGAGGGAGTGGAGGAAAAAAAAATGAAAACAGTCAAAGCCATGTCATCGAGTGTCATTAATGAGTGATGAGGACTAGAAAGACAAAAGACAAATCTCTGAGCATTTGATGGGCTTTTATCCTATACATCTGTGTAAATTGCAAAAACTGAGGCGTGACTGAGAGTGGGAGTCCAAGCAAGTAGGAGAAGAATGGCTGCATCGAGGAAAAACTATTCTCAAACTTGGTTTGGCTGGTGAAATTCTTTCTACAACTTTAATTACAATATAGGAACTATACAGTTCAATACAGTAAGTGTACCACCAAAAAAATATTTTTATGTTGAAATTCTTATCTATGTAAATGAGTTTACATTCTCACTGGGAACTGAATGCAGATCAGCTCCCACTGCAGCTCTGTGGAGGGGAACACCATGGAAAAATGGACCCATTTATAACTTTAGTGAACCTTTATTGATGTAGTTGACATGCAAGCAGAGTTGCAAGCAATCTTGGGATAAATTTCAATGCAAACCAGTAAAATGTCCTTAATCACAAATAAAACCTTGCAGTTATCGTTAGTTCATGTTATATCTGTTTTGAGACAGGCAGTGGTCAGTCCACACAACCAATAACATCCTCTCATTGCAGTGTTTTTAACACCTGTATTACCTACCTCCTGCTTGTGTGTGTGTGCTGATATAAATCCAGTGTTATTTTGCTCCCCTGTAAAATAGATCCAGGTTTGAGCAGCTGTTTAATGGAGCACTTTACAACAATTTAGGACAGCAAGTGAAGAAAACCACATCCCATTTAATACTTTAGGGAGAATTCTAGGTAGGCTGAAGGTAATTAGAATCTGGCCAGGACTACAAAGAAAACAGTCTTATTCTTGCGTAAAATACAATGGGATTTTTATCAACCTTGTTATGTTTGTGGAAATAATCTGTGGGAGATACGGAGGAGTTATTAATCTTTGCTTTTTTAAGCACTTGTGTTCTTGGTTATTTGTCCTTTGCAGTTCCTTTTTCTAACTTTTACCACTTGGGATACCTGAGTAATAATAAATGATGTGGAAATAATGTGGTTATAAATAGAAAGCTTGCTGTTTGCTCTGGGTTGGGGCTGAAATCATTAATCCAGCTATCAGAATTATTATTCTGCCACAGCTTCTTTGTCTGAACTTGTTTGAAAATTAAACTGCTGTAAAACGCTATACTTACTGTGAAGCTGAGACCTCTGACCACATGCTTTACCACATCCATGTAAACATGTGACTGATGTGACTGGCTAGAAGTTTTTCCAACACATCTGAATGTTTCCTTTCGGGATCTGAATGTGAATTAGAAATTAATATTTAAAAAAAAAAAAAGATTTTTATTTAGGGGAAGTTTGTTCAAATGGCAGCAGCTGTAGGGTTTCATATGTGTATGTTATCCTGAAGAGAAAGATTTTTCATGGCAAGGGGCAATACTTCCTCCAAACAGGTGAAAGTTCTGGTGTAGATACAAATTTCTTAGGCAGTCTTGTAGGCTGGTCCAAATGATATGCTTTTACAGAAAAATGATTTGCATTGTCAAAAAGAATGCCTTTGTATCAAAGACACCTTTTATCTTTCCCCTCCCTAGAACTTGTTTGGGTGGAAACTGGCAATTAATTCTTTTAGAGACTTCAGAAAGTATCACCTATTGGACCTACAAACTAGCCAAATTGCTTTCATTTGAATACAATTTGGAATTGGCTCAACTAATCACGGTTTGTTAATTGCATTTTGGAGGAAAAAAGGACCCTGAATGAAGTGACTGCTTCTCATTAAAACTGTGTGAACAGCAGAGTGCTTGATGTCTGCTATTGTACCTGATAATTGAGGCAACAAGTGGCATTTATTTTTGCAAGTAGCAGTAATTAAATCTGCTGCAGTATTTAAAAATAATATGCTCACATTTTATTACATTGAGGCAATAGCGTGTTATACTAGAGCCTGTAAACAAATATCACCCCCAACCTCTGTTCTCTTACACAAAAGATCATAAACTTTGCTAAAGGACAAAACACAACTAACATAGTTTTCCCCTAGTAAATATTTGGGCAGGGTACTGTAAAAGGGATGTGACAGAGAAGGAGCAGAAAAAAGTCTTTCCTAGGTCACATCCTACTGGCCCAAGGGGAAGGAATGGGGTTTGAGCAAGTTCAGCAACTTGCAGGAGACAAGAGTGGCCAGTCTGCCCTGAACTCAACAGTCCAATTTTCTAACTGGGGCAGAGAGTGACAAGGATGAAGACACAGCACAAATGGGCAGAAATGTTCTGACAGAATGTTCTCCATTGGAAAAAAGACAATTTGTCAAAGTAAAAGGTTCTCTGGGAGCATGTAGATTCCTGCCTTGGTTCCTGCCAGCTCACCCAGCAATCTGCCTTTTAAGAAGCTTTCTGTTGTATTCAGAATACCTCTAGATACTCGTGTGTGTTTGCAGAAGGTCAGGCCTTAGATAGCAGATGAGCTGAAGGTGAAGAAACCCTGCAAGAGCTCATAGAGGAAAGGTACTCACCTGAGCGGGGCTGCTAGGAGTTTATTTAGGGATATAGAGGTTTGTTTTTAGGAACATCAAGACATACAATTGAATTTAATTTTTTTAATATTTTTTTAATATATTTCCCAAGAAATGTTATTCTTTTTATTTATTATTGTCCCTTCAACTGCATTTTTTCACCAAAAAATTTTCTTTTTTTTCCCCACTAATTTGTTCAGCAGGTGTGGTGGGTTTCCTAAGATCTCAAGACCTTGTTCTATGAGTAACTTTGAAAGTTTGGTAAAATTTCTGCTAAAGCATCTTTCTCCCAGAGGGCAAAAATGGCCAGATTGGAGCAGTGGAGACCTTTGTAGAATCACAAGATGAGAAAGAAGACAGAGCTAGGGTTAAGGTAGGGGCTCAGCACTCAGGGCTTCATAATTCAGCACAGCACCTCTAAATAGATAGTTTGCATAGCCTTGCAGAGGCCACTCAGTCTCTTCATACCCTTTTATTTTTTCTCATGAAACAAATCAACAAAAGAAAACAGTATTTAAGTTATTTGTGACAGTACTCACTTTCAGTGTATCGCAAATGATGGTTAGATCATTATTAGATATTACTAATAACACTAAAACACAGAAATATTCAATATTATAAACATATTTCAGTTGCAGGAAGCGCCAAAATAAAATTTAGTCCTGGCTTTTTATTTCTGCACAAATGATTTACTATTACAGGTTGTCACATGATTTTCGTAGTCTGGAAATAGCATGATAAATTTCTTTGCAAGTGACTTTTTATCCTTACTTTTCTTGAGCAAGAATAAATATTCCCTTTTTTCCCTGCTCCTGCTGCTGCTGATTTCCTCTGGTTTTCAGGCTGATGTGGATTGGTTCAGCCAGAATATAGCTCTCAGTATCCAGCTCTGTGCTGCTGATTAGTTTTCTGAGAGAGGACAGAGTGGAGAAGAACAGCAGGTTATATTGATTTACTTCTAATGATCTGTTTCTGAACCAGAGCTGGGGAAAGTGTTCTCCCGAAGGCACATACAGCTGTGCTCATGGCTCTTCTCTGCAGCACTATCAGGATTAAAAGCCAGTAATGGATTCTGTCATGTTACTGCAGCTTTCTGCACTTGCTTTGCAAGCCACAGATGGGTTAGCTGCTGAAGACATACATAACTTTTCCGTGCCATCTGTTGAACAGTCTGGTCAGGATGGCCCGGAGAAGGACACCTCTGTTATGTAAGCAAGCCTTGCACAATCAAGGAGTGTTTAGATGGAGATCACTACGTGTAATACATTGTATTTTGGTGCTGAGGCTGTCTCCATGATTTTGTGTAGGCCTGGGATCTGTGATGCCAAGATTACAGAATGGTTTACCAAGGATACAGGACACAGAACACTGTAGCACTTTGTTAGCAATCCTGCATAGAATCCTAGAATAATCATAGAATCATAGAATAGCTTGGGTTGGAAGGGACCTTAAAGATCATCTAGTTCCTACTCCCCTGCCANTATCCTGAATCTACCCTCTTCCAATTTACATCTGCTACACCTAGTCCTTCCATCAAATATCCTATTAAAAAGTCCTACCCCTGCCTTTCTGTAGGCCCCTTTCAGGTACTGATGAGCTACTGAGGTCCCCCCTGGGGCTTCTCTTCTCCAGGCTGAACAATCCCAACTCCTTCAGCCTGTCTTCATAAGGGAGTTGCTCTAACCCTTGGAAATAGTAGAATCACCTTGGTTGGAAGGGAATTTTAAGAACAAGTCCGACAATCAACCTAAGTCTGGAAAGAACCATCACTAAACCATATCTTTAAGCACTGCATCTGTCCATCTCTAAATATCTCCAGGGATGCTGTCTCAACCACTTCCCTAGGCAGCCTGCTCCAAAATGCCTGATAACACTTTCAGTGTAAAAATTTTTCCTAATGTCCAGTCTAACCTTGCCTTGGCATAACTTGAAGTAATTTCCTCTTCTCCTGTCACCTGTTAACTAGGAAACAAGACTGACCCCCACCTCTTTACTATCTCCTTTTAGGCATTTATAGTGATCAGTAAGAACTCCCCTCAGACTTCTGTTCTCTGAAGGCCTGGGAATGTTTTCTTTTTCCTGAAATAACTGATGATACAACAGAACTGTAACTTGCCAAACAGTTGATAAATGATGCTAAACAGTATTCGTGTCTGACTGAAACAATTGATTCTTTTACATTGGCTTATTTCTCTTTATCTATAGATTTACTATCAACACACTATCAGCTTTCAGTTCTGTCCCTTGTGTCAGCTCTGTGATTTGGCTTTAGAGTTTATCAGGTATCTGAAACTATATAACTGTAGTCCACATGCAGGGAATAAAGTTCTGAAAAGTTTTAAAAACATGATCTATAGCAGAAATTCACTGGTGCCTAATTACTGTCAAGAGATTTTGTTCATTTCTTTGTTGAATCTTGTGACTGAAAATTGCTAAAGATAAACTCTTCTAGAAATATTGCAATTCTGATCCTGCTTAGAACAGGCATTTAGATCAGATGCCCACCAGAGGTAATATCTTAAGAAATTATTTTTCAGCTCTATTAATGTAAATCTCTTTCTTTCCTTACAACAGCATTAAATAAAGTACAAGTGATTCTAAATTATGAAGTTATATACAGAATCACCAGCTCAAGAAGGTGACAGATTCCCAGAAGGCAGGAAGTTATTACTGGTTATATGATCCTCTAACTCTGGCTACCTCTTCTACTTCACTAAGTCTCCAATACTGACTACATGATCTATTGACCAAATTGAACCTCTCTATTGACCCATACAACTCCTATGTGCTGTCACACTGATCTGCTTTTTTTATTTTTCTTTCTGTAATTAATCACTCTAGGCTATCAAAATTATGTGCCTTTTGGGTGCCTGAGTCATCTAGGGAAATAAACCAAGCCAGAAACAATTAAGAAAACTTTGATACTCATTTTCAGTAAGGTAAAATTTTTATAGTGTCAACAAATCATCTGGATACAATATTTTCTACTAGATGAAGATATTCTTAGCTGCTTGTTTTCTGGAAGGACAGGAGAATTTACATTCTTGTTTGAATAACCAAATGATTTTCCAACTATGTCTACGTGTTTCAAAGGGAGAAAGGATTTAGCTTTGCCCAGTCTTCAAAAAAACTGATACTAACAGCTCTCAATCTAAATATCATGTCAGGTTGTCATGGAATTTAGAGTAGCAAAAGTCATGGTCACATAGTTCTGGTTTCAGAGCAGGCATGTGACCTGATAAATGAAAGTGTCACCAACCGTTTGAATAATTTAAATGTTTTTGCAGCATTTTAAGAATGATGATATTTTTGTGGCTGACTTGACCCTATAATTAATAAAGCTGCCTCAGCTTCACTTGACTCTGTAACTTTTCTCCAAAATGAAATGATTTAGGGAAAAATTGCATACCTTCTGGCAGTTGTCACAGAAATGCTAAATAGGTTTTCTTTGCTTTATTTTTCATACTATGCATGAAGAAAATATCACACGATGGTACATAAAAGATAGATACTTTCTTTCAATTAAACAAAGCAGTTGTCCCCTAGGAACATTTATACATACTCTTTTTTTCATTCTTGTTTGTTTATGGGTTGCTGTTGCTGCAGTATAGAAGGAGTCTGAATATTCCTCCAGGAGTAAATAGGAGTAAATAACACATACACACACACAGGTCCTTTCTTCTTCCTCTGTTGATGTAGAATTTAAAATAAAGGAAATAAGCTATAATTTAAAGAAGGAAAAATATCAAGTGCTGTTAACACTACTAAGGTTATATATTTAATTAGTTATCTTTTAATAATTATTTAATTACTAAGTTTAGTTTTGAAGATGCTTCCTGGCTGTTTCAATATGTCAGCTCATCCTTAGAATCATAGAATTGTCTATCTTGGAAGAGACCATTGAGTCCAGCCATCAACCTAACACTGTCAAAAATATCACATAGAATCAAAGAATTGTCTGGGTTGGAAGGGAATTGGTTTTGTCTTTCTCTTACAGTTAATATATATCTCCAGCTCTCCTCTTAGAAAATGGTTTATTTCATTGACTGTTGATTTCCTCCTTACCCCCATCACTATTCTTTTCTTATTTCCAAGGGTTGTGGAAGGATACTTGTTAGGGACTCTTCTGCTGTCCCTTAATTTTTCCCTGTTCCTGTGACTGGTGTTTCTGCTACTGTACTGGAAAGATGAGAGTTTCACCTTCTTTCTGCTTTCTCCAGGTTCCTTTATTAGTATGAGTACCAGTAATATTGATTACTTATTGACTCCTTCAGTTTTCCTGTTTTGTTTAATGAGAAATTGTACCACATAGTTTTACATTTATATTTTGTTCACAATATTTTTTTCGCAGTGTGTGGAGACAGAAGATGGTGCCACAGATGTTGAAATTAGGAGAGGAATGCCTTAGATAATCAACAAATTCCCTTCTGTCTGCATACTATGGGATTTCTTCTGAAATACCTAGTTATACTCCTGTAATCCTTCTCTTGTAGTACCCTAAAGTTAAGGTTCAATTTCCAAAGCAATGCAGAAGGTGTCCCAAGCAAACGTCTCTATTGTAATGTGGACCTGATGATGTCTTCTACCTTCAGCTTTCTTAAGACACCTTTTCTGAAGAGAAAGTGAGTTTTACTTGTGTGACTCCTCTTCTGCATGCTATTGCATGTGTGCAATGTCTTCATGTCCAGACATGGATTTGCAGTCTCTTTACTCTGCAGGAATAATGAAAACTCAGAGTAAGTTATGAAGCTGAAGTTTTTCTCCTGCTCTGTTTTTTTGGCCCTACACCAGTTCTTGTCACCTCATTCCTTGAGCAGCAGTATTTTAAGTGATGTGACAGATGTTAGTCACGTGTGGTCTCTTTCTTTTTAGTTGCTCACTTTATGTCACTTTCAATCCTCAGGTGGTGTAAATTAGAGCAGCACCATAGATTGATGATGGCTTATGCCAGGGGAAAAAAAAATCTTTCTCTTAAACCTGAGAGATAAAAACTCTTCTGAAACAAATTTGAAAAATCACCTCCCTTGGCTTTTTTATTTTATTTTAGAACAAAAACCTTGAAATAAGTGTTTGCAGCACTCCTTCAAATGCTAAGTAGCTCTTTTACATTTCTTTCTGAGCATGTACGCACACACAAATTTCAGAACTAAAATAAAAAGATGAAAAAGAAAGGGTGAGTAGTCTTGAAGGATTCAACAAAATGTGAAAGGCTATGAATTATGGAAAAGATGAATGAAATTATTAGAGACCTAAAAGCCAAAAAGATGCCACCCAACTTTTAATGTCAAAACTAAATGGACCCATTTATAATCTGAGATTACCTTTGATTTTTCTCATGCTTGGTATTTTCAGGAATGGTGAGTTTAAATGTACATACCCTTATGTTGAGCTGTTATCTCTTCCTGCTGATTTTCCCACACATTTAGTATGAGTCTTAGCCCATTGCTTTGGATAGTCTATTGACTTCATTGGCTTCCTGATGATTTGAGCTGGTGTTAGTGAGACAGGAATCAGGTCCAGCCTCACAGTGATGCCCCTTCTAATGAAATTTTGAATACAAACCTCTTCCCGTTGCAGCAATGCCATTCAGTCATCTCAGATGTCATTGTCTTGAGCAATTCTCCCTCCTTGATGCAACTGTGAAATTAGAGAGGATGAAATTGAGGGTGGAAACAATCTAATTTTCTTCCCTTAAAGCAAAAGTTGTCAGTAGAAGCATCCTGTAGTGAACATACCCATAATCACTGAGATTGTCAGATAAATGGCCGAGAACCAAACCAATTAACCTTTTGGGGATCACTTCAGATACTGTAAGCATCTTTTCCCCTTCCCCACTATGTTCTTGGTTTTGTTCATTTGTTTACCTTATCCACGAAGGCTGCTGATACATATATATTCACTGCCAGAAGCCTGGGTTTGGCTAGTTGTAATTTTTTACCATTGTTGGTCTTCCAAGGTCAAGTTCTTAATTATTAGCATAGTCCTTTTAAAGTAGTCCTTTTTCCCAAATATATAACATTTATCTTTCTGACTTAAGCAACTGTAGCAGTTCTTTTGGAGCACTTTGCCTTGTACATCTCAGCAGTGAGGATGGATGAGGTGTGTATCATCTCCCATACACCATTCATATAATGTCATAGAATCATAGAATGGCCTAGGTTGGAAGGGACCTTTCAGACCAAGTTCAACCATCAGCCTAACTCTGACAAGAACCATCTCTAAACCATACCTCTAAGCTCTATGCCCATCTATCTCTTTAATACCTCCAGAGATGGTGCTTCAAATCTCTTTCCTGGGCAGCCTGTCACAGTCATGATCTCTTTGGACTGAGGACCTTAATGCACTCTGGGGCACAGTGAGTGGTTTGGTGCATGCTAGAGAACAGACTTAGAGAAGCCCTCCCATTAAGAACCACATCTGGTCAAAGCACAGATAATCTAAATGACAAATTCCCCTTTGCACATAAAGATATTTTGGAGAGACCCAGACTGCAGCGAGGGAATGAAAGTCTGAAGTAAAAAATGCATAAACTCTAGGGTCTTGCACTAGTTCTGATGAATAATTTCTTTGCAGCTTGCAGCACTATTAACATAATTTAAACTGGGGTTTTTATGCAGTAACTCTACTTAGATTGTCTCAAAGGGGCTGCTAATGTGCTGTTCCCCTTTTCAAAGCTATTTAATCTGGCAATACCCAGAGGGCTGTGTGGAGACTTGAATTGGGGCCCGGCAGTAAGTAGTGTCACTTGCCTATGGCTTCAGTTCTGGGAACACATCAATGTGGCATTTATTGCTTTGTTGTGACTTAGGCTTTCTATCCCAGCATTGTAGCACAGAAAAAAAAAACAACAATAAAAGATTTCACCATGGGAGGTGAAAATGAATTCCAGTCTAGTTTGCCTCTTTCTGTCTAGTTTATCTCTTCCCTGTAGCAAGACAACCACTCATTTGTATGACTGAAAAGGGCACTTACACCATTTTCCAAACCATATAGCTTATACTGTTTGCTTATTCTTTTAATTGACAGTGAATGTTAGCTACTTATATATATATACTGGGGACAAAAAGCACTTTCAATAAAGTATTCTCTGTAACTCTGTCTCCATAAAGGACAACCACAGTGTGGAAAAGTACCCTGACTGCAGATGGATTGGAAAATGTGCTGGTTGGATGGTGCTAAGGACATTCTGGAGCACACTCTTCCCAGTAGGATTTTGTTGTTCACAGAACTGCATAGAGTTTAGTGCACAAAACCTGAATAATACATACTTGGGAAAGAACAACCAGTTCTGGCTAAGGGAAATGTCTTTTTCTATTAGAAATGGTATTTCAGACACCCCCAAAAAAGGGGAAAATTTTCCTATTGCTTTTTTATCATAAAAATTCTTACTATTCCATTGAATGTAATGGGAGAGCATTAACATTAGAGCCTATACAGCTCCATTTCTGACCAGCTTTAGTAGCCACACTACCAAATAGTTCAAGTTGGAAATGTTTATTAAAGATCTAGGCACTTTGGCATTTAGAAAAGAAATCAACAAATGGAAACCATTGCCTGAAATAAGGAATTAGTAATTTTGATCATCTCCTGAAGGTATTTGAAGGAGACAGTTAAGTTTAAATTGAGACTAGCACAGTATCTGTAAGTGGGTCCAAATGAAAGAAAAATTTACTTGCGATAACACAAGAAAAATGCCAATGTTGTCCACTTCAGGCTGCCTTTTGAGACATATTTGCAACTGTTAGCAGAAATGTCAAAGTCTCAGAATGTGATTGTAAAGAGCTACAGCTACAGTTGGGTCAAGGACATACACCGGCAGTCCTTCAGTTAAATCAATGTCAGCTTAAACAACAGCAAAGCACTGAACCTGCTGAGTCCCTGGGTAGGTTCCAGCTGTTTGAATCTGGATTGACTAAAGAAAATATTAAAACTTTACACTCAATCATCAACATTACAATTACCTTGCCTTGGTGCATAAACACTAAAAAGGGAAATTGCTCAAAAGGGATAATCCCATTGAGTTGAAATAATTAACCTGGCAGAGAAAATGTTCTTAACTGTGGGGTCCTGGCCCCTTGCTTTGTACAAGCAGCAGCAAAAGCCAAGCTCACTGCTCTCTTCTCTGAAAAAGAGAGAGTTCTCTTTTGGATGTAGGAATGAAGGTTGAATAACACTTATAACATGAAAGAAAATTCATAGTCTGAGTATATACATTAGTTATATGTGTAAAATAGATGTAAAATATATGCACTTACATGGACATGTTTTCCATGCAATCATTTAGTGTAGATATATGCTTATAGCTGGAACTGGAGGTACACTGTGTTGTGAAATTTGGTTGAAAAATGATGCTTTATTGATTTCTAAAATATTTTTAATATCCCCTTCATTTTAATACAAATTTTACAATCCTGTGAAAGATGTCTGTGTCAAGAGCTAGGGGGAAGTGGGTCAGGCTAGAAGATCTTTAAAAGCCCCTTCCAACTTTCTTTAATTTTGTGATTTTATTGATGTAGATCCATATTTCTCTTGAATTCATACCAATAACATCACAGAAGGCTCTGCAACATTGTATCACTGCTTAGATATTTGCATCATTGCTTGGTCATCTCTATATTTGTACTAGAGATGAGAATCTTTTTGTTCCAGAAAGTGAGAATCTTTTTGTTGCAGAAAGTGTGTTTTTTCAGAAGTTTCATTTTTCTTTTTTCTCTAAATTGAGAATTGCTTAAAATTATCATTTCCTAGGTCAAATAGATACTGTACTCATTCAAAAATGTATTGGTATTTTTAATAGCTTCTTTTTTAATTTGTTTTTTTGTTAAAAAAATGTTTATCCATTTACCATATGTTTTCACCAACTGAAATAATTTTGTTCTCACTTGTTCCCAATTGTCAGCAAGCTGAAAAATCATACACTCACACAGTAATCTTTACAGAAGCAGCCTGGCTGTTTTTCTTGAGCTACCAACTGGAAAAGAAAAACTAATGGTATCTATATAGCAGTTAATGTGCACTTGTGTTTAATTGGTATCAGCAACACTGTTAAAAAGAAAATTAAGTAAGTGTCCATTTAAGTAAGCAGAAATCTTCATTGTTGTTAGGTTGAGATTGTTGCTATTATGTAGGACTCATAAGCTGGGAATAAGTGTAGTACCAAAACCCCCCATAAATCAGTTCTTGATAGCAATACTGCTCAACACCATCTTACTTTTTGCCTTTCCTTTTACATTTACTGATGCTTGGATACAAATAGTTCATTTATATTCACACATTTATTTTTAAATAGTTCCATAATGAAAATTCTGTTTCCCTCTATTGCTATGTCTGTGCTTTGCTATTATAAACCAGGATGTGTGGAAGATGAGTTGCTTCTACTTGCAATGTAAATTGTGTAGTGTACCAAATGCATTGCTTATGCTCTGTAAATATTTTATTTTAATATTATAAAGCTGCATTAACAGTTTTCTGATTATTATTGTCTGTTTTCAGTTTTCTTTTCTCACCTCCTCCTTTTAAGTCTGGGAGCAAAATGTGTTAATTCACAGTAGAATTTGTAAATATATTTTAAATGGCTACATTTGGCATTAGTAGGGCTGTTGCATCAGAAGCTCTAGGATAGAGATGCACTAATAATTCTGATACAGATTTATCTGTTCAAGGCTCTACATGTGAGATAAATATTGATCAATTATTCCAAACCACATTCCATTTATTGATACAATGCTAAAAGATGATGACACTGTCCCGCATGACATCCTGGTCTCCAAACTGGAAAAGAATGGGTTTGATGGATGGACCACTCGCTGGATAAGGAGCTGGTTGAATGGTCGAACTCAAAGAGTTGCAGTCAATGGCTCATTGTCCAAGTGGAAACCAGTGACAAGTGGTGTTCCCCAAGGATCAGTACTGGGACCAGTGCTATTTAACATCTTCGTAGGAGATATGGACAGTGGGATCGAGTGCACCCTCAGCAAATTTGCAGATGACACCAAGCTGTGTGGTGCAGTTGATACGCCTGAAGGAAGGGATGCCATCCAGAGGGACCTTGACAGGCTTGAGAGGTGGGCCCAAGCCAACCTCATGAAGTTCAACAAGGCCAAGTGCAAGGTCCTGCACCTGGGTCGAAGCAATCCCAAGGACAGATACAGGCTGGGTGGAGAGTGGCTTGAGTGCA
>VZTY01009000.1:20009-67348 GCA_013400935.1 Turnix velox
GGTTGGAGCAACTGCCCTATGAGGACAGGCTGAAGGAGTTGGGGTTGTTCAGCCTGGAGAAGAGAAGGCTCAGAGGGGACCTCATAGTAACTTATCAGTACCTGAGGGGGTCCTACAGAAAGGCAGGGGAAGGAATTTTTAACATAATATTGGATGGGAGGACTAGAAACAATGGATATAAATTAGAGGGGGATAGATTTAGACTAGACATAAGGAAGAAATTCTTTACAGTGAGGGTGGTGAAACACTGGAACAGGTTGCCCAGGGAGGTGTTCAGGACTAGGCTGGACAGGGCACTGGGCAGCCTGGATGAGGGGGAGACATCCCTGCATATGGCAGGGGTGTTGGAACTCAATGATCTTTGAGGTCCCTTCCAACCCAAACTATTCTATGATTCTATGATTCTATGATTCTATGATTCTATGATTCTATGATGAAATCCTTGTAATCTATTTCTTTCTGGTAGTGCCAAGATTCAGACTGGTTTCTGTTGTGCAAACCAAGGTCTAAAACTGCAAAGCTTCAGCCCTTGCTGAAGCAGTTACCAGTTTTAAAAATGATATTTTGTTAAAAAAAATTACCTACTCTTGCTGTCTATTCTATCTCGTTGTAAAGTCCAGACAAAAGAACTCTGAATCACAGCATTATGCTTGAACTTGAATGTTTGCTTCATTGTAGCTGTGCATAGTTTTCCTTACGGAAAGGAAAAGCTTCCCCTACGATTTTTAAGTATGACACAGGATGCATTTCATTGTAGTTTAAATTAAAATGTATTGTTTTGCTCACCTGCCAATTAAATAAATAAAAAGTCCCATTTGATGGTTGGGAGAACTTTCAGTAAATTGATTTTTTTAAATGGGGAAAATAAAAGATAAAAAAAAATGGATACAAATATATTAAATTTCTCAGACTTTTAGAAGTACCGAATTCCCAGATGATTTGATTTTGTTCAGTGTTGCTGAAATCATTTTCCATTGTTCACACCAAAGGCAACTTGAGAAATTAAATAAACCAAGATCATAGGTTACTGGTGTTCTATTTGCATACTGAGCACTTACAGGATATTTACCAGCTGCAAATGGCATCCTCATTTCTGTGAATAAAAATACAATAATTATGTTTTGAATAGCAGAGTCAAAACTAAAAAAAAGGAGTGATAGATCTGAATATGAATCTGGGCTCCCATTTTATGAAATTGCTCAAAGGTATCAAAGGTTAGTAGTGAGTAGTACTCTGAAGTGGTGGTCTTCTTTGAAGACCAATAGAATAGCACTTTAAAAGAAGTAAGGTCTTTACAGAAAGAAGAATTATCAATATTATAAACCAAACCCCTAGTGTTTTATAGCTATTTTTTCCACACCATTTCAGAAGGGCAGTCATTGAAAACCATTTTACTATGAAAGTGCTTGTTGCCTCATACCATGTGCCATTATAGAGGTCTAACTTTATCATTTTGAAAGTGCAGTTTCTGTTTCCCCTCCTCTACCTTTTAAACACTTGTACAAATGTGGACCATGAGGGTGAAAAAAACCCCCAACCTTTTCCAAAATCAGATTTTGCTTGTGAAAATGCTTCCTGCAGCAGGATTGCTTTTGGCTGATGATCTCAGTGATCCTTCATTAAATTGTTGAGATTTCTCATGTTATTTCACTGTTTTTGCTAGTGGTGTGGTCACTGTTAAACAGATGAGCCTGGGGATAAATGTTTATCTTCTCTGCCTTCTTGTTAAATATTGCAGATTTGCAGAGATAAGAAAGGTCTGTCAGAGTTTACAACAGGTTTTCAGAAGGAGTAGATTTCAAAACTGTTCCAGCTTATGCTGTAAAACATTGCAGTGTCATCAACACAGAATCCCTCTTTCTAAGTGTTACATGCTACTTTCGGAACAGGAATTGTCTCAGATTTGCCATTATTAAATGTTATGAACCCTGATAAGGAAAACAAAGCCACAAAGGTGCTGTTTATTAACTGCTTTGGGAGTCACTATTCTGCCACTGGATGTTTGACGGGGCAAATCCTTACTTTTCAGTTGTAGACACAGGTTCCCTTCAGCACTGATTTTAGGAGAAGACTTATACCTGAGAAGACTTTACATTTTGCTGGAGGAGCAAACCTCATAGATTTCGATGGATTGTTATGTTCTGTGTAAACTATATCATGACAAATCATCAATGAACGGGAATATTTGTAGGTTAATTAATTAGGGATCACTTGTGTCTCAGAGGTTTGAATTCAGCTCATCAGGTGATCCACTTGATTTTAGTGGACTTACAGAAAGTCTAAGAGTCAAATTTCCCATAAAAACAGACAAAAAATCCAAGAGGGTCAGCACAACACAACCACAGCCCATTGCCTCATTTACCAAAAACTCAGTTGGCTTCATTGCCCTAAGGAGTGTTCAGGGAGGATTCTAGTAGGATGAATCTGTCTTTAAACTAAGAATAAGATAATATCAGAGCATTTTAAGTTATGAAATATTACATCTTACTGCTAATGTTGCAAAAGGAACTTTCTTTGGGGGGGGGTGTAAGAACTATTTCCTTAGGGATCCAAAGAACATAAGCAGGAGGAGAGTTGCTCATGAAAGAATTTGGTAGGATGAGGAGAAACAAGGCTGGAGACAAAAAGCTGTTAATGGTGCTCTTATTAAAAAGCACTTGCAGTTAATACGTTGCAGAATGGTTCCTCCAAATACTGAACTGGAAAACATGTTACAGTCTAGCTCCTTTTCACAGTTTTAGAGCAAGGGGAAAGCCTTTTCTGGGGAGAGTATAAAAAATAAGGTTATCTTTTTTTAATCCAACCCACAAATAAATTGTGATTTGCTGAAGTCAAGGAAGTTGCACTTATGCAAAAAATTTTGCAAGGAGTATGATCATGCTTGAGATGGATTCCCAAGGGAAAGAAGGATGGATAATTGTAGGCAAACCCATATAACATATTATTCCTTGATTGTCAGGATTTATATGTGTAATTAAGTTATTCTATAAATAACTCAGAAGAAAATAGAAGGCAACAGAGAATTTTTTGGATCAAATTTCCCACAAAAGAATGAAAAATATTATGAGCTTTTGGAAGAGAACAGGGTGGCTTTACCACACCTGTGTCTCTGCTTCCAGTTTCTCTTTACTGGAGAGTGTGACAGCCATTTAGATTGGGGTCGCAGGAGTTCAACTCGGTGTCTGGTGGTCACTCTATCTCCAGGGAAACAAAAACACCTGCAGTTCCTAGAAAGCTTGAATTTTAGTGCTCTTCAGAAACAAGACACCTTGAACATTGCAGACTTTTTGTCTCCAGGAGTCAGTGTCTGGGATACCAATAAGCTGCTCAAGAGAGGAGATGTAGTATTCTAAGTACATTTGACACACTGAAATAAACTTAGTTTTCAGAGTTAAGATCAGGCCTTTTATTATAAGGGAGGCAAATGTTTCATCAAATCACATTGAAGCTGAGGCATTCTGCCAAAAATAACATTAACTCCTTTCTAATTCACACTTGGCATGCTCACTGGTAGGTCTCACATCATGGCAACAGGCAACTCACCTCTAAAAATTACATTTTGCTGGTTTTATGTGAACTTTGAGCTGCTTCTGTAAGGGCTTCTTGGAAGTCCACTTGAATTTTAGGCATGGAAACCAGAATTTAATTTTTGATAAGCAGCAAAAAGGAGTGGGGGTCTTTCCCATTTCACCAAATGAAGTTTCTATTTCCTAGAAATAAAAAAAATCCCTGAACTATTAATTTACTATAATGGAGATCTTTTATGGGGAAAAGCAAATAAAAAAGCAAAAAATAAAAAAGAGAGAGTATTTCATTTTCTGACTTCTAAAGTTGATTGGAATTGTTACAGTTTTGCTGTGCTGCCCATTTTTTGTGGTCTTCAGGGCTGTCTAATTTGGCACTACCAAATCACTTATTCCGTTTTTCAGAGATAATGTGCACAATCAGTAATGACACCAGTGATATAAAACTATGCATTTACTTCTTCTTGGAAATTATAGTGATTTTTTACTTTTTTATAGGTTCCTCTCTTAGGTTTCAGGTTGCACTGAAGATTACTGTGCAATCTCAGTCTTGTGGTTTGTGTTTCCAAGGTAAAAATATAATGAGGAGGTGGAAGGGTGGTTCAGGGTAGAGCTGTGAGACAGGTTGGATGCAGAGGACTTCAGAGCCCCAAGAGCATCCCAGAAGTCACAGATAATAGAAATAGATTTATTACAACATTTCTGGTACATTCTACCTGAGAGTTTCATGTGTAAGATGTGTCCTTTTCCAAATGCTTTGTGTTTATAGGACACCTGAAGAATGCATGTTTGTGTTGTAGATTTTCTGAATTGCCCTGACAGTAATTCTACAACTTTATCAGTCCTGTTCTCTCCATGCTCCTTCTCAGTTTTGCAGCTATTGCTTACTCCTTCACATTGGTAGTGTGCACTGACAAATAAACACTGTGGTTTCCCCCCCTTCACACAGTTGATAATATTTAGGTAATCAGCAAGACAGTAGCAGATCAAGGCTCTCTAGCCCCACTGTATACATTTTCATCATGAAAGATGGGGTACCCATGAATGAGGCACTTTCCTTGCACACTTTACAAAGCTTTTCTTTAAGACAAAGGAATTTGCATCCTCCTTTCAGATAAGGAACGTACTTAATGTGAAAATAATTTACTGAAGAATTGACTGGAATAAATTCAGTCCAGTTCTGACAGGCCAATTAATTCATGTAATCAAAAAATTAGAAGGAGGTCTCATAATCAGCACGGTGTTTCACCTTGTGATATGAAGGGAATAGAGGAAAGGAAGAGTCCTCAAGACTCCTTGACTAAATTTGCCTAATCCTTTGGTTTATCAAATGAAGGGAACAGCCTGGTGCATGACAGGGAACAATTCATTTCCACTCCAATAAGTACAACAAGAGAAAGTGCCCTTTTTAATCAGACTGATTAAATAGGAGCTGTTTCATGCCAATTCAGTGACTTCAGCAATTATAAAAGAAACTGGACATGGACATGGAACCTGTTTCAATTAGTTTTCATTAACAAGTTCTTTGGAGCAGTTTGTGAAAGCAGTAAACAAATGAAACTAGCAACATTTGCAATATGGTTTTCATCATCTTAAATACTTTACTTTCTTGAAGAACATTAATAGGAGCCCTCTGAGTCTAAAATGAATTCAGATGCTCATATTATTGACTTCCTCCCACCCTATAGCTGATATTTATGACTTGGAAGCTGGTTCTGTTTGTTGGTATATGCATGAAGCATATCCTTTTCACATTTATTTGACAAATGGCACTGCATTAGAATCATAGAATAGTTTGGGTTAGAAGGGACCCTAAAGATCATCGAGTTCCACCCCCCCTGCCATAGGCAGGGACACGTCCCACTAGATCAGGCTACTCAGTGCCTTGTCCAGCCTAGTCTTGAACCCCTCCAGAGAGGGGGCATCGACAACCTCTCTGGGCAACCCTCACTGTAAAGAATTTCTTTCTTAGGTCAAGTCTAAATCTACCCCCTTCCAATTTACATCCGTTGTTTCTAGTCCTCCCATCCAATATCATATTAAAAAGTCCTTCACCTGCCTTTCTATAGGACCTCCTCAGGTACTGATAAGTTACTATGAGGTCCCCTCTGAGCCTTCTCTTCTCCAGGCTGAACAACCCCAACTCCTTCAGCCTGTCTTCATCAGGCAGTTGCTCCAGCCCTTTGACCATTTTCATGGCCCTCCTCTGGACCACTCTGAGGTGCAGCATTCATCTAAGTGTATTTGTCTGTGTGCATGTGTGTATCTGTGTGTTGGTGTAGGTGACTTTAGAGTTCTGTGTGTCCAAAGCTCTGTTTGACATCTCTGAATATCACACCACCCCCAGACACCATTTGGAAGACTGTATTCATCTTGAACTAAAACTCCATGAATTATGTTAACCATCTTATTGTATAGATGCACTTTGAACACATGAACCCGTATTTCAATGCAAACAATGTAATTGCAACATGTAGAAAGAAGCCTACAAGGTGCAATTATTCTTTCTCCCCTGTATCCCTAGAGCTCATTTTGGAAACTCCCACAGAGAAAGCAGGTAAAATTTTCCTTACAGGAACTGTTCTGTTTGGCCTCAGATTGCACAAGACAGGTCTAACTTGGCCCAAATCCTGTACAATTGGAGATACTGTGCAGTGTCTGGTGGTCCTTTTTCCTCACGCTCTTCCTTTTATGCAAATTTAAAATTCATTATATTCCTGGCTCTCAGATCTCGCACATTTGTAGAGTTAAGTGCAGCAACATTTTGTTGATGCCTTGCAGACAGTGAGGGAAACATTGTATATAGGTAAGTTTGTGATTTCAGACTCCACATAGGATCCATAAAGTCCAGCATTAGTCCAAGCAAAGGACACTCATCCCCAGTGAAAATCAAGTTCCTTTTGTTGAAGCATCAGAAAATGATAGTAAATCAAAATTCAGATAGTCATTGACATGCTTTCAATGTTCATTATTTATGATGTAGTTATTTTTAATAATCTCACTTGAATATTAATTTCTTTGAGTTAGACTAGACTTTTCAAAAACTGAAGGTTTGTCTCAGCATCTTTAATGCAAAGTTCGAAAGTGTGGATGCATTTATCCCTTGACCATCATTCTCCTGTGCTGTACATGAGTCTAGTTTTCTATGCTGGTTTATTTTAGATTGTTGCTCTGTTTCTAGTGCAAAATAGTACTGCTTTAGCAAATTAATATTATTGCAAATTCACTTTAAGATTCCCATTTCAGAGGATTATTTCTCAGTTGTTTCAGTTTGACCTGAGCTAGAGTTGGGCATACAACAGATCAATACTGGGTAATTCTTTACTTGGGGGAGTTTGTTATGACTGGGTAGAGCTAACAAATATGGAAATTACTAGTAAACCAAAGACCTCTCCAGTGAAGCTGCAAAACTGGTCATTCAATTTGAGATCTGTCTGTTGCCGTTTGATCTGTATGGCATAAAATTTACCAAGCCAAGCATCTGCTAACAGGGCTGCATGGAATGAAAATGCAGAGAGCCTTCCCCTTGACAGGGGAACTCCAGCAGCTGCACAATCCTGCTCTCACATCTAATGAGGCTAGGTCCAAAAATGACAGGAAAAGAAATACAGTGGCAGTATTCTTTCTGTGACTCACAACTTTATACTGCAATAAACTTGGCAATGTGATCAAACTTTTCCCCCTGTACCAATGAATTCAGAGAGCTGAGGAAAATCATCAGCATAGTTCTAAAACATAAAACCACCCTGACTAGGGATTTGTAGTCTAGTCATGAATAATATGTAACAGGGTTTAGAAAAGAAACTATTGGTAGAGATGTGTAGCTAAGCAGGCTTTCCACAGGAGTGGACAGAGTTTATAATAATAATAATAATGAGGCTTCTTTTTGCCTTTTTTTAAAATTCTTGTTCTCAAGATTTCATTTGAATATGTTGTGGGTGCCTGCTTTTGGCAGATGAACTGTTTTCATTCTTGGCACAGGCCATCTGCACCAGAAAAAAAAAGAATATGGAAATGCAGATCCAAAATAATCTAGATGCACTGTTTGATTTGATGCCACTGGAGAAACTCTAACATCTGTTTTGCAGACTTCTATGAAAATATTCCATTTTCAGCCTCGGGCGTTTTTCTATCTGCAACCTTCCTTATTCCAATGAAATGGAAGTGAGCAGTGTTCATCTTATCTTCAATTTAGTCTGAAAACAAATAAGGAGAAATGTACTGAGTTTGTCACTGAACATCAGGCCATTAATATTTAAGTATTCTATGTGTGCCAAAAATGCTGATACAAAAGAATACTTAATTTTTTTGTACTCTAGTACAAGGGATCTTAGATCATGCTGTGAGACATGGCATATGAAGAGGGACATTGAAACTACATTGGATATCAGTGTTTTACCTACTTGGGCTAGTATACCTTGCTTACCCTTGTAAATTAAGTGGTAAATACTGCTGTACATCACCTACTCGAATTCCTCATTTACAGATCTTTTGGGTATTGCATGACACCTTGGATCCAGCATTAGCACTGATAGCCCTGACAGGTTGAAGAAAAACAGCTAGAAATAAAATTACTTCTGCTTTTGTGAAGGCAGGTACAGAATTTTATTAATGCAAATCAAATTATGTTTAAAGCTGCAAAGTACATTCAAGCAGACCATGCAGAGAATCTGTTGAATTTTCTCCAAAACAGGAACTGGAAAGAATTCCTGTACAGACATCTAATCTGTAATAGAACGAGGAGAATTGCCTAATGTCACAAGTCCATTTATGATTTGAGGCCCGTTGATCTTTCTAGTGAGGCATCATTACAACCCCAGACACATGTATTGCTAAATGATGTCTGGTTCTATTGCATGCTGCGAAGATTTTATTTTCCCATTTGCCTCCAAGTGTTGATGGCTCTGGGGTTAATTGAAGGAAGGATATGCAGCAGAAATGGTAAAGAATGAATTGCTGACAATCAGCTGTATAACTACTTTTGAAAATGTCTGCATACACTTCTGCCTCAGCATAATAACAAAGAAAGTGCACAGATGCCAGAGTGCTAGAGCCTTTTCTACATCTTGTCAGCAAATTGTCTAATACAGTAGCAGTTTATATCTGAATTGTACAGGTGATGTAATGCATGCCACGAATAAATATTTTGGCAACACTAGATTGCTTTCTTCTGAGTCTTTAATTTGCATTTTCTGTCTGTAGAAGTCATCAGTGTGCGTACCTTGCACACAACTCTTTTTTTCTCCTGTTATTGTTGTTGTAAATACAGTGTGCTTAGCAATGCTTAGCCAGTCATACTGGAAGTCCTTCTGGCAGGTGGCTTCTTCTACAGATGGATAAACACTAGCACATGTTAAACTGCAAATATCTAGAAGTGTTTTGTTGCATATTTGTGGACCATCTAGCCATCTGCCTGATTTTCTTTAAAGTACAGCCCATGGTGATTTGACAGAGAGTGAAAGTGGTGTAGTATGAGTAATAAGGCTCTTAGTCATTCTAGTAAAATCCCAGTGAAACCTTATTTGCTGAAATATAAATTAGATGGGCAGATGTATAGACTGGGAAGTATTCCAGATGCTCTTTAAATATCGAAAGATTCAGCACCAGATCATTACATCAAGGTCTACCAAGGTGCTTGCCATAATACAATGACAAGGAATTCAGGCACTTTTAGGGAAAGGAAAAATCATCTGATTCCAGCAGGCAGAGTCTTCTTTAGTCTTTGAGGTACTGAAGTCCCAGGATGATACAGCACACATGACAACAGCAGTGAATATTCTTATGTGGCTCATAGAGTATGCATTGAGGTACTGGAAACATGCATTTCTAAAGGTTACATAGTATTTTAAATAATTGATTTGTATTGTTACTGAAGAAGAATTTAATCTAGAGCTATTAAACACAAATACATCAACTCTGGAAGTCCTTGATATGCAGGAGGCTGGATGTCTGCATACAGAAATCTGTAGCTGCATGAGTTTAAAGTCTATCTTAGTACATATTCTTTACTACATATCCTATTAGTATGTTTTTTGATCTGACCTGTTACAACTGGTTTTTTGCCCCAGTTCCACAACTGAGTTACTATATGGCAATATGTCTGCATTGTAGTGAATAGATTGTAAAGCCTCAGAAATTAATGCTTTCACATATTTAGCCTCAAGTTCTTAATATGAACACATTTAGCTTTTTCTCTTGCCTGTGCTAAGGAACTGGTTTTTGCACTGCTTAAAGAACTTCAGTTCTGTAAATTAAGATTCATGCTGTCTGTGCTATTTGAGCTCTTTTATCACCAAAGATGACTGTGTACCCTCATCTGGAATGCTTGTACTTTAAAATAACTAGTCAGCTCTGCACTTCATAACTTCTTTTTATTATTATGTGTGCAAGGTAGCTGCAACATTCAGTTACTGTGTAGACTGGATCAGTATGACTCGAAGTTGTAAGGAAAATATATGCATTTAATAATTAATGAGGTACAAAGGCTTCAGTTAAATTACTAAGAAACATTACAGAGTAGGCTAAAGTTTAAAAGTGTTATTTAAATTGCTGTCTTAGGTCATTAAGTATATTTTTCCTGTGTTCAGAAACTCAGAAGCTATTAAACATGTTTGTGGAAGCAAGAAATTGGGGCCATTAAAATCTTTTCTTTCCCACTACATAAAAAGTTTTTTCAAGGCTTGGAGAGCTTTGGGCAGCTTAGAGCTCAAACAAATGAGGGGTCTCTGACATCACTTTAATACTTGGATGACTTTCTATATGCAAGTTTTCTCTTTTGAACTCAAGGGCACGATTATGCACAAGAATGATTGGAAAACTGATGGGTTTGCTGTTCAAAAGCTTTACTACATCCTCCCCACTTCTTGTAATCATAGAATAGTTTGGGTTGGAAGGGACCTTAAAGATCATCTAGTTCTAACCCCTTGCCATAGGCAGGGACACCTCCCATTACATCAGGTTGCTCAGTGCCTTGGCCAACCTGGCCTTCAACACCTCTAGAGAGGGGGAATCTACAACCTCCCTGGGCAACCTGTTCCAGTGTCTAACCACTCTCACTGTAAAGAATTTCTTCCTTATGTCTATCCTGAATCTCTCCTCTTCCAATTTGCATCCATAATTTCTAGTCCTGCCATCACATATCCTATTAAAAAGTCCTACCCCAGCCTTTCTGTAGGCCACTTTTGGGTATCGATAAGCTACTGTGAGGTCCCCCCTGAAGCTTTTCTTCACCAAGCTGAACAACCCCAACTCCTTCAGCCTGTCCTCACAAGGAAGGTGCTCCAGCCCTCTGATCATCTTCACAGCCCTCCTCTGGACCCGCTCCAACAGATCAACATCCTTCTTGTGTTGAGGGCTCCGGAACTGGACACAATACTCCAGCTGGGACCTCACCAGAGCCAAGTAGAGGGGCAAAATCACCTCCATTGACTTGCTGGTCACACTTCTCCTGATACAGACCAGGATTTGGTTGGCCTTCTGGGCTGCAAGTGCACACTGGTGGCTCATTGTAGAGTTTGTAATCCACTGACACTCCCAAATCCTTCTCTTCAGAGCTGCGCTCAAGCCAGTCCATGCCCAGCCTGTATCTGTGCTTGGGGTTGCCCCAGCTCAGGTGCAGGACCTTGCACTTGGCCTTGCTGAACTTCATGACATTGGCATGGGCTCACCTCTCAATCCTGTCAAGGTCTCTCTGGATGGCATCCCTTCATTCTGGTGTGTCATTCTCCATGGTATCTGGGTTGTTCCTTAACAATCCCACCCATCTCCCTTTTCGCTTGATCCTTTTCCAGATCAAAATGCTCTACTACACTTTATAAGAACTGGAAGTGTCTGACTTAAAAATTGTGTTTTTCATAGTGGCAGTCTTAGCTTTCCCTCACTTTAACCAAGCACATTGACAGACCAATGTGTGAAGCTGAAGTAGTAATCACACTGAAATCACGAGGAGCAAGCAAGAAAATCAACTCAAGCTTCAGGCATGAGCTTACTGTAGAAATATATCATTGCTAATGAAGTATACATTTACTTTTAAAAATTATGAAACTAATCTGAATGCACATGCAAGAAACAGGCTTCTTCCTGTAACCAAGAATCACCCTAATAACTGGAGCAGGCAGTAAATTGGACTATATAACCTGCTCTAAAACCTAAGAATATGTAAGGTAATTACCTTATCCTTTTCACTTTATTATCTCTTTTAGAGCTTAGGAAATTGGCACCTGAGAGCACAGGTTTCTGTTCTTGTTCATGCTTAGTTTTTTGAAGGCAGAGGAGAAATTTTAAAAATAATCTTTTCTACAAGGTTGGTTATGCTGAAGGGCAGAGCTCATAGGAGACTTTTGTAAAAAGATTTATTTTTTTCTCAGATGACTTATTAGGTACTCGACAACTACAGTTATCAGCAGGATCAGATACAACTGTTAACTTCGCATGAAATTTCAGTGCAAAATTTAGAAAAGTCTGATTCTACTATCTGTGTGACTAATTTAAAAAATTATAAAATTACTTTGCTACTTTATTTCTTGATTGTCTGAATAGATGCTTATACTGGTTCACTGGATCCATATAATGGTAAAAACTCAAATGTACCATGTCTGTTTTCATGTAGGAAGATGAATGTTTTAAAAAAATCAGTTCTTTAAGTGCTGAGACTCTTAAAAGTGACAAAACACCAGGAAGTCTACTTTCCAGCCTTGTACAGAATATCATTATTCTGATGTACTGTGAAAGTTAGAGCTTTAGTAATGATTTCCAACTTTATAAGCTGTATTTGCTTTCTGAAGGAAGGCAAAATACTCAAAGCACTGTAATCTGACAAAATTTCCACATTTTATGCTAGAATATAAAGTTTTCAATTCTTTAACCAATGTGAGAAGCAGAATATTAATTTCTAAATTCACTTTTCAACATTTTTCATGCTATTTTTTTCATAAATAGTTTTGCTAGTGGATGCAGAACTTTTAATGGAAATATTTAGGATTTTTGTAAATTTTTTAATATCAACCTCACTTCCAGTTTAATTATCTCTGGGGCATTTTATTTAATTCCTCTCAAGGACAGAATTGTTTAGCTTACTGATACATGCAAACTGCATAATTTTGAATGTACCTTCATAGAAAAATAATTAGAAATCAATATTTGTCAATGTAACAGAGACACAGGGGGTTTTTTTTCTTTAAAATTCAGAACTACAATGCTTCAGTTTCTTTTTTTCTTAATCCTGCTCACTGAAAGAGTTTGCTAAAACCAAAATGCCAGCACAGTAGCGAAGGTGCCATCTCACTTGACTGAATTTTGTAGACTCATCAGTCTACAAAAACTAGATACATTCCCTAATCACATCTTCTTAGATGTAGACCACCTAAGTCGATAAAAAATTATAATTACAAATAGTCCTCTTCAGGTAATTCTGTATTCCCATTCACGAACTTGACAGATGCTTATATTTGCTGTGGGAATAATTTCGTGAAACATCAAAAAGGAAATGTAGGTCTCTACATTCAATTTCCTTAAAAATTACCTGCTGATGGCATTCTCAATGAAGGTTCCATGTAATCAATAGACAGAGCCCTGCTAATTGCCATGACCCTCCCAACATGCTTGATTATAGTTATCTTTTGTCTACAGATCATAATAATCAACATACATGGCATTTGTACATTTGTCAAGGTCAATTAAAAAACTAATCTATCTTCATTTATTTTCAGTCAGTCTCACCACATGCATCTTGAGTGTTAGCAGGTTGTAGTAGTAAATAATTACGCTATTGCACTGGTTGTATAAAACAAGGACAATGTTGTTTTAAAAATATATTCATGGGCACAATATTGACTTTTCTGTCCTTCACTCAGACACACTGGGATCCCCTGCAGAAAACATGTCTCTGCTTCCACTTACAGCAGGTTAGAACACTCATCAAGAAATATCTGTATTATTTCTTGTGGTCTAGATAATAAAACTGCATTGTGTTTGCCTATGTCATTTACCAAAGATGTAAATATCTTAGAAATCCTTGGAATGCTGTATAATATTCAAGAACTTAGCCAAGAATGCCCACTTTAACTTTAATAGATTTGATTCCCAGATGTCCATGGTTGTCTCTTGATTTGTAGAAGAGCAATGTGCTGGGGTGTGTTCCTGCACACAGGTTAGTCTGATTCATGCACTGACAAGATTAATTACAGACCTGTGAACCTGATATGTTTTCTTAATATCCAGCATGGCTTTTACTTTCCTCAGTCAGGCTGAAATATGTGTCTTGCTCCTGCATAATTCAGCAGCAGTCTTCTCCGTGGGAGGCACTGGTTTTAGTAGTTGTAAATGCCTGCAAATTACTGAAGTGAGTGATATGATGCACAGCAGTTTGTTTAGTGCTATTTCAGTGATTATGGAAAGAGGGGAAAATAAGATTTTACCAAAATGTCAGAACACTGGAGAAGAAGCATCAGTTGCATAATTTCTGGTATGCTACAAATCAATTTTTCTGGTTTTTATTTTGTGCATGTCCTCTCTATTCAGTGGAAAATAGTACTAGATGTAGATCCCATAGCATTGCCTGAATTAAGTTTTCATCTTGCTAATCAAAGTGTTCCAATATTTCCTCTGGAAGCTGATGATTTCATGTTTTGTTTTGTTTCTAATAGAATGATGACTTAATCTGTTATTTGATAAAACATACACTTATTTAGTTACAAACAATTACATAATATATTAAAATACACATCAAAACTTCATATGCATAGAGTATTCCAAAACAGTACCATGGTAAANTTATTAAAATACACATCAAAATTTCATATGGATAGTTGGGAGTATTCCAAAACAGTACCATGGTAAAAATACCTGGAATGAAAAAAAATATGTGAAGTTTATCCATCTTTGTTATCTTACGAACTAAGAAGAAATACAAATCTTCATGAGAACATAAGGCTTAATTTTTTCCTGTCTTATTAAAGGTATCTATTGAAGATGTGTAGGGGCATGGCATTGCTAGGTTCTCTATATAATTAAAACTGAGAAGCCTCTATTGATGGGAAGGCAACAAGCCTAACAACAATCTAAATCACTTGGTGAAAACATAGGAGAAACATAGTCGGTTTTGAAAAATTTTCATAGGACTTTGGGAGTATTTAATGAGTATAAAGACAATTTTGATTCTTCTTTTAAATACTAAATAATTCTGTGTCTTGTTTTGTAATTTAATGTTCTGTACTTCACTATATGATCTTATTTTTATCTTAATCATCTAATGAAATATGTGTGGGAATAGTATATATTAAATAATAGTAAAATATCTGTGCCTTGTGATGCAGTTGTGTGCACAATGTCGGTGGACAATTATTGTGAAGAATTATTGTGTTGTATTACAAAAGACAATGAATTTGAAAAAAATTCAGTGGAGGACCTGATTTAAAATTGATCTAGATGACCTGCAGAGTGATGTATATAATTTTAACCATTGCAGAGATCTGTTTCTATTTTACTTCTTCTCTTCAGGGTCAAGTGATTTTATTCCCTTAGCAAAACATTATGACTACTAGTAGTAGTAGTATTATTATAGTATTGTTAATAACAATCATAATACATCCCTCACCTGTTTCTTAACATTGCATCTCTTAACATTACAAACTAAGGACTATATTTACATACTCCTTTGTCTGGAAAATGAAATTAATATCTAAGGATATTTGACTTGAAATTTATGATACAGCACATAAAATAAATTTACACTATTTAGAGGTTCTATAATGTGTTGATTGGATACTATTCTTCCTTTTGCTTCTGGAAAAAAATCATAATCACACACACAAAAAAATCTAAAACAACAAGAGCAATTTATTGTCAAGGTTAAAAGTTAACCTTTTAATGTATTTTACTTGTATTGCAATGTAAACATTTTTTACCCTTATGAAGATACAAGATACTAAAGTAGCATATGCCTTGTAGCTGTTGGTATAGAAATAGTAGATGAATACAGTGTTCTTGATCTCAGTCTGGGCTGTTCTATGCAATTATTGTCTCAAGATGATAGATAGATTCCTATTTCATATGATCTATAACTTGTCATTACAGGACACTGTAGTCCTCCAGACAACATTAATCTATCGATGACTCTCAAGTGAAGACGTGATTGATGCAGTTACGGAAACTGGTGACATAGGTAAGCTCTTCTTTTCAAAACTTTTTGCTGAAATCCATAACTGTACCTCAAGTGTGATCACAAAACAATTCTAACTTCTGAGGCATGGAATGCTAAGTCCATTGAGTTACTTATTCGTTTTAATGCATTAACCTTTTTTGATTTTTAGATAAATCTCTTTTTAATCTTTTTATAAAATACATCTAAAATACTACAGTGAAATATCTTGTTTGATAAATACAATTTTTATAAAATGTTGGATCGTTATCTCAAATCCACTGTGGACTGATTTCTCTTTTGTATTTCATACTGAAATGGATATAAATCTTGCAGCGTGTCTCTTTCCACTTATCTCAATGATTTTATACTGACTGCTGTTGTATAGACCTTTTAGTCTTCTGTTCTATAAACTTATGGCCTTAATGACATAAATAAGATTCAGCATTGGAATTCTGAAGTATTATGTTTCTTCCTCTAAAATGCTGTTGGGGTCACTAATAAACTTCTACACTTCTAGAAAAATAGCCCCTATATATTCTGCATTCATATTGAAGTAATTGAAACAGGCAGATAAGTATTTCTTAACTAATTTTTCAGAGAGGGGAAGACAAATGTCGAACCAGAGGGATACAAGTAGTCTATAATTGTCATGCTGCAATCTGGTTCTGCATTTTGAAACCCTTCACAGATGCTATATCAAAAGTTAAAAGGAACACTTCATATGATTTGACTGCACTGACAATTTAACTTATTCAATAATGTAACAGAGAAAAAATATTTTTTCCTGGTCAGAATATGAGCTAATTCACTGATAATGTAAGAACATACCTCTGTAAGTGGTGCAAATGGAATGATCTTAAAATTATGGCCTTAGCACAAAAAGAAAAGAAAAAATTTATCAATATGTAAAGCTCCTACCAGAAGGGTTAGGTGAACACAGAGAGAAGACAAGCTCTATTTACAAATTAACTCCTCTGAGGAAAAGAGCATGAAAAGCATCCTGTAGGCTAAGGTAAAATGTATAACTGTGTAATGATCTCATTCTTCTCTTCACTGCCTCATTGAGATCCTAATCTATCATATTATTACCTGGTTCCAGCAATGTCGTTGCATCTAGCAAAATAGTTTCTTCTGTACAGAATGTATCAGAGTTCTCAGTCTCTGTGTGCTATTTGCAAAAATGTTGTCAGATTGAATACTACTGTTGTATACCAATAGGTCTCAAAAGTGATCTCAAAAAATGAGAACCCCCCTGAAAGTGGAAACATGCCTGTCTACACAGTCATTGTGGATACAAGTTTATTGCATTCTGAATGACATCTTTCAGGGATATTCCCCAAAAGTAATGAGATCAAACTCCCATGAGTCCTGCTCTAGCCAATGGGTAGAGGCAAATTCCTCTGTGAAATGGAGGAGGTTTCAGAGCAGGAGCCTAATTTTGAGCATTGCCCTTTGAGATGTTGATCTTTCTTCCTTGATCACAGGCAAAGTCAAGACTGTTCAGCCTCCTGGAGCTGAAGCAAACCTTTTGTGACTCTCCAATTCTGGTCCCTTTGTCTGTTGAGTTTTTCATCCTTCTAGCAATTTCATGCTTCAGACATGCAAATAAAAATTAGGCATGGAGTACTGGAGTTGCTATCATGACTTCCATTGCAAATCGTGGCTATAGAATATTGCTAAATCTAGAAGTTCACAACCATGGTTTTCAACTTCCTGATGTATCACTATCTTCCTAGGAAGGAGTCTTGATCCTGCACAAGAAAAATATTCCAGCATAATGCAGTATGTTGAAGTTTTGTCTTACAAATTTCTCCTTGGAAATTCAGTGTTACCACTACTAGAAGTCCCTGAGAGATGATGGATGTCTCTCTGCCAGAAGAATTTTGTGATAGATATTTGGCAATATTTGCCTTGCTTTAGCTGGGCATCTTATGCTTTAGGCCTTAGAGATTGAACCTTATGAGAAGTGACTGCCTTCTCACAGATTGTGCAGTGTATTAGCAGCAGTGTATTAGTGTATTCCCAGCATTAGCAGCTGGGAAAATCTTTAAGCCATGAACCGGTTGCTGAGATCTTGGGTTTTGCTGATGAGTTTTTCACATTCCTTAATGCAAATATGATTTTCTTTACTTGAACCTTGGAGTTCAAGCTAGGTGCCCTGTATGCATTCTAAATCCTTTCTCTGCTATAGGAAGACAAGTTCTTAGTACAACTATTTGTCACTGAGAAGAAAAATCAGAGGCATTAGTGAGATGGAGATGTAGCATTCAAAGATTTTCCAGTATGGTATGAAGAAAAATTCAGTTTCCAGTTCAAAGATTTTTGCAAACTTGTCTATGATTCTGAGCATTTGGAATTCATCTCCATTGTTTTGGTTTTTTTCTGAGAAAGTAAAATGTTGCTGACATAGAGAAGTATAAGCGTCTTCTGAGACTTAGATGATAAATGTCACATAAAGAGAGATATCTAAGCAGAATTATAATTTCATGATAATTATTCAAATTGTCTGTTTTGATCATTCATATAGTGATGTAGAAATAATGTTAAATCAGACAAAAACTAGACAATGTTTTTAATGGCTTTCAGGATATTACCTGAGGTTAATAATTATATATATTCTGATATCATCTTGTTAATAATTATATATATTCTGATATCATCTTGTCTTTTATTTATTTAAATTTATTAGCTCATTGACTCAAGTGTTTTATCTCTTCTATTGGTTAATAAAGGTTTGGTCTTGATCATAAATTGCATGTGGAATTTTACATAATTGGTGGTAAAATTCAGTTATTTCATCTGCTGAAATTTGAAAAAAAAACTCCAGTACATCTCAATATCTAGTGAATGAATCATTTAAACTCGTTTTATACTTAGAGCATGTAAAGAATAAAATCAGAGAGTGGATTCGTTTGGAAAGGATCTGTTGATTCTATCTGATCTGAATCACTCAAGATGAAGTAAATTTTGAGTTTGCAGCATCTTCATAGGGAGGGAAGAAACAGATTGTTAATACTTTTACTTCTGATTTTGTATGTGTTTTGCTGGGGTTTTTTTGAGATTTAAAAAAAATATGCTCTGTATTTTGCAGACTTTTTTTCTCAGGGATATAATTTAAATTCAAAATAATTACTTTTAAATGTAAAGCTAATTGTGTTCTAGGACCATGTTAATTGTGAAATCAGAATTTAGAATTTCTAATTCTCTTACATATTTTATAGAAATATTAGTCCTAGACTTTTCATTTTCAAAAGAAACAATCCTAAATCAAGGCAAAAATAAGTCTCCATTCCAACTTGAATATGGAAAACAAGCAGTGGGATAAGTACCTGAAAGGAACCTGAGAGATTAACAAGTAAAATGTGCAAAGAAAAATGCTTATTCTTCAAATTAGCTTGTGTCTCTGCTAACGACATGGCAAGCAGGAATCTATTAGTTTCTTTAATGCAAGTAACTTGACATTTTGACAGCTAGAGAAGCCAGTTATGCCTAACAAAGTCACTGATCAGTACCTTTTCTGCTTTTAGTACTTTAAAGCTTTTATCTGTAGTTACAGAAAATATTTCAACTGGAAAACCTGAAGAAGAGTGAGTGTTTATCTTACTGTGATCTAGTACAGTACCTTGCAATTTGCCTTGAGGAAAACAGAAAATTGCTACAACTGGGAGTGAATTTATGAATCAAAGAATGTCAGATAAGTTGCTTCTTACTTTGTCACATCATGTCTGTGTCCCAAACAGAACATGATGGGCAAACCCAAGCACTCTTCTTTACATGTGTAAAAATAGCAGTACCCATGTAGTAATAATTCCTTGTTATGGCATCGTAGTGTTCCTATAATGGAAAAATCTTACAGGTCAGACATTGAAGAAAAATCTTATATGATTCACATTTAGGTGCTCCCCATCTTTAGTGTCACACTGAGTGCTTTTGTTTAGAATTGGACTACTGTTTTCTAGTTAATCACTGTGATCATCAGTATCCCACAGTACACAATGCTGGAAAACAATGTGGATTCTGACAGATTAATGTAAAAAAAAATGACAGATTTCCTTGTTAAAGATTTTACTACTTCTTATTTCTGTTGTTTGCACAGTGAATGGCATCTTCTTATGGTGCATTCCTTAATAAAGCTGTTCTGGTCCAGAGGCTTTTCTTGGGGGCAGGATCTGTGCTAGAAGCAAGACCCAAAATACTTTGAATTCTCAGGAGCTCTGTATTAATCATCTTTTGCTTTTTGGCCATTCACAAAAATAAACTGAGAAGTTTGTTAAATAAATATTAAATAAACTTCTCAGTTTATTTCTGAGCACTATAACCACCTTTGTGGAACCACGACAAGAAAAAAGAAGAGGTGCTACTGTAACCAGAAGCTTGGATTTGAGACTAAAAACATGTTGAGCTTCTGTATTGTAAGCCAGAAAGGAACATTTAGCTGTAGTAATAAATAAATACTCATTACAAAATGAAGTGTGTGGACTTCCAATTAGTTGGGAGTGGGGAAAGATTTTCTTAGTTGTAATTGGAAGAAAACTAATTAGTCTTAATTTCTGCACTGCATGTTGACACAGTCAAAAACTTTTTCAAAACCAATTAAGCATACTAAAACAAAGTATCATGGTAAATTAAAGATTAGTGTATTAGAAAAAAAAAAAAACCACAGCAAATGTCTAGCTCAATTCCTGATTGACTTCCTGTGCTTATTCTAATTTATTCTCACTTTTAGCTGGATTTTTAATAATTAAATATCTTCTGTAACAATCACGAAGTTCTAACATAGGAGTGCAGAATTTTCAGACTAAAGGCACATCTTCTATATCATCTTCACCACAGATTAGTAAAATGAGAGTAAATAAAAGATGACATGCTGTCATACTATCCCAATTATTCAGAAGGGCAAGCAGCCCTTTTATTAAGAGATATTCCCTCAGGAGGAAAGAAGAGGGTTTGATTCAGTGATTGCATTTAGTATACTAAGGTTGGATTACTGCAATCACTAAATAAATTACTACAGTTAGAGAAATAATGAGAATACTGGGCTGAAAATAAGCAGCTGAAATAGCAAGGAGGGAAGCTAAATGGAGTCCAGGCAAAAGGCCACAATTATACAGGTGTTTTTGAAAGAAGGTCCCTGCCCAGGCCAAGACTTACAGATATAACTTGCATTTTGCATACTTTTATTATTTCCAGAAACTCAACAAAATTATCATCTTAACAGTTTCATCAATGAATGTTTCACACTTCTAGGACAACAGCTGGAGCCAACTGCCTTAAATCAGATGCAAATTGCTAGAGAAATCTCTGTTATACACAACATTTGTGAGGGAGGTTAATGCCCAATTTCTCACAGCTTAATTTTTGAAACAATTTTGGTGTTGTTGCACTGCTTTGGTACATCCTCTTTTATGGGATTGTTTCACTTTATGTGCTAACTAATAAATGGATATTGAAATGAGCAGAAGGCTAATAAATAAAAATCTTAGAATAGAAGCTGGCATTAACTTAAGTGATAGTGGTGTTAATTCCCAGGTCTCAAACCAATCCAGAGCTTAAAAGTGGCAAAATGGCATTACCTTTTTTAAATTGTTATTATCTATTCCTTGTTTCCTTGCTTTTTGATAGCTGTCAGTGTATAGCAGTGACAGATATCTCAGAAAGACTTCTGCTATTTTCAAGAAGGTAAAAAAAGAATGATAAATCACATGATAAAATTAATGTGAGCATTGAGGAGGTAAGCTAGGTGAATGCAAGCATATGTAACCAACTCATAATTGCATTTGAACACTCTACCCTTTGACTCCACCACTAAAAATTCTCATGCAAGGTCATTGCACTGTCACTGGTGATGAGGATGTCCCAAAGGGAGAAAATTGTCAGGCACCAGACAAACTGTAACCATTCTTTTACACCTTTGCTATTCCAATGCAAGTCAAGAGCAATATTTGTTCCTATGTCATTGCTCTGTATTATGCTCTGTAATTTCACCCTTACAATGTCACCGTGTGGTTTATGTTTCTTGAATTTGTCACAAGATGAGGCTACAGCTACTGAAGCAAAGCTGAAACTGCATCTCTCTCCAGCACATATAATCTCCTCTGTTGCTGGGAGAAAAAAAAAATATACATTTCTTACACTGGCAATTTTTGTCTGGTGTTTTCTGTTTCTTGGTTTTGCTCTTTGGACTTTTACACCTCAGTTAAAGTTGTGATCATGTTCTTACATCCTTTCTTCCTCTATGGAAATGGGTTGCTTTTTTTTTTTTTTTTTAACTTAATTAAGACTTGCTTTATTTTGTAAAATGAGAGAGATGTACTGCTTAGCAGAATAATGAAGAATATACCAGAATCCTCTAATTTCACCTTTTTATTCTGCCATCTAATGCCATCTAATTACTGAAGGAACCTGATACATATCATCTTCATTTCTATGGGTCAACAGAAGACATAGGGGGAGCAATAGGAGGATAAAGGAAAATGCAAAAATTGATTTAGATTTACTTTTGCCTCACAGAGATCACATGGGGCCAGGGAACTAAACATGGAAAGAAATGTGTTGATTACTTCATGGTGAACTACAAGATGAACCTCCACTGACAGAGAGATTGCCAGTGCAGAATTTTGGGGATTTGGGGGTTGAGCAGAGCAGGAGGATGAAGAAGACTGGGGAGAGCTGTGGTACAGTAAGGAATGAAAGAGAGTTTACACTTTTCCCCTTTGCTATGATGATTCAGTAAAATCTAGGCAACTCTTTAGCCAATACAAGCCAAAGGGAAGGGACATATTTTGTGTCATTTACTGCTGAAATCACATCTACTTTTTTCCATCAGTTTTAAAACTAAATTCTTTGCACTCAGCCACTAAGGCAGAAGGAAATCTGAGAACACACAATCCCCTCTGCTGGCTGCTCCAAACCACTGATTTGTCCATACAACACTCATCCTGTATTGTTTAAATTGTCAGCTACCTCTAGAGTGAGGAGGCAGTTTTCTCTAGCACCATTCTGAGCTCGGAGCATCTCTCACAATGCTTTGGAAAGTAATGAGGTTAAATGGTGACCATGCTGTGATCCTGAGTACAATAAAAGCCATTATGCGTGCTGCTGTGGAGGAGTAAGGACACATGCTTGTCTTTAAATTTGGTGACTTAGTTTAAATTCTGTGCTCAGAAAGTGTTACAGTACCTGTGTTTGAAAAAGAGACTGACCTGACCTTCCTAACAGACAATCTTGCCCTTTTTTAAGATGATCAGTGATGCATGAAGTTCTGTTCTAGAGAAAAAATACTATAAAAAAATTACATTTTATTGCAATCTGTGCTGGTAGATTACTTGTAGTTTAAATGACTAATAGCAGGATACTGAGTGACTATGTGTCATAGCCCTGGTGAGGTGCATCTGTTTTATGCTCTTGTTTTTACTGCACTCCCCAAAATATTGTGGGGAGAAAAACTGAATTTGGTTAAACTGAGTGAGCCAGAAACACATATTTTGCAGATTATTTTCTTCAGTTTTCAAGCGTAGTCACGTGAAACAACACAGAAGAAGTCTATGAAGATGTGCATAGATCCCATTTTGTTCTGCAAGCTCAATCCATTTGATGCTGGAGCAAACTGTACAACCCATCCTCGCTTATGACCTTGCAAAAGAGTATGCAGAGCTGTGATGAGCTTGTAGGATAACAGTACAGTTTGTGTTTGAGTGGGGGGGTGATGAAAACAAAGTATTTCTTTTTCTTCTTGAATGATTTTGTATTGAAAAAAATCAGATCTAATATGAAATTCTGATCTATGTGGCAGCCATAAACTTGAGGTTATTCCAGAGAAGCAATTAAGCTTTACACATAGTCTTCTGAGATCATATGTTGGCTTGTCTTCAAATATTTTTTTTTCCTACTCCAAAATGCATGCAGTGAGTTTCATTCCCTTACAGAAGATATCTTGGATTTTTTCCTTCAACATAAAATAGATAATCATAAATATTTTTTAGAGGAAGATTGGTGTAAGAAAGCAAGCTCTTAATCAGTTGCTTATGGCTCCCCATACCAAATGATGCTGACAAGCAGAGAGCAGAATGGGAGAGCTGCCAAAGTTTTAATGTAATCTGAATTATCTTGCTTTATACAGTCAGATTCTATACTAGGTACATAATTTCCTTCCCCCAATTTTTTATTTTTCTTTTTAATGTAGAAACTGGTTGCTAGCATATGATGTGAAATGATGTCTGTAAGAGATTATGTCAGCCACAAAAGTGGCTACAGCAAATGAGCAGATAAATCACAAGAATGTATTGAGCCCAAAGCCAGGTGAGCTGGGTAATGTTCAGGTATCAAGTAGCTCTAGATGGACTGGGCAAACAAATCTAAGACATTGGACTTAACTTATTTATGCACACTTGCACATGCATGGATTTTTTCTCTCTTTGGGTCTGGATTTTAATATTTAGAATCTGGCAACCCTGCTGAGTAGTTTAATTTATTGATTATCCCACTTGTTTCCATCTGGAAGAGACACAAGGGAGTAAACGGGATGAAAACAACCTCTTAATAGAAAGTGGAAACAAAATGTTAATAGTTTTCCACCAAGAAAAGTTTGCATTTAAAACCTATCTTAACTTTGCTTTTGTTAGTACAACAAATAAGTTGCTTTTGATTTTTGTTTTGTGCCCACCACCACACCACAGCCATCACTGCTATGAATAATCTGATGGCATCAGTTTATGATAGAATTACTACTTAAAATTATGCAACAGTGTACATGACAGACAAGAAAATAAGAAGAATAATTCATGTTTTCTGTGTTCTTGCTGAATACACGTTTAATATTTCATCATTCAACTCTATTTGAAGTAGGTGAGTGACTTATTTGGTGTTATCATTTAATGCCATTGTCATTATTTGTGTAATATACTATTATTCAAACTAATTCACAAGAATGTGAGTGATATAATAACTGAAATGTACTCTGTATCATTCAGGAATGTAGATCAGCTCTGGAATAGACTTTCTAAATGTTTATAGGTCAGCTGAAAACCAGTAAATATGTTGCCAGATAAATCTTTTAAAGGTCTGGGTTTTATTTATTTACAACATGAGCAAGCTTTAATTAGTGGGATTATCTTTCTATCTCAGGAAAAATAGAAAAAAGGACCAAAACCTGACAGAGAATCTATATTGCTGTGGACATTTCAATCCAAGTTGTTCAGTAATTTTATCAAAAACATTTTGAAACGCTAAATAATTCTCCTGATGTCAAAAATAGCAGTGATCTTATAATGAGAAATAAAGACAGCATTTGAAACACAGAGCTAGCACTGGTAAGTGAATATCTGCTGAAAATTGTTCAAATATGAAATCTCTGAAAAAATCTTGTAGGTTCTTAGTGTTTGGCAGAGGCTTAGGTCAGATGAACTGTACTGCTTTGCTTGGGGTATAACCTTCCAAAAGTACTGCTATATTTTATCTTTCAGTTTTTTCTCATTAGTATTTTTACTGTAATGTATTATTTTAAAAAAAAAAAACCCTAATTTTCTAGATCTGAAAGGGATCACATCACATTTCAAAGTCTTTACTATGACATTAAACCTTTGAACCACTGTTAAGGTAATTATTTCCCTAAGGCTATAATTCTGAAATGTTATTAAAAATTTAATTTTAAAGATGGCATCCCAACTAAAAATAATAATTTATCAGCACCACTTAGAACCTTGATTGCTTAATCTTATAAATCCCTTTGCTACTTATTTTTAAATAAAGTAGAAATTGCGATTTAAAATTACAGAAACTTAATATTCATAGCAGGATCTCAGAAGAAGCACAGAGATGCTAGTGCCTGTAACTTTTATGTTGGTTGAAGCTGAGCATTTGTTATATCTTGGCTGCTACATGGAGTGAGCTTTAAAATTCAGTTCTTTTAAAATGGTTGTAAAGAAAGTGTACTTTAACTTTAGGGCATGAACCCACATAGGAAGCCAGAAGTGGAAATAGCTGAAAAATTGTGGAAAGGTGATTTAGGTGTTTAGGTTAGGTGATCTCAGGACTAATTTGATTGAGACATTCATGTTAGGAGTACCATCTCTCTTGACTTGCCTCCAGAGGGCAACTTTTCAGTCTTTATCTGCAGGTTTGTCCCGTTCTCCCTGACTTTAAAAGAAGGTGTAAAAAAGGGTCCTACCTTCTACCCTGCTAACTTCTTCAGCTCAATGGATGCTTTAAAATATGTGTGACAGATTTCTGTCCTCTAAAATGGTACAACCATGCTACCAGGGCTTTTCAGTAACGTTGTTAATCATATGTTTAATGTCTTTTCTGCTTTCAGCCTTTTATTATTATGGATGTCTAATTTGGTTTATGGCCCCTGGTTTAGTGTGACTTTTAGGATTTTTTCCTTATTGAACCTGCTGTCATTCAGGAATGCTGTGCTTTCCTGTGTTTTTGGGCTGTATTCCCAAAGCCCTTCTTTACTCCAGTAATACTTGTTCTTCTTCAATTCTTAACGTACTGCTTGTGAGGGAGTATTTTAAAGGGTTGACCTTTCCCTAAAGGAATGTTCTCAGACATCCTGAATGAATTGTGTCTCTCCAGTTCTCACTTTCTCTCCTTGCTTCTTAATATTTTTTTCTACAGTGGCTAGTATTAGCACTGTGCTATACAGCTCTAAGCAGTTTCAGGTCCTTTTAAAGCTATAGAGAGTATGAACAAGCTTCAAGTGTCCTGGCTCTGGACTGTGGCTCTTTGAGGTCAGTGTGCCCTTGTGGCCCTCCATAAAGCAACTGAAGGTCAGGTTTTCCAGATCTTTTGAGGGTGCTGCAAAGTTTCTGCAAGTTCTTATGAACTTTTCCCTGTCTTTGTTAACAACCTGGATGATGCAAAATCCTGCATCAATCTGGAGGGAAAAATTCGTGCTGGAGGGGCTGCCACACAGAGGAACCTCGACAGGTTGGAGAAGTGGACTGGTAGAAACTTGAATAAATTCAGGAAAGGCAAATTAAGAGTCATGCAGCTCATATTGAATAACTGCATAGACTCCTACACTGGTAGGAACTAATTGGAGAAAAGAGAAGTCTGCAGAAGTATCATAGTGGAAGAATAAATTAGCCATCAGTGTGTGCTCACAGCAGGAAAGAGTACAAAACCATGGGTTGCATTAACAGGAGCATATCCAGCAGGGCAGGGGAAGTGACTGTTTCCTCCTGTTCAGCACTTGTGAGAAGGCATCTCAAAAGTTATGTTCAGTTGGGGATTTTCAGCATAGTAAAGATGTAGAACTAAGTGACCTCCAAAGTTCCTTTCCAACCTAGATTGCTCCTTGATTACATGATTCCACTTCATCTCTATCCTACCATGGGGTACCAGGAGATACAGCACAGACAGGGATCCAACAACTTGGAAGTTAGTAGTTGACATTAGCAAGTTGTATAATTTAAGCACAAAGAAACAGTTCTTTTTCTGGTTAATTATAAATTTCTCAGAGCTAATGAAAACATAATCTAATTCTAGCTTCAGATACACCATCTTTCTCCTCATCTAGCTGCAGTAAAACAAAAGAATTGGTAGAACATTGTAAGCTAAGTTATTCTTTACAGTCTTATTTTGTCACTTCACAGATTAAGCACAACAATAAATTAATGAACAAACTAATAAAAAAAAAGTAAATTGATTAATAAAGCTGTTAAAAAAAGCATAGCTCATTTGTAAATGTATATACTGGAGCAAACAGAAACATTTCCAATCATAGCATGATTGTGGTACATTTCTAGCCCACCATTTTTTATTCATAAAATTGAAAATACAGTGACAAACTGAAACCCTAGGTGTTGAAAATGTATAGAATTTTATACTTTAAATTATAATTTCATAAATTATATATATGCTACTCAAAATTGAGGATTCTTTCCTTTTAATATTAATTTGGTTGTGTGAAAATGTGTAGGATTAATTGAGTGAAAATGCATATAAGGTAGCATTTTGAGCATGTTTAGACATTTTTCTTTTCTGTAGTGGGGTCTGCATAATTACTCATACAGCAAACTGTTGGGCTACCTAATCCACATAGACTTCATAGACTCCTTAGGGAAATCTCAGAAAAGATTACAGTGTTCCACAATTGAATTACTCTATATAGCTTCAATAGTTCACAGTGATAAAGACAGAATTGTACAGTGTGTAATGTGTAAATGTTAATTTGCAGTAACTTCAGCTTTTTCAAGTGCTTGATATGCCACTTGAAATGAATTCCCTTGTTATCCTTATGCATGGCAACTTGTCATAATAGAACAGCCAACTATGAAACTGCATGAGAACATTAAACATTATTTTATTTCTGTGGCTTTGCCAATTAGTATGTGTAAATATAACCACCTTGAGAGACTAGAAGAATGAGAGATGAACTCATGGACCTATCACTCATGAAACAAAAAACCTCACATAAACAGAGGATAGGAGTGGTCTCTGACAGTAATAATACCTCATGCATTTAGATGTACTGTCACTTCAAGTCTTAAATTACTTTTATGAGTCAATTCTGTGATCAAGGTTGTGCAGATTCTACATGTTTCAATATTATTCTCCAGGATCTGAAGGTCCTTCAAAACAGTTTTTTGCTCTGAAAATCATTGAGATAACCTTAATAAAAGTAATGAGTAAACATAACTTTGGGGTCATCATCTCGATGCTTCAAAGAAGTATCAAACAATAGATTGGAAGTCACTAAAAAGTTTTCTGAGGTGCTTTCCCCATTGGGGAAAGTTTGATAACTGAAGCAAAATAATTTTCATGCAGTGAATGGTTTCTTCTGGAAACCTAGCTTCTATTCGTTGAGGTTGATCCCTCTAATAGGATGGGTTGCTTCATTTTGCATTTTCATATTTGCATATACTTACAGTGTAGACAGGGCTAGATGCTTCAGTCTTCTTGCATCACCCTTGTAGACACTAAGTTGGAATGTGTCTTGATGGCATGTTTCTTTTACTTAGTATATAATAAAGGATGCCCAGTTCAGAGACAGAGAATATGTAATTCTGTCATAAAATCTCATATGACTTTTCCTCCCCTAAATATGTTGTGTTTGGGAGCACTGAAGACATCTATCAAATCATCCGGCTAAGGCTGGAAAGAACTGTCATTGATATCTGATCCTTTAAATAATGTGCCTCTATGTCTTACACGAGCTCTTCTGAAGTCAGTCTGTACATTTATTTGAGGTGGATTATATCTTTTTGAAACAGATCCAGGCTTTAACATTATTAAACAGGGATTCCCAGGTGCTATTTACTCTCCTTTGAAAATGTACACTCTATATTTCAGATCTGTGTGTTTATCTTCTGTTTCCAACTGGAAACTTTTGCCAACTTTTTTTTTGGTGAAGAGTAATCAGCTGTCAGAAATCTCTTCACTGTACACATACATGTTAGCAGGTCCAGATTATTAAATAGATGTAGTTTAACTATTAAATAGTTAAGAGTTTTTAGTTACTCACTATAAGGTGCTCCCAAAAGTCAATGGAAGGGTGGTGTGGTTTTGCTTTGTGCTTTTCTTTTTTTCTTTCAAGGATCAATTTTCAAATCCCTCAGAAATTCACTATAGAGAAATAAGTGCCACTCACAAAGCTTTAATTGCTTGTTTATCTGCAAATTTTAGCAACAACAGTTTTAGGTTTTTTTATCTCATTACACATAATTTCTAAACTGGCAGATGATTCTCCATTCTAAGTGACATTTAGGAATCTAATGGTGTGTTCCACTTGATTTTATATTTTGTCATTATATTGTTTTATTCTTTATTAAATTTTATTTGAATATCATTTGGGATTTTATCCAGCATTTCTGTGTTAATCAAACTTTGGATTTCATAAAATCCAATAATATTGTGTGACAGTATGTAACAGCCATAAAAACATTTGTGTGGATTTAATTTCATTATCAATATGTGCTCCTGAGACTGACATCCCACGTTATTTAATGTGATTGTGGTTAACATTGAATTGAAACTAAATGCCTAATTAATCCTTATTTATCTTTTCTTAGATACTGACACAGTACCCATTTATTTTCAGTCCTCTCAGACCTTTCAGTATTGTTCCAATACCTATTAAAAATAAGCAGTACAGATTGAGAGAGTTCTATTTGTTATAAAGTTGAATTTAAAAATCACGTTGACAGACATATTTTTTCCTCCTAAGTTTTTTTTTCATTACTCATCCTGAATTGTAGGTGGAAGTTTGGACATTCTTTGTAGGAAATATAAATGAATATCTGATCTATTCTTTCTCTACTATACTTGTTTTAGTTAATGTAATTCAGCATGAAAATTATAAGAACAGTATGTGATGACATCTGATTTGGAGCTTACAGCAGCCAAAGCAAACACTGTTTTTGGTGAGTGTGGAATTCAAAAAGCATCTATATATATGGAATGGGGGAAATTTCAAGATCAGTGGAATGATCAGCACTAGTTTGAGGTGCAGGAATAGGTGAAGAGATAGATGTACAGAGTAGTGCAGCTACATCATCTGAGAAACAAGTCTAATAATGAGAAATTTTAATATCCTGCGAAGTGTAATTTGATGAAGGGGAAATTACCTGCAATGCTTCATCTGCTAGTGAATATTCTTCCTCATTTTCTATTTGGGCATCTAGGAGAAGCAGAGTAGAAAAGATGGGTGACTCCTGAACTTTATCTGTAGGAACAAAATAGTTTCCTTATCTTTTCTAATCTGTAATCTCTGCTTTAAATAGAAATAAAATTACTTCATAGAAGTAGCAGTGCAGAGAAAGATACAATCTATTTTATTAACTGTACCACACAGTTCATTACAAAGATCCTTATCTCTTTTTTCTTTTTTTTTTAATTAAAGCTAATGACTTCTGTGGTCAGTTGCAGTGCTAACAATTCAGACTGAAGCCTAAAAAGGCAATCCCAGGGATTACAAAGCTCACTAAAGAATTGAGCCTTTGCTTGCAGAGCATGGAAAGTATCACCTGCTGTAAAAAAAAGTCTTCTCCAGAGGAGCTGCATCAAGAGCTTTACTCCATACCAAGGGTCTCCTCTTCTGCATCAGAGGGGGAGGTTCCAAATTTCATCCTGTGTAGATGTGTCAGATCTGTAAGGTACATTTTAGAGTCATTAAGGTAATTCCTTCTGGTTCATTCTCTTCCTTTCTAGGATTAACAAACATGGAGCCAGCGTTGACATTCTACTCTCCAAAGTTCTCTTTCTGTTTTTGGGGAGTCCCTTGGGATCATTGGGTCTGCCTAACATTAAAATTTTATATCAAAATCTAGTTTTTATCCTTGAAACTCTTTTAACTCCAACCATCTAATGTGTGCACACACTGTGGATGTTTTGATCAAAATTTCTTAGGGAAAATTTTTTAACAGAAAATTTGACTATTTGTTCATAGTTTCCAGTATTTTTTCCAGGAGTATTTTCTTGCTAACCTTCCTTAAACCTATCATATTCATTCATCTCACTCAGTTACTATATTTAGATCTCACCTTCATTGAGGTTTTGCAAAATGGTTTGTGTTTGTTTCAGCTCTGTGAGATCCTGTGATGGGAAGTAATGAACATCAGAGCAGTACTACCTACTAGACAACCTACTAGACATAGTTTAAGAGATATGGGACAGAGATGCAATTGGAATACCTGGTGACTTGTATGTAGCAGGAAAGTTATTAACCTTATGGAATCTTCCCTACAAGGAAGGGAAAAATGTACTGAAGTAGAATGAACACTGTTTGAAACCATCCCTCACTGGAACTAGGATGATATATATGATTAAATATGTTGTTATCAACTAAGAGTGGTAAGTAGAACCTCATTACCAATGCATCTCTGAGCATGTACTGCTTACTGGGATTAAATCACAAAAGAGTTAAACTACCAGAAGACATGTCTGAAGCTTCACTACTGATTCCCCATGCCTCCAATGAAAACACCATTAAGTGACTGTTGGCATGTCCATAGATATTTTAAAATATCCAGAGGTCTCTGGCTGCAGTCAGAGTAGGGAGAAGAAGTTTGCATCTTCAAATTTTTCAGCATCCTAATGGCACAGTAATGGCATTGAGGCTTTTAGCATTAATACTGAAAGAAATGTAGTTTTACAAAGTTTTTATTTTCTCATATTTACATTTTAAAGCTGTCTGATGGTACTGACTGCCTACAATGATGTAAAACTCGACTATGAATCTCAGCAATCTTGTTTCTTCCTTGTTGAGATTGGTAGCCATCGATGTATATCCCTATCAAACATGAGATTATTCTTGGAAGCTTGTGACGTTAGATCCTTCTGCTTTTATTCAGGAAAAAAAAAAAGATGTAGTTGTTGACATAGATTGTGATCCATTTAATTTTTATGTATTTATTTATTCACTTTTTCTCCTTTTTTCCCTCTCCTTCTCATAAAGTAGATAAAAAACCTTTAATGGATCTGAGTTTGCATAGTGTATCAATAAAACAATTCAGAAATAGAAACAAACACGATGTCTAAATCTTGAACACTGAAGAATCAGAGAAGAGCACAGATGGCAACAATAGTAGCTTCCCATTATAAAATTATAAAATAATATAGCTTGCTTTTATCATAGAAGAGACCAATGGAGTGAATCTTGCTTGTTTCTGGATAGGGGATAGAAAAAGAATAATAAATTATTTGCACAAATCACTCTTGCAGATTTAAAGGTAAATTTAAATTTTCTATTGCATAGTAAAACTTATTGTAGATGAAACCAGTCTAACTTTCAGTTTTCTATCCTCAAAGGCTGACAGTGAGCAGTACCAGTTTTTTTTCTAGCAGTGCAGTGTAGTGTTCAAGTTTATTTAGATGGTGGAACTCTGTCCACTCCTTCCTTGCATAAATGTCTGAGCAGCTCCAGTAAATCTGCAGTTTTCAAAAGGAGCATGCACTACAAATCCATATGAATCACATTTTCTTCTTAATATGGAACAACTCTGATGCATCTTCCAAAAGAAAACCATTTTTTCTGATTAATCTTAGGAGAAGCCGCATGACCCTACCAAAATTGACAATGAAGATTTAAACAAAATATCCTGTAAATTGTTCATACTATTTATCAATTGTGTAGCCTGCAGGATTTGATGATGTGGGATTACCACAATGCATAATTTTGGGTACAGAGACAAAAGGACCTTCAGTATCTAAGAATGGTAAAAACAGAAAGAAAGCACTAACTATATCTCTTGTTTATGGTCTCCAAAGAATCATAGAATGGTTTGGGTTAGAAGGGACCTTAAAGATCATCTAATTCCAACCCCCTTGCCATAGACAGGGACACCTCCCATAGGTTCATATTAATCTTGTAGATAGATTTTTGAATTGTAAATTCTTTTGCAGTTTTCATCCAATAATAGATGAAAAATCAAATGGTCGAATTTCAAACTAACTCTTGAGAAAAAACCTCTGTCTTTCTCCTTCCTGTCTAGGCCACTGAAAATTTGCCAGAGAGAAACTGCTCAAAAACCTCAGGATGTCTGCATTAAAAAGCATATGGAAAAATTCTTCCCTAAGAGTGTATATTTAGACACTTTGCTCTATTGCCTAGATTAAAGCTTATCATCAGGTAGGCAGAAGCAATCAGACTCTTCAAAGACCTAGCCAATTAAGGGTTTTATCATTTATACACCATAATCATGTGTAAGATGGCATGTCAGAGTTTACCTTGAACACAGAAAAAGTATCATGATTTTGTAAATGTATAATAAGGCAATGAAACCTGTAATGTGTTGATTTGTTAGATTATAACTGTGCATAGACTGCACAATAAGGATGTTTTAGCATCAGGTATTATTGTAAAACAGCCATGAAATCCAACTGTGCTGACACCAAACATTTTTAGGTACTTGCAAGGCCAAGCTCTGATAATAGTTCTTTAGTGACCCTCCAACCCTCATTAATGTTGATGTGACATCAATGTAATGCTTTGCTGGTAGAATATGATGGTCTAACATATTCTGTATATATATCCATAAATGAATATGTATGTTTAGCAATTGTTTTCCTAATAGGTTGTTTCTGCCAACCCAAGGGATTTTAAATATGAGAAATTGTTCAAGGTTTTGCTTCGTTCGAGGAATGCTTGCTTGACTTCCATAAAAAGGAGGGCAAAGTTTTACATCTTCTTTATGTTTATTGCTTAAGTCTGCAAAATCTTGTGTAGCATTTACCAGAAATTACATGTGATGCTTAGAGGGGCAGATCCAGGAAGGATGCTCCATGAATGTAGCTTTATCAACAGCTGATTTAGGTCGCTTCTGCTTGTCATTGAGATCTCATTTTATATTTCATTTGCAAACGTTGCCTCTAATTTTCCATGCTCTTTTCCATATTTCGTTGTTGCATCAGTTATTTTTTAATCCATAATAGTTTATCACTGTTGCTGCTTCTAAATATAGATCTCTGATTCTATAATTGCTTTCTGGATGTTAATCCTTGAAGTTTGGCATTTTCTGCTCTTTTATCCCCCATGGCAATCAGATCAGAGCTCTTTTTGTTTCATTCAGTGTTGCTTTGGATTTGTTTATTTTATTTTGAATGTAATGAGAAGCTTCTCTTCTAACCACTTCTTCACAGAAAATGCTTTAGGACAAACTACATATAGCAGTGAGAACTAATGACACTCACTTTTTTGTGCCATCATTGGGCCTTTCCTCAAACTTGTTCCCTGCTAAGATCTTTGGCTTGTGCTGTAGATCCTGTGTTCTCCCTGTACTTTCTTGGTTTGAGTAGATATAGCCTAATAGTAACACATCAGTACCTGAGGGGGTCCTACAGAAAGGCAGGGGAAGAACTTTTTAATATGATACCGGATGGGAGGACCAGAAACGATGGATGTAAATTAGAAGGGGGTAGATTTAGACTTGACATAAGAAAGAAATTCTTTACAGTGAGGGTGGTGAAGCACTGGACCAGGTTGCCCAGAGAGGTTGTGGATATCCCCTCTCTGGAGGTGTTCAAGACCAGGCTGGACATGGCACTGAGCAGCCTGATCTAGTGGGAGGGGTCCCTGCCTATGGCAGGGGGGTTGGAACTCGAAGATTTTTAAGGTCCCTTCCAACCCAAACTATTCTATGATTCTATGATTCTTGAGATCTTCAGTGTGCTACTGTGTCCTTCCACCTCTATGACTGGAAATCAGTAAGTTCTCTGAAGTTAGATGAGATTAATCCAGTACCAAAAGCTCAGCCTCAGAATCCTAGAATTGCTTTGGTTGGAAGAGACCTTTCAGATCATTGAGTCCAATTATTAACCAAACACTGAGAAAAATTATCACTAGACCATATCTCTAAGTGCTGTGTCTTCCTGTCTCTTAAATACCTTCAGGGATATTGCCTCAGCTACTTTCCTGGCCACTGTTGATAAGGAGCTATGAATAGGAATTTCATTGATGTGTGATAGATTTGAGTCTGGTTTTAAGATACACAGTATTAATGAACTACATTATAGGCATGGGTAATGCTCACAGCGATTACAAATGCCTTAAACTTCTATTTTATTAACTGAAAAAAATTCACCTAGGTATTTGCAACTGTGAGCTAATTCAAATGAACAGATTAATCACAGGGAAGGCTGATTCATTTTACAATATCATTTCAGTTCAATATTTCCAATGTTTCAGTTTGTTAAAGCTTAGTCATGATTTCTAGCCAAGTATGTATTTTTGATGCAAACATTAAACAAGCAAGGGTCAGGCAGGCTGCTTTATATTGAGTAAAACTTTTAATTTGACTAAAAATTGAAAATTGAATTAACCCCATATGGTTTATTTTTAGTTGCCATTGGTTCAAAATCAAACAAAACAATTTTAATCTGTATGTAAGTCAGTTAATAATTTCCTTGTGTTTGCTGTAAGAAAACTGAGACTACTCTTACTGTAATTATATTAATCTGAGAAAAACATCAGTCCTCAGAAACTCATGTATAGCTTGTCACAGCATGACAAATGACTTGAAAGAAAGTTATCAGCCACAAAATTATATTGATGAAGGAGCTTGATCTTGCATCCGAGGTGCAACTGAAACCTGTCAAGATTTCTGTGGTTGTCCATGATTATTAATTTTATATCTTCAAAGGTATCCAATGGTATTCTAAGCAGGCTTGAAAAATAATTTTTTTCTGGCTATGAATGGATATTCCCCCATATCCTTTGTAAAATTCTCCTGTATGTATTATAATTGGGCTTCTATGGTAAACTGTTACAGGGCTTTGTCATAGGTCACCAAGAGTTTAGAGCCACCAGAAGTATTCAGGATTAATGACAATATTATTTTGTTTTACTTTGGAAACTATGATCTATGCTGTCTCCTAAGAAGAAGTAAAATGCTTTGACCTTTCTCTTTTCACCTTGCAACAATATTTCATAGTTTTATACTGGCAAATATCCAAGGGAAAAAAAAAATATTCCTATAAAAGTGGTAGTTAGTAGCCACAACTTTCACTTTTTGTAAGAACTTTAGCTGCTTATACTGTATTAGTTAATACCTCATGCTGTGTCTAAGAATGCCAAGATTGGTTACACCCGTCTGTCACCCAAATAATCTGTCACTCACCAGCAAGGTTGGTTTTCCAAGAAGACATAGGTAGTTCCAGATTTGGCAGAAATTCTGTAGTCACTTCCCTGGCAGTGTTTCATCTTTTTCTGAAGAGATGCTGTAATAATCACACCCTGATTTTTCATACATTTTTCTATCATTAACTTGAATACTTATGTTCATTAAAATTTGTAATAGCTCCCTCAAAATGTCCCATAGCTTTACTGATATCTTTCTCCTGTTGCCCTGGACTTTGGTGGCAAAACTCCCTCTGGCTGTGCTGTCATATAGAATTTAGCTAAAATAACTAAACCATGAATTTCAATTGGTAATCAGAGGTATTAGTTCCCAGATACATTTGTAGTAAGACATATTAGCAACTGTCTTTAATAATCACATTCCATTACCAAGGGAGTTCCAGATAATGGAAAGTTTAGTCTCCTTCAATTTGTGTCTAGTTTTGTGACACATTAGTGCAACTGACGTTTTAGCACTAGAGTAATGAATTCACAAATTAAACTTGCTTCCTTCCATGAGATTTTACAAACTTATTATTTTTAACATATTCTCTCTTCCCTGTCCTTTTTCATCACTATTGGTGGACACATGTCAGGTTAAGTATCCTAAAGATGAGACTTCTGCTGCAATTTTCTTCCTCATGCCTGCATATTATTTTCAGATACTGAATCAGATACTGAATGAATTCTGCTGATGTGAAGAGGAAGGTTTCAACAGAATCAGTAGCCTCTAGATCAGTCTCTCAAGGTACCAACCATACCTGTGTCTTGTGCTCTTCAACAAGTTCATGCACAGCTGGTATTACACACACAGTCATAGTATCATAGAATGCTTTGGGTTGGAAGGGACCTCATCCAAAGTGATATGTCAGCTCAAACCCAAAATCCCATCCAGAGCACTGGTAAGCTTTCTGTGGTTTCCCAGACCCAGATACTGGGAGCATCCTACAGAAAATGGCCTCCAGCAAGGAGAGAACATCTCTGCTTGAAGACCTCTAGTACTGCTGGTCCTCTTAAAAACCCAGCTTTACACCTACAATTGCATCTGGGGAATGTCAGACAAGGCCAGGTAAGGCCACAAAAAAGGCTCATTGTTTATGTAAAATGTGAATAAAAATCTCACAATAAATTAATCCCCAGATGGTTAAACTCATCTTCTGCTCAGGGCACATTCATTAGTGATGGTGTACCCAAGCTTCTGTTTGCTTTGTTGTAGTTTTTAAGGCAGGTGTCCCATCTGAGAGTAAATATTTGCAGGACTCACCCCAAAACTGCCCCCAGAAGCAGAAGCTTCTTGGCCTGGAGCAGGGACTGGAGCTCTCAACCTCTCACCTGGTCCATCAGAGAATGGTCTCCATGGGTGTTTTTCAATCCATACCATTGCCTTACTCCAGCCCACTGCAGCATCTTCTCATTTCAATGTCCCCTTAGAGCTGCAGATTTCAGTGTGTATGTGGGCACTGTTTGATTGCCTGCACACTTCATCCATCCTTTTTATGTCTTGTTCGTCCTCTGGTAAGACAGAAAGGAAGGAGTGAAGCACAAGTATCAGCATGCTGCTATTGAACAGGACAATAGTCTCCCAGACCTAATCCATAAGGCTGGAGCTGAGGAGGCAATAATGAGGCAATAAGTTCTTAACATTCAGCTATGAGCTTTGTTAACATGCAGATCCACAACTTCATTGTCACATTTCCATCTGATCTGAGGAAGGGAATGAGGGGTCTCTCATTCATGGGAAGCAATGAGAATTCTAATCTTCCTTAGAAATAGATTTTGTACTGGGATGGAAACATTCAACTGAGATGTTGTGAGATGACTCATAAATACCTGCCTATGCCTACATATCTATCTGTCTGCCTGTCTATCTACCTGTCATCTATTTACCTCTGTGTGCATGCTGATACATATAAAATTCCCTAATAGTCTTAAATAGTTTGCATTAACTGTACCCTTTTTAGAAGAAAGCAACAAGCTGTGTATGCACTCCATTTCTTGTTTGGTTTTTAGCTTTCTTTAGTTGCATAAAGTTCCTGCCCCAACCAAAATAGCTTCAGAGTGAGAAGAGCCCTACCTGGGCTCTGTCTAAGCCAACTAACATGTACCTTTCTGTTAGTTTTTTAATGGAATGACATTTTAATTTAAAATTATGATTCTTCTTGGGTTTTTTTTAAACTTTTGGCATTCCCTAAGATCTTAGCAGTCCAAATACACTGGTGTCTCACCCATCACCTCCTCTTTGAACATTTTTCCTCTTGGAACAGGCATGAAATTTACCCCAGTAAAGAAAGAGCTTGATTTTCATGAAAATGTTGCCCAACTGACTGGAGAGAGAAAGCATGTTGATTTCTTGAAATATAAATAGAAAAAACTTGTAGGATTTTTTCAGCAGTTCAAGGATTTCTGCTCTTTCCTGGAGACTCTGCCCTCATTTAAGTGCAGTGAACACAAGTTTCAGTTGCTTCTTTTCTTATAACTTCTGCCTCTCACAGGGAATGCTTGGTGATTTCCTACCTTAGCAGGCAGCTTTGCTATTTATTTTTGGAATAATGGAACAGGGATAGCATCTCTCACAGCTGTCATAATTGATTTTTGTTCCATCACCAAACAATCATTCATTAGCACTAAATAATAGCATTCCAGATGATCCATTACTATTTCTGTCATCTTGAAAAATAGCTGACATACAGTCGGTCCAGTTGTGCTTGCCCACCAACCACACTGCAGAGTTTGCTGATAAAACATTTGATTTCATTGATCAAGCTCAGCAGAACTTTAACAAGCTCCTGACTGGTCACTCTCAGTAGGTCTCATCATTTCATAGCACTAAAATACCATTTTTCTTCATTTATTTATTCATTGTTAACTATGTTGACACCACATCTGAACCTCAAATGCTGCAAGCTCTTGAGACTCAGAACTGTAAGCATCAGCTTAGAGCATTTGGCACTTCATTTCCAAATATAATGACATTCTGATTTTCAGGCACTTTCAAGAAGGGCTTTTGTGTGAAATAAATTGAGTTGGTTAGATCCAGTATAAAGCAACCTATATTAATCTGGAATTATTTTTAGTAAATTAACTGTTTCTGAAGGAAATTGGACAACAGAGCTGCAAATATAATCTAGCTCACAATCTCCACAAGCAATTTCATTTGTCAGAGGATGGAAAATATTTGAATAATTAGATAGGATAGTGTCCTTCTGGGGAACCAATCCCATAAACATAAACTTACAAAAACATTCGGATGTGACTAATTTTAGTCCAGGTTGGGTCAAAAGCCTGTTTTATTAGAGACTAACCTGAATGTTTTTTCTCTCATAAAGAATGATGCTAATACAGGGATAAAAGAGACCACCAGAGCCCAGAGAAAAGCCAAATACACACCCTTCCAAACACCAAAATTGGCTGATGACATTTCATGGTTTCATTGCAGTACCTTTTTTAATGAGTATAAATAATTTGTACTTCAGTATAGCTCTTACTCCCTGTTTAAAATTTGACCAATTACCACTCCTTAATTTCTGAGGGTCATGCTGGCTACACTACCCAGTGGTGACCCTATCTTAACAACATCTTTGGTTCCATGTGCTGTTGACACACCCAACAATACTACTTCTTGAAAAACAGCACCTACCTCACAACAGGTATTTTCAATATCTGGAATATTTAGCTTTATTTATTTTCAGTATTTTGTACTAAATCCTCTGTTCAGTGTCTATTACAGTAATTTTTCTGGTTTGAGACATCTGTCAGGATGTGCATATTTGCATAATTTGCAAATATGACTACTTTAGGTCATGCCTTGATTACAAATATGAAATTAGGTTACTTCTAGAGTGGTCCTTGAGGTATTTCAGTAAGTTCTTTCCAATCCAGTAGCTTCCATTTCCCCCCTCTATTTAATCCCTTCTCCATCTTATAATATTTCTGCTAATTCCATCTCTGCCATTTTAATTAATTTTCTCTTTGGCAGCCTTTCAGATTCTGTCATAAATTCTAGGCAGATGAAATATTACTTATGTCCTTTAGCCTAAAAAAAATAGTCAAGTATCTGAGAAAGGTTCAAGGCCAGTCTGGCTTGCTGGAACTCAAGGAAATCCAAATTTATCTGACTTAAATGTTACTACATTTTCAAAGAAAGTAAGTGGCATAAAACAGAGCTGCTTATGAAGATTCATTTTTGTCTGTCATCAGATACAGTGGCACCTTTTGTAAGTCTTAGTTAAATTTTGTGTTCTCTCCTGGATGAATTGATGAAAGCACAGTAAAAGTAATCTCCTTAGACCATTTTACATTAGAGATACTGAGTTTCTGTGTCAGCCTTAATTTTCTTCCTCCTTCATATCTTTTCTATATACACAAAGCATTCATGAGCTCACCAAGATAACTATTATAACTTTCTTTTTAAGCAAATTTAATTTACTAGATCTTCCTAAACTATGTTAAATGGAGGAGAACCACTGTTTTGCGTGCACCAACCCAGACTTGTGTAGATGAAATGCACATAAGCAAAACAGAAAGGCAAACTGAGCCACATAGTGTTCCTCAGCAGAATTTTTATACCTAGGAAAAGCTCATATCAAGAGAAGAAGAGAAGGAAAAAAGGAAAATGAGAAATGGGAGATGAGAAATAAAAGTGGAAGGGAAAAAAAAGAAGTGAGAGGTAGAGATAGCCATCCATAGAGGCAACAACAACTATTGCCTCTAGTCTCACACAAATGCTGACCTTAAGAACCGAGCTCCAGAAAGAACTGACTTTCTATAGGAAGAACCAGTCTGTTTTTTGATAGAAAAAAGAAGTTTTTTCTATCTTTTCTTGGGTGTATCTGTTTTGTATAGCATCAGACACAGAGGTAGAAAATTCCAAATGAAATAGTGGGAACTGCAGGAAAATCTTCATCTATTGTGTACACAAGCACAAAAGTGAACCTGGAGAGATTTAAGATTCTATTGCTATGTACAACATTGCATGATATTCAATGTATACAGAAATGTCATTGTGATGTACACACAAAAAAGGTTTTATTTTAGCAGTAATTTGCATTCTGTTGTATTAGCATTAATTTCACCAATAATGCTGTGAAATACTATATTTAATTGTATAACTGGATCAGCAAGATTTTTAAACAACAAATATAAGCCAACATATTACATTGTAAAGTTATGATTACAGTAATTTCTTACAGTAAGCAACAGATTTTTTGAGAAATATTAGGATATTGTCGTTTCTCTGGTCTTTTTTACACTCCCTTCTCCCCCAAATACCATTTTATATTCTTTCATTTTTGCCTGTGTGTTAATACCACAGCACAGCCAACTTAATGTATTGGAAATAATCTCCATCTAGCCTCTAAAACATTATTATTATTTATTTATACTAACATAAATAAATATGGACTGTTATTCTCTGATGCCTGTAGGGCATGGAAAGGGAGGGAAAACAACAGCAATCTAAGGAAATGAGGTGTGTGTTTTGATAGGAGAGGTGAGAATCTCCCTCTTGACCCATGGTCCATTTTAATTAAGGACCTTACTGATCCTCCCAGCTGGAACACATATTTGTAATCCTGCAACGCATAATTGGCCAAGCAGATGTGCTCTCACTCCAAATGAGGATGCATCCATGTCATGAAAATGTGTGAGTTAACAAAAGCATCTTGATTAATTGCTGTTTGTCCACAGTTTTATATATGTATTTTCAACCTCTTAAAGCATTATTCTACTTAGCATGAGATTGGGGGGTTTTTTTGTTTGTTTTGGTTTTGGTTGGTTTTTTTTGTGTGGTTTTTTTTTTGTTTTTCTTTTTTAATAGTCTCTAACAATTCACAGCACAGCATAAAACTAGTCCGAAAATTCAAAAAACCCAATTTTTGGAATTAGTATTTTATTCTAAGGGCCTTTAAAATGCATTCTGTAAAGAAATTTCCAAAAACAATACTAACAGTCTCAAATCAGAAACCTTGCAAATTTGCTTACATCTTCAAAAATATTTTGTGTAAGATAGCGACATCATATCATAATCCCTTAATTACCTGGAGATACTTTAATTGTGCTTTGTCATTACCATTGGATGTTATTACCAGACCTGTATATCTTAAACCTTATCTAAATGTAACAAGCACTATTAGTACACTAAACCAGACTGCAGAAGTCACAATAGATTGATTGCAGAGTCAAATATGTGTTAAGGATATATCTCCTCTTTTTTTATCTAGCTTTATTTATTTATTTGACTCAACTCAAATATTTATTAGAGTTTTTCTATAAAGCCACTTATTTTAGTCATAGCCTGGTTAATCCTCTTTGTTTCTTCTTGAGTAGTAAATCAGGGTTTTATTTCATGTCAGTGGTGGAGTAATATCTACTACAAAGAATTCATCAATGTACATGTATCCTTCAAAATGTCTGTGGTCTCTTCCTCAATGACAATGATTAAAAATGTGTCCTAACCAAAAACCTCATTATTCCAACTCTTCATTTCTCCTATCAGCTTGAGGTGAGGCTATCTTAAGAGAGTGTGGTCACTAACAGCAGAGCACAGCCAACACTGTGGTGTCAAAAAACTTAGCTCTCTTCCTTCTGAAAAACAAAAACAAATACAAAATTTATAACGCAATTTTTACAGCATGAAAGACTTTAATGTTGCAAAAAGGTAAAAGAGACCTTTTTTTTGGGTTGAGAAACCATTTTTTTGGGTTGAGAAAGTGAAGCTTCCTCTTGCAGCTTTTAACTTTGAGTTAGACACTTCAGCCTCTATTTAATCACAGTTTATAACATAACACTAAATTACTGTTAAAAAATTTACACTATCGTTTATTATAATATAAATTTTGCATTGGAGATTCAAGGTGTCCATTTAAAGGGTACTAATAATGAGTACTCCTTTGAAAAATCCTGTTCTTTTTAAAGTGCTCTTCTAATCACCTATCATTCTTCCTTCTCTCCAACAAACAAATAAATAAATTAGTAGGCCAGATTCTGCCCAGAATGATGTTGCATTTCACCAAGCACACAGATGAATAGATATATAAAGAAGTACTATTTTTTGCTAGAAAATTTAGAATACCCAGTGGATGGAAATGTTGGGTTACTGTGTGTGCATTGCAAAGTGGTAGTTAGTTGAGTATTGAATCCGCCAAAAGGAAAATTTGAAAATGATAAAGTACATTCAGATAAGGAACCAGAAAGCAGGGAGAGGTGGAAAGGGGCAGCCTTGTGCTAAGCTGATAGCAAGTGTTATAGCAAAAATGATTGCTTTGTTTTCCAGAATGAGGAGGACAGGATGGAGACTCTGCTGCTGTTTGTTTTACATGAGGGAAAAAAGTTTTGATTTCCTTTTTCAGCAGGGACAGATGTGTTGCTCTGAGGGTGATTTACCTCAAGAATGGTAAAGAGTTCAGCAAACGTATGCCTGAAAATGTCATGAGACAAACAAAGCTGAAACCTAGCTGGAATCAAATGAGCAATTTAATACCTGATATATCTTCAAGATGCATCCTCTTGGGCAGGGAACTGCTCTCAATTTGGTTACTCGGTCACTGAGCTCTTTCCTCCATCTCCAATGACAGAACTGTTATATCCTGGCTCTGAATCCATCTAATGCTCACTCATTGCCTGGCTGTCAAATGGTGTAGATGGAATATGAGCAGATATTCACATTTTTTATTGTGCATGTACCCAATGGATCCAGTAAAAAACTGATTCTGAAATAAGTAAGTGGATAGTGCCTTCCTGACTTGGAAGTTTGAGTAGAAAACTTCTAAATAACTTTAAGTGCTTTAAGTAATAATTATGCACTTGTTGTTAAATAATCAGTGGATTAAATCCTCAACCATCCTTACATAAATCACAGAATCAGAGTGTCAGGGATTGGAAGGGATCTCAAAGAGATCATCTAGTCCAATCCCCCTGCTGGAGCACAGGTCACACAGGAACATGTCCATGTGTGTTTTGAATGTCTCCAGGGAAGGAGACTCCACAACCTCATGAAGAACATCTGCCTTATGATGGGTCAAATCACTCCCCAAAGGGGCCTAAAATTCCTGTACCATTAAAGATATAAGGCCTTTGCATGAACAACGTCAAATAGTTGATTAACTCCTAGAGAGGTAAAACCTGATAAGATTGATGACTCATTAAATTTAACCATGGGCTGTGCCCAATGAGACTTTTGGACTAATAAAAATTTAGAAGACAAATTGAATCTTTCAGAGGAATTTTTACATCATTTGCCTGAATGGTGTCTCCAAGATGCCTTTATAAATCATCTGGTATTTTGCACAAAGTCTGTGGAGGGGCACAAGTACCAGTGTGTGTCCAACAAAAACAACCAAGTGATTTGGTTTTACAAATACAGGTTAGTAATTTATTCACATGGCTAATGCTGAAATGTTAAAAGGTGCTGCTGGAAGTTTAGCAGAATACTACAGTCTTTCTGACTCAAAGAAACACTACTCCAAGGACACAAATATTGAGGTAGAATCAGGACATTTCTTGATCTGCTCATCACTAAATGCAAATTCTTGATATAAACCCATGGAAATCATTGATGATATAATTCCTACTGTCAAGTGATTTCTGGTTTGAAACAAAGTAACAGAAGCAGATGAACAGAATCCCTGATGCAAAGCACTAACACATAAACTTTTCAGGAGAAAGAGTGTCATTTAAACATCCTTTGTTCTTTGTCCTTTTCTCAGTTTTCAGTCCATGCAATGCCCTTTTCTCATCCAAGACTATCTAAATTAATTTTTAATTTTCAATCATTTTCATTACCAAGGATGTTTTTATTCACCTCAAATATTTTAAGGGCAATTAAGCTGCATCTCTAATGAAAGGTATGACAGTTCTGTAGAGCTTTAAGCAACACAAAAGTTAAAGGTATAATTAATGCAATAACATGGCACAAAAATTGTGATTTAGAATTTAATAAACTAAATTGCTCCCCTAAATACCAGAATATGAGTTCTTGGAATTTTTGCTATTGTTTAAATCAAAAGAGTGTGCTCTTTGCAAATAATAAAAACAATGTTCATAAGGCAATATCATTATTGAAATAATGTAGACCTTATTAGACTCCCTACAGCCTTTCATTTCAAAGTTTTCTAGTTTCAGGCTTGCAGATTAAGTTGTGTAATGAAACATCCAGAGTAAGGAATTATTCCTGAACATCTGTTGATCTGTTTCAGAGTTGTCATCGAACAGTTTTAATTCTTCTAGAAGTGAAGAAACTGGCTTGGATTAACCAAATAGATGCTGCTTAATTATATTTAGGCTGCCTTTGCCAGAAAATTTGGACCAGGTGATCCCCTTGAGGTCACTTCCAACCTTGCTGTTTCATAATCTATCATTAAAAATGCAGTTTCTAACAGTAAAAGTCACACTATCATCCAAAACCCACTTCTTTACCAATACTGTTTGCCTTTGGTCTCACCCATTATCCCTGTCATCTGAGTTATAACAGTTTAATTTGTACCGAAAGCTCTCAAGGGCTAGAGTTATCTGCCTTAATGTTTGTGCAGGGCCAATTATGTCAGTGTACATGCAATCTGAAGGGCAGACTGAATCTGTATACATACAGATTTCTGTGTTAATGTTAAAAGACTCAGACAACTCTGCATTATTTGGGTTTAAATATCATGGAGAGAAGTGCTGTGATGCAGACTCTTCTTGCAAGGTCCTTGCTCAACTGTACCATGCCAGGAAATTTAATTTAATGTCAATAATGCTCCATATAGTAAAGCATGTGTGTTATTAGTTGAGTATTGGAACAAAAAGTCAAAATTCAACATATTTAACACATATCAATGTACGTTTCTTAACCCGACACATTTAAAACTCACTAAAAATCATGTAATAACTAAGGACAAGGACAGGGCTCTTGGTAAATAAAAAAGATATCACATTGTGACTTTTTTACTGCATCACTTCCTTTAAAAAAACATTTTTCCAGGAATATATTTTATTATATATAAGCAACATATGGGCACAAGCCTAAGTAGGTGAAAAAAAAGTAACAAAGGACTGGTTTACAAAGCACCATAAGCAGGTTCAGGGAACCTATTATCATTTGGAATTATCTTTGGGTCTTTCTCAGGGAGAAAGAGGATACTGAAGTGTGGAGTCTCAAAAGTATTTTAAACAAATACAGAGAGCTGCTGCACAATTACAACATTTAGAAGCAATTATTTTTCCCTAGTGAATCTGATTAGAAGGCTGAAGATCCTAAAGCAGCTGGTGAAAAGTAAATTCTTAGGGAAGATTCTGTTATGGAAATACTGAATTGTACAAAATTTTGTTCTTATTGCTTTATTATTACTTCACATGAGACAAAGGATCCCACTGCACTGCTCTAAGGTTTGTTACTGATGTGGGTGGGTTTCCCCAAGCTGTGTCTCACCTCCAAGCAAGCTGGTGTGTGAATCTGTGTAACTCCCAGAACCAGAGGACCATCAAAACCAAGGCAGGATGTTAGGCAGATACAACTTCATATCCCCAGTTCCAATTAGGAGCAGGGCAGCATTCACTTATCTTTAAAAATTTCCTAACTTCAACATTGATGACTTTTCTCTTATTCAACTTAGCAAAGTTCTGAGAAGTAAACACTTGGTAGCTTTGTTTGTTTTTAAGAAGTTAGTCCCTCCATGCATAATTTTAGAGAGTTTGTACTCTATTTATTATCATTGTTGTTGTTGTTATTATTATTACTGCCTCACCTGAGACAAGTTTGTGGCACTTTAATTATTATCCATTATTATGTTCAATAAAAGTCACATAAAAACTTATTATATTTTTCAGCTTGTTTTGTAGACTTTGCCTGTGCCCTGATTTAGGATTATAATGATAGAATAAATGACAAAACCAAACATGAGAAATCTGTGTCTTCATATGGAAATCACAAATATATCTGGAGACAAGGGGTCGGTGCTTGTCACTGGTGGCATGAAGATTTTGTAAAGAAGAATAGAGAGATGATTGTCCTTTGATTGCAAAACATATGCATAACTATCAAAGAAAAACAGTGAAAAGCTGTTAAAGAACAGAACATTGCAGCCTTGAAAAGCTTGTCTCTTTTTCAGAGATTTGGGAAATGTGATCACATTTTATTATTCATATA